>OZ012664.1:7288045-7811132 GCA_963942545.1 Oxycera nigricornis
CTACATTTTTACATATTTTACTTTTTCTAGCTGATATTTGCGCGAATATTCGCTCATTTGCGCGAATATTCGCTCGTTTGCGCGAATATTTTACATATTTTACAATTTCTACATATTTTACATTTTATACATTTTCTACATTTTCTATATTATTACATATTTTACGTTTTCTAGCTGATATTTGCGCGAATATTCGCTCATTTGCGCGAATATTCGCTATTTTGCGCGAATAATCGGTCATTTGCGCGAATATTTCACATATTTTACATTTTCTACATATTTTACATTTTATACATTTTCTACATTTTCTACATTTTTACATATTTTACGTTTTCTAGCTGATATTTGCGCAAATATTCGCTCATTTGCGCGAATATTTTACATATTTTACATTTTCTACATATTTCACATTTTATACATTTTCTATATTTTTAACATATTTTACGTTTTCTAGCTGATATTTGCGCGAATATTCGCTCATTTGCGCGAATATTCGCTCATTTGCGCGAATATTCGGTCATTTGCGCGAATATTTTACATATTTTGCATTTTCTACATATTTTACATTTCATACATTTTCTACATTTTATACATTTTTACATATTTCACGTTTTCTAGCTGATATTTGCGCGAATATTCGCTCATTTGCGCGAATATTCGGTCATTTGCGCGAATTTTTTACATATTTCACATTTTCTACATATTTTACATTTTATACATTTTCTACATTTTCTACATTATTACATATTTTACGTTTTCTAGCTGATATTTGCGCGAATATTCGGTCATTTGCGCGAATATTTTACATATTTTACATTTTCTACATATTTTACATTTTATACATTTTCTACATTTTCTACATTATTACATATTTTACGTTTTCTAGCTGATATTTGCGCGAATATTCGCTCATTTGCGCGAATATTCGCTCGTTTGCGCGAATATTCGGTCATTTCCGCGAATATTCTACATATTTTACATTTTCTACATATTTTACATTTTATACATTTTCTACATTTTCTACATTTTCTACATTTTTATATATTTTACGTTTTCTAGCTGATATTTGCGCGAATATTCGCTCATTTGCGCGAATATTCGCTCGTTTGCGCGAATATTCGGTCATTTGCGCGAATATTTTACATATTTTACATTTTCTACATATTTTACATTTTATACATTTTCTACATTTTCTACATTTTCTACATTTTCTACATTTTTACATATTTTACTTTTTCTAGCTGATATTTGCGCGAATATTCGCTCATTTGCGCGAATATTCGCTCGTTTGCGCGAATATTTTACATATTTTACAATTTCTACATATTTTACATTTTATACATTTTCTACATTTTCTATATTATTACATATTTTACGTTTTCTAGCTGATATTTGCGCGAATATTCGCTCATTTGCGCGAATATTCGCTCGTTTGCGCGAATATTCGCTCATTTGCGCGAATATTCGCTCGTTTGCGCGAATATTTTATATATTTTACATTTTCTACATATTTTACATTTCATACATTTTCTACATTTGATACATTTTTACATATTTCACGCTAGCTGATATTTGCGCGAATATTCGCTCATTTGCGCGAATATTTTACATATTTCACATTTTCTACATATTTTACATTTTATACATTTTCTACATTTTTACATATTTTACGTTTTCTAGCTGATATTTGCGCGAATATTCGCTCATTTGCGCGAATATTCGCTCAGTTGCGCGAATATTTTACATATTTTACATTTTCTACATATTTTACATATTATACATTTTCTACATATTTTACATATTTTACGTTTTCTAGCGAATATTCGTTTTTGAGCGAATAATTTCGCGAATATTCGCTCATTTGCGCGAATATTCGCTCATTTGCGCGAATATTCTACATATTTTACATTTTCTACATATTTTACATTTTATACATTTTCTACATATTTTACATATTTTACGTTTTCTAGCGAATATTTGCGCGACTATTCGCTCATTCGCGCGAATTTTCACTTATTTGCGCGAATATTCGCTCATTTGCGCGAAGATTCGCTCATTGGCTTAAATATTCGCTCATTTGCGCGAATATTTTACATATTTTACATTTTCTACATATTTTACATTTTATACATTTTCTACATATTTTACGTTTTCTAGCGAATATTCGTTTTTGAGCGAATATTTGCGCGAATATTCGCTCATTCGCGCGAATATTAACTTATTTACGCGAATATTCGCTAATTTTTGCGAATATTTTACATATTTTACATTTTCTACATATTTTACGTTTTCTAGCGAATATTTGCGCGAATTATCGGTCATTCGCGCGAATTTTCACTTATTTGCACGAATATTCGCTCATTTGCGCGAATATTTTACATATTTTACATTTTCTACATATTTTACATTTTATACATTTTCTACATATTTTACATATTTTACGTTTTCTAGCGAATATTTGCGCGAATATTCGCTCATTCGTGTGAATATTAACTTATTTACGCGAATATTCGCTAATTTTTGGGAATATTTTACATATTTTACATTTTCTACATATTTTACATTTTATACATTTTATACATTTTCTACATTTTTACATATTTTACGTTTTCTAGCTGATATTTGCGCGATTATTCGCTCATTTGCGCGAATATTCGCTCGTTTGCGCGAATATTTTACATTTTCTACATAACTTACATTTTATACATTTTATACATTTTATACATTTTATACATTTTATACATTTTATACATTTTCTACATTTTTTCATATTTTACGTTTTCTAGCTGATATTTGCGCGAATATTCGCTCATTTGCGCGAATATTCGCTCGTTTGCGCGAATATTCGGTCATTTGCGCGAATATTTTACATATTTTACATTTTCTACATATTTTAAATTTTATACATTTTCTACATTTTCTACATTTTTACATATTTTACGTTTTCTAGCTGATATTTGCGCGAATATTCGCTCATTTGCGCGAATATTCGCTCGTTTGCGCGAATATTCGGTCATTTGCGCGAATATTTTACATATTTTACATTTTCTACATATTTTATATTTTATACATTTTCTACATTTTCTACATTTTTACATATTTTACGTTTTCTAGCTGATATTTGCGCGAATATTCGCTCATTTGCGCGAATATTCGCTCGTTTGCGCGAATATTCGCTCATTTGCGCGAATATTTTACATATTTTACATTTTCTACATATTTTACATTTTATACATTTTCTACATTTTCTACATTTTTACATATTTTACGTTTTCTAGCTGATATTTGCGCGAATATTCGCTCATTTGCGCGAATATTCGCTCATTTGCGCGAATATTCGGTCATTTGCGCGAATATTTTACATATTTTACATTTTCTACATATTTTACATTTTATACATTTTCTACATTTTCTACATTTTTACATATTTTACGTTTTCTAGCTGATATTTGCGCGAATATTCGCTCATTTGCGCGAATATTCGCTCGTTTGCGCGAATATTTTACATTTTCTACATAACTTACATTTTATACATTTTATACATTTTATACATTTTATACATTTTATACATTTTATACATTTTATACATTTTATACATTTTATACATTTTCTACATTTTTACATATTTTACGTTTTCTAGCTGATATTTGCGCGAATATTCGCTCATTTGCGCGAATATTCGCTCGTTTGCGCGAATATTCGGTCATTTGCGCGAATATTTTACATATTTTACATTTTCTACATATTTTACATTTTATACATTTTCTACATTTTTACATTTTTTACGTTTTCTAGCTGATATTTGCGCGAATATTCGCTCATTTGCGCGAATATTCGCTCGTTTGCGCGAATATTCGGTCATTTGCGCGAATATTTCACATATTTTACATTTTCTACATATTTTACATTTTATACATTTTCTACATTATTACATATTTTACGTTTTCTAGCTGATATTTGCGCGAATATTCGCTCGTTTGCGCGAATTTTCGGTCATTTGCGCGAATATTTCACATATTTTACATTTTCTACATATTTTACATTTTATACATTTTCTACATTTTTACATATGTTACGTTTTCTAGCTGATATTTGCGCGAATATTTGCTCATTTGCGCGAATATTCGCTCATTTGCGCGAATATTCGGTCATTTGCGCGAAAATTTTACATATTTTACATTTTCTACATATTTTACATTTTATACATTTTCTACATTTTTACATTTTTTACGTTTTCTAGCTGATATTTGCGCGAATATTCGCTCATTTGCGCGAATATTCGCTCGTTTGCGCGATTATTCGGTCATTTGCGCGAATATTTCACATATTTTACATTTTCTACATATTTTACATTTTATAAATTTTCTACATTTTCTACATTTTTACATATTTTACGTTTTCTAGCTGATATTTGCGCGAATATTCGCTCATTTGCGCGAATATTCGCTCGTTTGCGCGAATATTTTACATATTTTACATTTTCTACATATTTTACATTTTATACATTTTCTACATTTTCTACATTTTCTACATTTTTACATATTTTACGTTTTCTAGCTGATATTTGCGCGAATATTCGCTCATTTGCGCGAATATTCGCTATTTTGCGCGAATAATCGGTCATTTGCGCGAATATTTCACATATTTTACATTTTCTACATATTTTACATTTTATACATTTTCTACATTTTGTACATTTTTACATATTTTACGTTTTCTAGCTGATATTTGCGCGAATATTCGCTCATTTGCGCGAATATTTTACATATTTTACATTTTCTACATATTTCACATTTTATACATTTTCTATATTTTTAACATATTTTACGTTTTCTAGCTGATATTTGCGCGAATATTAGCTCATTTGCGCGAATATTCGCTCGTTTGCGCGAATATTTTACATATTTTACATTTTCTACATATTTTACATTTTATACATATTTTACATTTTATACATTTTCTACATTTTCTACATTTTCTACATTTTTACATATTTTACTTTTTCTAGCTGATATTTGCGCGAATATTCGCTCATTTGCAAGAATATTCGCTCGTTTGCGCGAATATTCGGTCATTTGCGCGAATATTTTACATATTTTACATTTTCTACATATTTTACATTTTATACATTTCCTACATTTTCTACATTATTACATATTTTACGTTTTCTAGCTGATATTTGCGCGAATATTCGCTCATTTGCGCGAATATTCGCTCATTTGCGCGAATATTCGCTCGTTTGCGCGAATATTCGGTCATTTGCGCGAATATTTTACATATTTTGCATTTTCTACATATTTTACATTTCATACATTTTCTACATTTTATACATTTTTACATATTTCACGTTTTCTAGCTGATATTTGCGCGAATATTCGCTCATTTGCGCGAATATTCGGTCATTTGCGTGAATATTTTACATATTTCACATTTTCTACATATTTTACATTTTATACATTTTCTACATTTTCTACATTATTACATATTTTACGTTTTCTAGCTGATATTTGCGCGAATATTCGGTCATTTGCGCGAATATTTTACATATTTTACATTTTCTACATATTTTACATTTTATACATTTTCTACATTTTCTACATTATTACATATTTTACGTTTTCTAGCTGATATTTGCGCGAATATTCGCTCATTTGCGCGAATATTCGCTCGTTTGCGCGAATATTCGGTAATTTGCGCGAATATTCTACATATTTTACATTTTCTACATATTTTACATTTTATACATTTTCTACATTTTCTACATTTTCTACATTTTCTACATTTTTATATATTTTACGTTTTCTAGCTGATATTTGCGCGAATATTCGCTCATTTGCGCGAATATTCGCTCGTTTGCGCGAATATTCGGTCATTTGCGCGAATATTTTACATATTTTACATTTTCTACATATTTTACATTTATACATTTTCTACATTTTCTACATTTTCTACATTTTCTACATTTTTACATATTTTACTTTTTCTAGCTGATATTTGCGCGAATATTCGCTCATTTGCGCGAATATTCGCTCGTTTGCGCGAATATTTTACATATTTTACAATTTCTACATATTTTACATTTTATACATTTTCTACATTTTCTATATTATTACATATTTTACGTTTTCTAGCTGATATTTGCGCGAATATTCGCTCATTTGCGCGAATATTCGCTCGTTTGCGCGAATATTCGCTCATTTGCGCGAATATTCGCTCGTTTGCGCGAATATTTTATATATTTTACATTTTCTACATATTTTACATTTCATACATTTTCTACATTTGATACATTTTTACATATTTCACGCTAGCTGATATTTGCGCGAATATTCGCTCATTTGCGCGAATATTCGCTCGTTTGCGCGAATATTCGGTCATTTGCGCGAATATTTTACATATTTTACATTTTCTACATATTTTACATTTTATACATTTTCTACATTTTCTACATTATTACATATTTTACGTTTTCTAGCTGATATTTGCGCGAATATTCGCTCATTTGCGCGAATATTTTACATATTTCACATTTTCTACATATTTTACATTTTATACATTTTCTACATTTTTACATATTTTACGTTTTCTAGCTGATATTTGCGCGAATATTCGCTCAGTTGCGCGAATATTTTACATATTTTACATTTTCTACATATTTTACATATTATACATTTTCTACATATTTTACATATTTTACGTTTTCTAGCCAATATTCGTTTTTGAGCGAATAATTTCGCGAATATTCGCTCATTTGCGCGAATATTCGCTCATTTGCGCGAATATTCTACATATTTTACATTTTCTACATATTTTACATTTTATACATTTTCTACATATTTTACATATTTTACGTTTTCTAGCGAATATTTGCGCGACTATTCGCTCATTCGCGCGAATTTTCACTTATTTGCGCGAATATTCGCTCATTTGCGCGAAGATTCGCTCATTGGCTTAAATATTCGCTCATTTGCGCGAATATTTTACATATTTTACATTTTCTACATATTTTACATATTATACATTTTCTACATATTTTACGTTTTCTAGCGAATATTCGTTTTTGAGCGAATATTTGCGCGAATATTCGCTCATTCGCGCGAATATTAACTTATTTACGCGAATATTCGCTAATTTTTGCGAATATTTTACATATTTTACATTTTCTACATATTTTACGTTTTCTAGCGAATATTTGCGCGAATTATCGGTCATTCGCGCGAATTTTCACTTATTTGCACGAATATTCGCTCATTTGCGCGAATATTTTACATATTTTACATTTTCTACATATTTTACATTTTATACATTTTCTACATATTTTACATATTTTACGTTTTCTAGCGAATATTTGCGCGAATATTCGCTCATTCGCGTGAATATTAACTTATTTACGCGAATATTCGCTAATTTTTGGGAATATTTTACATATTTTACATTTTCTACATATTTTACATTTTATACATTTTATACATTTTCTACATATTTTACATATTTTACGTTTTCTAGCGAATATTTGCGCGACTATTCGCTCATTCGCGCGAATTTTCACTTATTTGCGCGAATATTCGCTCATTTGCGCGAAGATTCGCTCATTTGCGTGAATATTTGACATATTTTACATTTTCTACATATTTTACATTTTATACATTTTATACATATTTTACATATTTTACGTTTTCTAGCGAATATTCGTTTTTAAGCGAATATTTGCGCGAATATTCGCTCATTCGCGCGAATATCAACTTATTTACGCGAATATTGGCTCATTTTTGCGAATATTTTACATATTTTACATTTTCTACATATTTTACATTTTATACATTTTCTACATATTTTACATATTTTACGTTTTCTAGCGAATATTTGCGCGACTATTCGCTCATTCGCGCGAATTTTCACTTATTTGCGCGAATATTCGCTCATTTGCGCGAAGATTCGCTCATTGGCGTAAATATTCGCTCATTTGCGCGAATATTTTACATATTTTACATTTTCTACATATTTTACATTTTATACATTTTCTACATATTTTACGTTTTCTAGCGAATATTCGTTATTGAGCGAATATTTGCGCGAATATTCGCTCATTCGCGCGAATATTAACTTATTTACGCGAATATTCGCTAATTTTTGCGAATATTTTACATATTTTACATTTTCTACATATTTTACATTTTATACATTTTCTACATATTTTACATATTTTAAGTTTTCTAGCGAATTTTTGCGCGAATATTCGCTCATTCGCGCGAATTTTCACTTATTTGCGCGAATATTCGCTCATTTGCGTGAATATTTTACATATTTTACATTTTCTACATATTTTACATTTTATACATTTTCTACATAGTTTACATTTTTCCGTTTTCTACCGAATGCTCGTTTTTGAGCGAATATTTGCGCGAATATTCGCTCATTTGCGCGAATATTTTACATATTTTACATTTTCTACATATTTTACATTTTATACATTTTCTACATATTTTACGTTTTCTAGCGAATATTCGTTATTGAGCGAATATTTGCGCGAATATTCGCTCATTCGCGCGAATATTAACTTATTTACGCGAATATTCGCTAATTTTTGCGAATATTTTACATATTTTACATTTTCTACATATTTTACATTTTATACATTTTATACATAATTTACATATTTTACGTTATCTAGCGAATATTTGCGCGAATATTCGCTCATTCGCGCGAATTTTCACTTATTTGCGCGAATATTCCCTCATTTGCGCGAATATTTTACATATTTTACATTTTATACATTTTCTACATATTTTACATATTTTACGTTTTCTAGCGAATATTTGCGCGAGTATTCGCTCATTCGCGCGAATTTTCACTTATTTGCGCGAATATTCGCTCATTTGCGCGAAGATTCGCTCATTGGCGTAAATATTCGCTCATTTGCGCGAATATTTTACATATTTTACATTTTCTACATATTTTACATTTTATACATTTTCTACATATTTTACGTTTTCTAGCGAATATTCGTTTTTGAGCGAATATTTGCGCGAATATTCGCTCATTCGCGCGAATATAAACTTATTTACGCGAATATTCGCTCATATGCGCGAATATTTTAAATATTTTACATTTTCTACATATTTCACATTTTATACATTTTCTACATATTTTACATATTTTACGTTTTCTAGCGAATATTTGCGCGAATATTCGCTCATTCGCGCGAATTTTCACTCATTTGCGCGACTGTTCGATCATTTGCGCGAATATTCGCTCATTTGCGCGAATATTTTACATATTTTACATTTTCTACATTTTTTACATTTTATACATTTTCTACATATTTTCTCATATTTTACGTATACTTGCGAATATTTGCGCGAAAATTCGCTCATTCGCGCGATTTTTCACTTATTTGCGCGAATATTCGCTCATTTATGCGAATATTTTACATATTTTACATTTTCTATATATATTACATTTTATACATTTTCTACATATTTTACATATTTTACGTTTTCTAGCGAATATTTGCGCGAATATTCGCTCATTCGCGCGAATTTTCACTTATTTGCGCGAATATTCGCTCATTTGCGCGACTATTCGCTCATTTGCGCGAATATTCTACATATTTTACATTTTCTACATATTTTACATTTTATACATTTTCTACATATTTTACATATTTTACATATTTTACGTTTTCTAGCGAATATTCGTTTTTGAGCGAATATTTGCGCCAATCTTCGCTCATTCGCGCGAATATTAACTTATTTACTTATTTTATAATATTTTACATATTTTACATTTTCTACATATTTTACATTTTATACATTTTCTACATATTTTCTCATATTTTACGTTTTCTTGCGAATATTTGCGCTCATTCGCGCGATTTTTCACTTATTTGCGCGAATATTCGCTCATTTATGCGAATATTTTACATATTTTACATTTTCTATATATATTACATTTTATACATTTTCTACATATTTTACATATTTTACGTTTTCTAGCGAATATTTGCGCGAATATTCGCTCATTCGCGCGAATGTTCGCTCATTTGAGCGAATATTTTACATATTTTACATTTTATACATTTTCTACATATTTTACATATTTTACGTTTTCTAGCGAATATTCGTTTTTGAGCGAATATTTGCGCGAATATTCGCTCATTCGCGCGAATATTAACTTATTTACGCGAATATTCGCTCAGTTGCGCGAATATTAACTTATTTACGCGAATATTCGCTCATTTGCGCGAATATTTTACATATTTTACATTTTCTACATATTTTACATTTCATACATTTTCTACATATTTTACGTTTTCTAGCGAATATTTGCGCGAATATTCGCTCATTCGCGCGAATTTTCAATTATTTGCGTGAATATTCGCTTATTTGCGCGAATATTCGCTCATTTGCGCGAACATTCGCTCATTTGCGCGAATATTTTACATATTTTACATTTTCTACATATTTTACATTTTATACATTTTCTACATATTTTACATATTTTACGTTTTCTAGCGAATATTCGTTTTTGAGCGAATATTTGCGCGAATATTAACTTATTTACGCGAATATTCGCTCATTTTTGCAAATATTTTACATATTTTACATTTTCTACATATTTTACATTTTATACATTTTCTACATATTTTTCATATTTTACGTTTTCTAGCGAATATTCGTTTTTGAGCGAATATTTGCGCGAATATTAACTTATTTACGCGAATATTCGCTCATTTGCGCGAATATTCGCTCATTTGCGCGAATTTTCACTTATTTGCGCGAATATTCGCTCATTTGCGCGACTATTCGCTCATTTTCGCGAAAATTGTACATATTTTACATTTTCTACATATTTTACATTTTATACATTTTCTACATATTTTACATATTTTACGTTTTCTAGCGAATATTTGCGCGAATATTTGCTCATTCGCGCGAATATTAACTTATTCACGCGAATATTCGCTCATTTGCGCGAATATTTTACATATTTTACATTTTCTACATATTTTACATTTTATACATTTTATACATTTTCTACATATTTTACATATTTTACGTTTTCTAGCGAATATTTGCGCGAATCTTCGCTCATTCGCGCGAATTGTCACTTATTTACGCGAATATTTGCTCATTTGCGCGAATATTCTTTCATTTGCGCGAATATTTTACATATTTTACATTTTCTACATATATTACATTTTATACATTTTCTACATATTTTACATATTTTACGTTTTCTAGCGAATATTTGCGCGAATATTCGCTCATTCGCGCGAATTTTCACTTATTTACGCGAATATTCGCTCATTTGCGCGAATATTTTACATATTTTACATTTTCTACATATTTTACGTTTTATACATTTTCTACATATTTTTCATATGTTACGTTTTCTAGCGAATATTCGTTTTTGAGCGAATATTTGCGCGAATCTTCGCTCATTCGCGCGAATATTAACTTATTTACGCGAATATTCGCTCATTTGCGCGAATATTTTACATATTTTACAATTTCTACATATTTTACATTTTATACATTTTCTACATATTTTACATATTTTACGTTTTCAAGCGAATATTCGTTTTTGAGCGAATATTTGCGCGAATATTCGCTCATTCGCGCGAATATTAACTTATTTACGCGAATACTCGCTCAGTTGCGCGAATATTTCACATATTTTACATTTTCTACATATTTTACATTTCATACATTTTCTACATATTTTACATATTTTACGTTTTCTAGCGAATACTCGTTTTTGAGCGAATATTTGCGCGAACATTCGCTCATTCGCGCGAATATTAACTTATTTACGCGAATATTGGCTCATTTTTGCGAATATTTTACATATTTTATATTTTCTACATATTTTACATTTTATACATTTTCTACATATTTTACATATATTACGTTTTATAGCGAATATTTGAGCGAATATTCGCTCATTCGCGCGAATTTTCACTTATTTGCACGAATATTCGCTCATTTGCGCGAATATTTTACTCATATTACATATTTTACGCTTCCTAGCGAATATTTGCGCGAATATTCACTTATTTGCGCGAATATTCGCTAATTGGCGCGAATAATTTACATATTTTACATTTTCTACATATTTTACATTTTCTACATATATTACATTTTATACATTTTCTACATGTTTTACATATATTACGTTTTCTAGCGAATATTTGCGCGAATATTCGCTCATTCGCGCGAATTTTCACTTATTTGCGCGAATATTCGCTCATTTGCACGAATATTCGCTCATTTGCGCGAATATTTTACATATTTTACATTTTCTACATTTTCTACATATATTACATATTTTACGTTTCCTAGCGAATATTTGCGCGAATATTCACTTATATGCGCGAATATTCGCTCATTTGCGCGAATATTTTACATATTTTACATTTTCTACATATATTACATATTTTACGTTTCCTAGCGAATATCCACTTATTTGCGCGAATATTAACTTATTTGCGCGAATATTTGCTCATTTGCGCGAATATATTACATATTTTACATTTTCTACATATTTTACATTTTCTACATATTTTACATATTTTACGTTTTCTAGCGAATACTTGCGCGAATATTCGCTCATTCGCGCGAATATTTTACAGATTTTACATTTTCTACATATTTTATATTTTCTACATATTTTACATTTTATACGTTTTCTACATATTTTACATATTTTACGTTTTCTAGCAAATATTCGTTTTCTAGCGAATATTTGCGCGAATATTCGCTCATTCGTGCGAATATTAACTTATTTGCGCGAATATTCGCTCATTTGCGCGAATATTTTACATATTTTACATTTTCTACATATTTTACATTTTCTACATATTTTACATTTTATACATTTTCTACATGTTTTACATATATTACGTTTTCTAGCGAATATTTGCGCGAATATTCGCTCATTCGCGCGAATTTTCACTTATTTGCGCGAATATTCGCTCATTTGCACGAATATTCGCTCATTTGCGCGAATATTTTACATATTTTACATTTTCTACATTTTCTACATAAATTACATATTTTACGTTTCCTAGCGAATATTCACTTATATGCGCGAATATTCGCTCATTTGCGCGAATATTTACATATTTTACATTTTCTACATATATTACATATTTTACGTTTCCTAGCGAATATTCACTTATTTGCGCGAATATTAACTTATTTGCGCGAATATTCGCTCATTCGCGCGAATATTTTACAGATTTTACATTTTCTACATATTTTACATTTTCTACATGTTTTACATATTTTACGTTTTCTAGCGAATATTCGTTTTCTAGCGAATACTTGCGCGAATATTCGCTCATTCGCGCGAATATTTTACATATTTTACGTTTTCTACATATTTTACATATTTTACGTTTTCTACATATTTTACATATTTTACGTTTTCTAGCGAATATTTGCGTGAATATTCGCTCATTCGCGCGAATATTCACTTCTTTGCGGAAATTTTCGCTCATTCCTGCAAATATTCGCTAATTTGCGCGAATATTCGCTTATTTGCGAAAATATTCGCTTATTTGCGCGAATATTCGCTTATTTGCGCGAATATTCGCATATTTGCGCAAAATGTCCCATTGTTTGCACGAACATTCAAATGTTTGCACGAATGTTCGTATGTTTGGGATAATATATTCGCATGTTTGGACGAATATTCACATCATTTGCGCGAATATTCACATTGTTCGCACGAACATGCAAATGTTTGCGCAAATACTCGCAGGTTTGGGCGAATATTCGCATTTTTGCGCGAATATCCGCATAACTGCGCGAATATTCGCATAATTGCACGAATATTCGCCTATTTGCGCTAATTTTCGCATTGTTCGCACGAACATTCAAATGTTTGCGTGAATATTTGCATGGTTTGCGCGAATATTCGCATATTTGCGTGAATATTCGCATATTTCCGCAAGCATTAATTGCACGAACATCCGCATGTTTGGGCGAATATTTGCATGTTTGAACGAATATTCGCATATTTGCGCGAATATTTGCATATATGCGCAAATATTAGTAAATTTACGCGGATATTCGTATTTTTCCGCGTATATTCGCATGTTTGCGCGAATATTTGCATGTTTGCGTGAATATTTGCATGTTTGGCCGAATATACGTATTTTTACGCGAATTTTCGCACGATTGCGGCAATATTGGTATTTTGGCGCGAGTATTTGGTGTTTGCGCCTATATTCGCATTTTAGCTCCGCTGGCTAGATGCAGAAAACCAAACCACGCCGGTTGAACCGGTTCAAAACCCTAAAATCTTCGAAAAACGGTGAATGCGCCGATTGGCCGGCACATAAATTAACCGATTCAGATGCGGGTTTGCACGAGCTTTCCGATTCCATTGTCGATATTGTCGGCCGATGTCTGCTCCATCGGCTAAATATAGAAACCCGAAACACACCGGTTGAACTGGTTCAAAAACCTAAAATCGTCAATAAACGGTGAAAGCGCCTATTTACCGGCACAAAATGTACCGATTCGGATGCGGGTTTGCACGTGCTATCCGATTCCATTGTCGAAAGTGTCGGGCGATGTCTGCTTCCCCGGCTAAATGCGGAAAATACGCCGGTTGAACCGGTTCAAAAACATAAAATCGTCAAAAAACGGTGAAAGCGCCGATTGACCGCCACAAATATGAACCGTTCCGGACAGGGCATGTACGAGCTATCCGATTCCATTGTCAAAAGTGTCGGGCGATGTCTGCTCCTCCGAACAAATGCACAAAACCGAAACACGCTGGTTGAACCGGTTCAAAAATCGAAAGTCGTTAACAAACGGTGAAAGCGCCAATTGACCGGTATAAAAATGCACCAATTCGGATGCTTATTTGCACGAGCTATCCGATTCCATTGTCTAAAGTGTCGCGCGATGCCTACTTATCTGGCTGAAAACCGAAACACGTCGGTTGCACCGGTTCAAAAACCTAAAATCGTCAGAAAACGGTGGAAACGCCAATCGACCGGCACAAAATGAACCGATTCGGATGCGGGTTTGCACGAGTTATCCGATTCCATTGTCGAAAGTGTCGGCTGATTTCTGCTCTCCAGGTCAAGTGCAGAAACGCGAAACACGCCGTTTGAACCGGTTCAAAAACCTGAAATCGTCAAAAAAAGGTGAAAGCGCCAACTGACCGGCACAAAAATCAACCCATTCGGATGCGGGTTTGCACGAGCTATCCGATTCCATTGTGAAAAAAGTCGAGCGATGTATGTTCCTCCGGCTAGATGCAGAAAACCGAAACACCGTTTTTTGACGATTTTGGGTTTTCGAACCGGTTCAACCGACGATTTTCGGTTTTCTGTATTTAGCCGGAGAAACAGACATCGCACGACACTGTTGACAACGGAACCCCTCAAGTTCTCACGAACATCGTTAAGGTCGTGTGAACATCTCACAGGTTCGATCGAACATGATTCAGGTTCGCGCAAACATCCCTCAGGTTCACGCGAACATCTGTCAAGTTTGCGCGAACATCTTCTAGGTAGGATTGGTTTCACTATCACGGTATAGAACCATGATACGATTTTAGGTTTCAATCAGTCGTAAATATTTAACCTGGTGAGATGGTTTGAGGCTTACCTCATTCAGTTTGGGTGAGAGAAATCGGGAAATTTTGTACCTTCTTGTGAAGAGCACCAGTTTCGTTTTCTGCGGATTATTCTATAGACGGCACTCTTTGCTACACTTGGTAAGGATAGCTAAAGTGAATTTCAGGCTTTCAGATAGGGTGTTAACGAATTTGCCCGTTATAGCCATTGCAACATCATGGGCATACGGCATATGACTTTGCAGCCAATCACTTCTATTTTTGACACGAGGTTGTCCACCACTAAGTTCCCTAGAATGGATGATAGCACCTCACCTTACGGGATGCCTCCAAGTGATGTAATGTAATTCTACACAAGTTTGTTACACAAAATTTTTTAGGGCAGTTTGAGTTTAGTGTTGAAAAGTGATTTATTGGTGAAATAGTGATTTTTGGCTATTGAAATTGATGTGAGTAAAAGGTAAGAGGATGGATTTCAGTAATCAACAATAGTTTTTTTTTGCAAAATCAAGTTTCTTTGCTTTTTTTGGACTGATTTTGGTTTATTGCATAAAAACAATATTGCGCGTTCCAAAAACATTTAGTTAACGGTTTATTTGAATTTTAATTTTTCTTTTTCAGCATCAAACGAGCCTTAAATCTACTAATTTGACTACTCAGGACATTGAAATTATATTGCGAGAATGGAAAGCCAGTGAAGACGGTCTTGACTTTTCTGTCGACGATTTTTAGTACTACTTAGTTCTGTTGCTTGCCTAAGGTCAACATCATGTGGAAAACGAAGAGCCTAAAGCTAAATGGCGACCAACTACTGTTACGTTCGCCACGCAGCGCGGTCGATCCACAAACCCATCAGGGCAAAATATGGGACTGATCTGCCCTTGAAGACCCCAAACCACCGTGCGGACAAATAAATCAATTAAAAATGTTATACGCGTTATAGTGGGGCCTACTTCACACAAGCAGGTGACTAATTAACTATATTGTAAGTCATTAATGAATTATATTGTGAATATAATATATAGATATATATAGACATAAAAATTAGGGCATATATCGATTAAGGTAAGGATTATTTAAGTTATAAATATAGAGGAGATTTATGTAGGGTAAGGATATGGATTATGTACATTTAAATAGGACTAGATAGATAAGTAGGAAGTAAGGTTGTTATGGAGAGTGTTCCAGATTGTGCACGCCAAAGCTGCGTAGTTTAAAATATTATCAACAACGGTCCTCTATTGCCAGCGGTACAAGTGTCTGACTAAGGGCCGCCCACGCACAAGCCCAGCCACAGTATCCCTCTCAAGTTGCAACGCTGTGGCCAATCACACAAAATTAAATTGCCAGCTGACGTGCGTCGACAATTGGCACCAAAACCAGTCCAAAGCTAGGAAAGCTTCAACGAGGCCAGCAAACTCGACGGGCCATTGACCGTCTTTACAGCGAAAACGGGATCGGGGATCCTTAAATAAGCGGGAGAACAGCTGGCCAGGCCACTTTTTTACGGTGCGTAGTCTCAAGCCGGTCCAGGAGGAAAATCAATAGGACAGCTGGCGAAATCGGTCTGTTGGTGCAGAATCTTGGCCGATCGAGGAAGAAAAGCGGCGAAAGGCCAGCAGCAGCGTAGGATTAAGGAGGAAATTGTAAGTAGTACTTCTACTTACAATTTCCTCCTTAATCCTACGCTGCTGTAAGAGTTAGTTAGGTAAATTAGCAGAATAAATATAATATAGTGAATTGACTTAAGTCTTGGAGTGATTTGTGTGAGTGGCGCGGTCTGTTGTCTTTTCCTTCTTAATTCCTTTTTTTGTTGGTTGGTGGTTTCGGTTCGACGCGAATCCTGTTTCCGTTTCCGGATTCGCGGGCAGGGCAGTCCCGGCGCAGAAACGAGTGACGCCTCTTAAAAAATATCCCCAAACCCCTCTTCGCGGGTTTAAGCCGGATGGGACTGTCCAAACCGTGGCCAGGATCGGCTGCGGTGTATTAGAGGACGTTACACGAAAAAGAGTTGCAACACTACGTTCTCATGGATCTGACATGTAACATTTCATTTGGATACCTCTTTTCAGGTATTTTCATATCTGTTTACTGAAGACATTATGGATCTTTTAAAAGTGTTTAAAAAATAACCGCATAGTACGTCAATAGAACAGCTCCGTAACGGCGATGGAGTTGACATGGGTGTGGTCGCTTGGAGAGATAACAAAATAGTTACTCTAGCATCAAATTTCGCAGGACAACATTTAACATCTGTATTCTGTTGAACGTCATTTTGTCGTAGCGGAATATAAACGAGATATAGGTAGTCTCGAACTATCGGATAGTGTGATGGGCCACTACAAAATTCAACTTCGTAGTAAACGTTGGTATCTACAATTTTTTTATCATTTCTTAGCCTTGGCGATGTGTAATTCATGGCTTTTATACCGACGAATAAATGCTGCAAAGTGTAGTACCATTAAAATGTTCAACTCTGCTGAATTTAGACTAGATATAGCAGAGACGCTATGCAAATGTAAAACAATCAACCGTACAAAGCGCGGAAGTGATGTTGAACGTATCATTCAAAATAACATGAAGAAAGGCCCAGCTCAACATGTTGCTCCAAAAGATGTGAGGTTGAACCAATACGGACACTGGCCAGTTTGGCTGGATAAACGAATGAGATACACATTTCCAGGCGGTAGTGGGTTTACGCAAAAAGCTTGCGAAAAATGTGGGGTTAGCTTGTGCTACAATAAGCAAAATAAAAAATTCATGTACAATAATTTGTTTTGTATTATTGATATAATGTTGCATTTCTGCAAAAGACAGTTTTTTTAAGAAAATAAATACTTTTTTGTAAATTATTTAAATTATTTTTACTATTAACTATATCCCATTTGCCAACTTGTATCTGAATAATTTACTAGAATAACAATTTTGCGCCATTAAGGGTTAAGATTGACCTCTGCAATTGTCACCCAAATAGTACCTACGCAGCCTGGTAAGTAGGTGCTAACAAATAACTACCTAGCTTCGTTCGTGGAGGGAGTGAAATTTTTATGACAAGTAAAAACGGACAAATGAAATATTTTTACATCATAAAAGGTGTCCGTCCTAATAAGGCCGACCATCTCGGGCCTCAATGTCTTCTAGAACCAATTTTAACAGACATGAGGCATTCTACAAATCTCGACAGTTCTGGCAGCTTTGTCAATTCAGACGAATTTCGCAATCCAAACGAATTCACCAATTTTAACAACTAAAACAGTGGTTTCATCTTTCTGTCTAGTCACACTCATTTTGTGATCAGTTTGTGGGCTCTCCAGTTTCTTAAATATACAATAAATACTTTCCAAAATAGTATTCATCGTGTAGCTTTGTATGTTTCACATATTCGGGTTTAAAAAAAAACAAGTTTCGTTGTCACCCAACCGTATTAGTTATGTATTCAGCGTGACACTGACCCCATGAAAAGTTAATTCATGTTCGATTTCGTTCATTCAAAAAACATTAATGTTTTTCCAATCGATGAATGAATGTTAACAGCTGCCAAGAATATGAATGGTGAGCTTCGCTTTCACCAAAATTTAAAGACCCCCCCCCCCTTCTTTTTCAGTTGCATATCACGAGCAATGCAACATTTGTAGTGGGATCACCTCTCATACTCATAGGAACGGTCCACTAAATTTTAGTCTTCTATACAACCACTGTTTTGGAACATAGCTAAACTGCAACTATCTCGTAAAACGATCTCCTATCATGCCCGCAAGCAGAAATTAGATACTGCAACAAACTGATCAACCACTAACTAACCTGTCCTAGTATCTTCCATCTGTAAGAATCTAATGTTTCGCGACTCGTTTCTAGTACCGTTTCCCAAGTAGCAACTAATCTCATGCGGAGTGATGAACACATGATAAGCGGGAACCGCGACAAAGGTGAAGACATCACCGGCGGTATGCTGTTGTGCTATTAGCGATGATGTCAGGTGTGATCGCATGATGTGTAGATCGTCAAGATCTTGTTCCCAATCCAGGTTGGATTCTAGAAGAAGGTCGAGATTTCCAGCAAAAGCGCAATACTTGAATTTTGCATCATTTACACTCGCATACGAGTCGACATTGTGTTGGTGTGGAATTTCTCTTGATACGATCGTCTTCTGACCAAGCTGAGTATCTTTTGCAGGTGTTGTGCCAATCTATCTGTTCATTAAATCGAAATTTTTCAATGAGGTTCAATAAAATTCCTGCTTTTCGTCATGCAAATCTTCCAGTATTTTGCTAGCCAACTAGTTGGAATGTCCATGTTTCTAAGGACCTAGTTTTATGGCGCAATATAGAGCGAAAAAGTATCTCTTTGATGGTTTTTGGGAAGCTGAACGAGAACCTGTATTACCTGTGTCACAGTCTGTGAATGCATGGTAGTTATGGGGCTGCCAGCTATCGTAGTTACGATTTTGTACAGTGAAATATTGAGTCAATGTTAGATGACTAGGATTTGCAGATTATTCAGAAATCCAATATAAACACATAACGTGAACTAATTTAAACCTTGAGAACTAAAATGTACGATTTTTTTTAAATTATGCACTATACTTTTTATATTATGCATTACATACTTTGCATTTTGCATGTACGAGGTGTAATCTAAAAGTGAGGTGATCTTTTGAATTTCGCGGGATAAATAAAGTTGATTTTCGTTTCTTCTTTATATGTTAGTACACTCGTCCCGAACATATGCTCGCAGTTTCAGCTATATAGCATTTTTCGTTTGTGTGTGAGAGCTATGTTTTACGATTTTCTGCTGTCGAAAAAATGGATCTAAGAATTTGCATCACGTTTTGTGTAAAAAAAATGGAATTAACGGGGAAATCACATTAGGCGGTTCAAAAATTGACTCTTTTTATTGCAGATATCAAAAGTTTACCTATTCAAAGGTATGCTCAAAAAGTTTGAGACCGATATTCGAAGTCCTTTTTATATTTTCGGGCCAAAAAGCGATGCACGCTCAAGTGTACCGCCCGGCCTGTTGAATAAAGCGATCGCAAACAAGCTGGGCGGGACCACGCACCCGTCTTTCTATGAATCGATCGTACTTTGTATGTATTGGGGCAGGTATTACAATGAATATATATTTTTCGTCGTATCCCTGTGTATATAGTAGTAATACACAAGTCACTTCAACACTCAGTTTTTGGTAATTTGTTTTTAAAAGCGTTTTTCTTGAAACGCGTTTTTCCGGCTTGTATACATTGTATATCAGCAAATTTTTGGTCAATCTTCAAAAACCAAAGATTTTTGAATTATTATTAAATTTGCGTGTAACTGAACCTGGAAAAGGCATAAATAATTTCGATTTAGAGTTTTTTTGGTGACAAAAGCACGAAAAACTTTTTTTTCAAACGCGTCACAAATTTTCAATTTTGAAAATTTTCACTCAAAATCTGGTTTAACGAGGAGTCATAAATACTTATGACATGCAATGAGAGACTCAGACGACGGACCTCCATGAAAAACAGCTTCTAACTTTGCGAATTTTGATGATAATTACTTGGAAAAATTACGACATGTAGTTCAAAATATGCGATTTCCATTAGTTCTAATCATTTCTTCAACAACAACAAAATCACAAAAAAGCGTAAAAATAGACCTCCTTATGTGATTGAAATGTTGACAATGACATACAGTGAATGTATTCAAAGTAAAAAAAATGTTTATAAGTGGCAGAAGCTCTTCCAAGATGGTCGAGGAGATGTTAATAATGAAGCTCGCCCGGGACGCCACAGCATGTCAATAACTGATGGAAAAGTCTGGAAAGTGAAGGAAATAGTGTTGAAAAATCATCGAGTCACCATAAGAAAAGTTGTTGATGATGTCGGTATTTCGTTTGGTTCGTGCCAAGCAATTTTAACGGATGTTTTCTGCATGAGAAATGGGTCAGCAAAGTTTGTTCCGAAACTGCTTACTTTTAACCAGAAGAATCAACGCATGAGCATCACTCAGAAGCTGTTGAATGACAATAAAAATTATCCCAATTTGCTCAAAAAGTTCATAACTAGTGACGAATCATGGATTTATGGTTATGATATCGAAAGCAAAGCCCAATCATCCAAATGGAAGTCCTTAGAAAAGCCAAGACCGACAAAAGGACGCCAAGTTCTAACAATTCTCAAGGTTTCACTGTTTTTTTTTTCTATTATTATGGCGTAGTGCATCAGAAGTTCCTACGACAAAGTCGTACGTTTTATAAGGAGTATGACCTTGAAGTTATGCGTCGTTTGCGCGAAGCAGTACGAAACGACCGGAGTTGTAGAAGAACAATTCATGGATTTTGTATCACGATAATACATCTGCTCACACATCGTTGCTTGTGAGTGATTGTTTTGGTCAGAAACAACACCACAATTATGATTCAGCAACCATTTTCACCGCATTTGGTCCCCTGCCACTTTTTCTGTTCCCAAAACTGAAGAGATCCATGAAACGACGTAGATTTGCAACGGTTGAGGAGATAAAGACTGCATCGCTGGAAAAATTCAAGGCAATACCAATAAGTGCTTATCAAAAGTGCTTCGAGGATTGAAAAAAGGGGTGGCACAAGTGTATTATATCTGAGGAGGATTATTTTGCAGGGAACAACGTACATATTGATAAATAAATTAATATTTTTTGATAAAAATAAAAAAGTCACCCTACTTTCTAATAACACCTCGAATGTATAAATATATAGCAAATTCGGGACTAAGCGATTCAATTCCTTGAGAACGGAATCTCCGTATTCGATGGCACAGATGCATCACATATTTTTTTGTACGTTTAGTAGAGGTTCTACTTCGTCTACCAGATTCTCCCGGTTTTTCAATCATCTACCACGGATCAACAAATTTTCCAGACTACAAACTACGAAAAATATGCAACTCAAATTAGTAATTTCGGTATTTAAGTAGTTAATCTAAAATAAGTGCAGGGGATGTTTTTATGTGGCTTTTTTTAAAAAATAAAGAATTCGTAATTTTGCGCAAACATTTCCCTTGAAAGATCATCGTTAGGACCCCTAAAATGTACATATACAGAGTGTCCCATAATGAACGCATAGGACAGTGCCACACAATTCCTCGTGCAATTTCCAACAAAAAATATTTGGTAACATTTTGTCGAAATCTTAACCCTTTAGCTGCCACATTTTTTTTACATTTTTCTTAAAAACTGCTTGACTCGCGTTACTAAAAGCACCATATCTAAAAACTACGTTGGCTAAACAGTCAAACAAATTTTCCAACATAGCGAATACTACACTTTATTATTTCAAATAAATCTCATTCGAATCAAATTAACATTTAAATTGTTATAGCCTTTTCAAGTTAGATTTTTGTTTTTTTAATGAATTTTATCATTATTATTATTACATGCATAATGTTATGTCCTGTCTCAAAAAAAATTTCCATATTCTCTGGAGATCAAATCCCGTAAACTTTATTTTATTATAAATTTTAAATTTCGAATTGTTACAGTAGTTTCAATGTAGCAAAGCAGGTTTTATCGAAATTTCTCTTTTTACATTAACTAACGCGTAAAAATTTTCCACGCTTTGCTCGGCAGGTAAAAATTGTACTTTTTATCAAGGTTTAATATCAAAATTAATTTTTTGTGATCTATGTAGGACTATAGTGATCCTAGAAAGTATTTAATTGCATTCTAATGACCTCTTAATTATCATTATGCTCACAAGGGGTTAACGGAAAGTCGATGAAATCACCGCATGAAAAGTTTAAGATTTTCAGGCATAAATGAATAACCGTTGCGTAGAAATGCGCTGACAGAATTAATTTTATGCGTATACTGATTCATTCTTTCAATAGCAGCACATCAAGTCAACTTTTCATAGCAAAATGTATTCTGCTAGCGAATACTTTGATATGGTTTTAGTTCTTGGGTATGCGAAAATAAAACTGACAGAGCAACTGCTGAGTATAGGCGAAGATATCCAAACCGAAAACATCCCGATGCAAACGTATTCCGAAGGCTAGAAATCCGAGGACGAGAGGCAGAACATCTGGCGCTAAGTCGTCTAAACAGTCGAAACGACCGGCCTTCGTTAACACATGCCAGGACTGTTGGGAAGAGCAACACAGAGCACACTTTGTTGTTATAAAATTAAACAAATAGAAGAAATACTAAATTCTCTTTCATTCTATTGAGAATAATTAATTTTTTTAAATTATGGGAAGTTCTTGTAATCGCCTCGAAATTGCAATTTTCAACACTTCTTTACGTTTTGAGGTATTAAGAGTATATTTAAAGTGTTTTTAGAAAATGAGATGTATGTGTGTGTACGTACGTACGTATGTTCGTGGACAATTTTTTTGCTACGAACATAACTCACGTAAACAAAGTCGTATCAACTTCGTTGAGGTGTCAATCGAAGCATCTTTGCAATCTTAAGAGCTGATTAGTTTTTGGGACACTTCGGTCACGGGTATATGTTGTTTTGACCCTTTGAAGGACATTGCTGTCATGCGCTATATCTCGCGAACCAAACCAAGGATTTGCGTCGTTAAGGTGTCAATCGACGCGTATTAACATTTTTGTGGTTCTTCAAATTTTCAAAAAAATCATTGGAGCCATTTTTTAATCTAAGTAAAATAGTGCAAAAAATAGGTTTTTTCACAAACAATAATTTTTTAACCTGATGTGCAAAACACAGAAATCAATGTTTATAAAATTTGTACATTCTTATCAGTTTTTAAAAAGAAACCAGCAAAACTTATTTCCATGATTATTAAATAGCTAAATTAAAAATAAATAATAATAAGCTCCCGTAGATGATACGATTAAGTCATTCCAATTACTGTTATGAGAGGTACATTATTATTATTTAAAGTAGCAATATTTTCAAAATTATTATTGTGTTTAACATTTTTAATATTTATGTATATATTACTGGGAAGTTGACCGTGTGGACGTCAAGGGTCGCACCTCGCGGCTTATTATGCGGTATTTTGTGTACAAAGTGGAATTTCGATGCAGGATAAAACCTGCTAAAGGGTTAAGATTTCGGCAAAATGTTACTAAATATTTTTTGTTGGAAATTGCATGAGCAATTGTGTGCCACTGTCCTTGTGCGGTCATTATAGGACACCTAGTATATACATATATATTTCCATGGTGAAGGGTAAGATTATGACCCCTACCCCCAAAAGGGGTGGGAGTAGAAGGGATTGAAAGAGAGGGTTCCTCTACTACTATGTCATAAAAAGTTCGCGGCGGTCACGGCCCCATGAGAAGTTATGGAGGTTCACATGCACAAATATGGATGTAATCATTCGCTAAAAGTGCATTTAGAGACTTCAGAGTGGGCACATTGTGTTGGGGAAACAACAAATGATTCTTGCATTACATATTTTCTGTGGCAAAATTGATAAAATCTTAAGCTTACATCGCTTAACTGCTACGAAGCAAACATGTAAGATCATCTGGCAACTCATATCCAAAGATGAAGTAATCGTGATCAATCGATTGGTCTCTTACATCTCACACTTATTTTCATCAACGGTAGCCACGAGTGTTAGCTGCGACAGAGCAAGCAGCAGTAACACTAACACACGAGCCTAAGAAAATGCCCAAGAAAAGATCGCGCTCGCAAGAAATCAAGAAATGTATAACATACCAACATATCGGCAAATAAGTAGATATAGCGATACATGCTAACTTATATAAAACCAGATACATATATCTATAGCATAAAGCATGTATAATCGTTACAAGCAGGGCAAACTAGTCAACGAAATACAGTGTAGCTGATCATGGACACAATTTTATATTGCTTCTTATTTACTTGTGATTTTATTTATTAGCTGTTTTTATTGTTTTGATTGTTGTTGTTATTATTATTGTTGCTCCATTAGTTCGTTTTCGTTCTTAATTTGTCACTTGTTCAACATATTGTTTTAAATGAATCTACGAAATTGTTATCAAAAGTGAACGTGATTAGTAAAAATTTTTTGCACAAAACAAAATATAAGAGAGCCAGCCTACCTTAACTAGACGTGCGCATTATCTTGCGAAACGACAGGCAAGGTTCGTATCCTGTAGCGACAACAATTATTTGTGACTACTACATTAAAACTACAATCAGTTGATAATTTCACGAGGAAAACGACACGAACAAAATTGATTGGTAAAAGGACGTGCATACGATTTTCGCGACCTTTTGCCTTCAATTAATTTTCGAAATGAAAAAAAAACCTACAAAGCCAGATTTTCTAGATTACAGACGATAGTTTGTTTAGGCGATGCTAAGATACGTTTTGTATCTAGTTTGCAATCGATTGCCAATCTAGGTTGATTAGTTCTGTGAAAAGTTCAAGTGATATTGTTGCGCAAGTTTCAAGGTATCCGGAAAAAAGAGATAATCAGCTGGTGTTGAGAATATTGTGGGTGCTGTGCAAAAAGTAAACGTGCTATAAGTGTGGTTTCAACAATGAGAGGAAATTGAAAATATATTATGAAGATCTCGACAAGAATCAGGTTTGTCCAACAGCCCACGATATCCACATACAGGATAATCTATTGATAGTGTGGTAACAACTTTGGATTTTCTCTTATTTTGTTGCCGTTCGTTCGTGTTTGAGGGTTCACACATGTGTCGTATTTATATTGTTCTGGAATCAAAAGCGAATATCGAAAATACAAATGCTAGAAAGTCTCGTTAATAAGGACAATGATTTTGGGATATCATCAAAATTTCTTCTTTCTAAGAAGCATCTCTCTCGTACAGTGAATATTCAGCGATGCTATTTGGCTGTCTTTGATTCTGTTGTACTGACACTCGAAAAAAGACCAACTAACAGTGTCTTTAACAAAGTGAAATCTTTTGCCGCTTGTAAATATTTATTGCACCTTCAATTCTGTAGACGTTTTGATCCATAACGATAGAAAAGTTTTTTTTTGTTGTCTCTTGGATTCAAAAGAAACATCCGATTAATGCTAATCATGATTAGAATTTTTTTGGATTAACCTGATATTAATTCCATTACATCATTTTCAATTGGTTACCCGTAAACAAAAAACAAGTCACGGTTAATTCCATTAATATTTCAATTTGGTATCACTGTATCGATTTAAATTTCGCCCCATTATAAAGCAAACAAGCCGTGAGCTACCAGTCCAGTTTAGAAGGCGAAAAAAGACCATGTTTCAAGCATTCGTTGCTCAGAAACCTTATTATACAGGGTGTTTTGTATTCGTTGGCATTAAGTGACACCACGTATTCCTTGAAGTGTCCCGAGAGAGAAATCGTATGGTGGTAAATCCGAAGGGGTTTCGAGATATAAGAGGGGGAAGTACCCCGCTCCATAACCACCAAAATGATATCGCAGGGATGAAATTAACAATTTATTTTAAAAAATTTCAGTTATCACTATTTATTTGAAACTTTTGTCATCTCAGTAATTGTTCAAAATGTCTTCCTTGCGCAGAAATGCATGCAAACGCTCGTTTCTTGATTTCACTGACCACATCCATATGTACTAGTTGCTCTCTTATTTTTTCAGCAGCTGCGTCAATTCTCACATCTAATTCTGCAATAGATGAAACAGGTGTCTTGTACACTTCTTGTTTCATTGCACCCCACACCTAAAAGTCGAGAACAGTCAGGTCAGGAGACCTAGGTGGCCACCTAATTGCACCACTCCGACCTATCCACCTTGTTGGATAGTTTGATGCAAGCCAATGGGTGATTCTATGGGCAGTATGGCTCGGAGCACCGTCGTGTTGACAGTACATCCTATTCAAATTGACAATAGGTACATCTTCTAGTAAGATCGGCAACTCGTTTGTCAAAAAGTTCAAATAATCGACTGAACTGAGCCTATCGGGCAAACGGAATGGTCCAATTAGCCTTCGCCCCAGTACGCCTGCCCACATGTTTCTGCTAAATATTCGCTGTGTAGCATCAGCTCGAGTTTCTCTGGGATTATCAGAAGACCACAGATGATGATTGCTCAAATTGTTGATACCATCCCTCGAAAAATGTGATTCGTCGGTCAATAAAATGTTACCAACGAATTGAAGTCTCTTCTATCCTGTGCTATGAGCCATTTGCAGAACGTAACTCTCGAGCAACTCCTGAGCAGGTGTAAAATGATAAGGATGCATTCTCTCCTTGTTGAGAACTTTCCAAAAGGTGGTCGCAGACATGCCCAACCGCAAGGCTAGGTTGAAATATCTGGTTTGTTGCGTACTATGGTTAATATACGCTCCTCTTGATCGCCGTTCCTAGCAGTTCCTGATCGATTGCCTTAACGAGGCGGTTAGAAACTTCCATACTCTCGTAAGTTCCTCTGTATCCGTGCGAACGTTCTGGTGTCCGGTACTCGTCAGGTCGGGTATCTTCTTTGATACTCCGCCGGGGCGCTTGTGGCATTGCCATCGCAAAATCCAAATAGAAAATGCATATCAGCGTATTCCTCATTTGCAAACGTCGTCATGATCAAATTTCCAAATAACTATATCAACTCAACCTTATTCCTTGTAATCGAAGTATTGACTAAGTTTCGCAGCCTTTGTGAATGTAAATTATAACCCATTACATTATCAGGTACAAATTAGTAAATATGAATTTCGGACTTTCACTAAGAGTCGAATTTTAATTATTTCTGCTTAGAAACCTCTCAACATCAAAACATATCCAACTAATGACATGACGAACAACAACCAAGCAGAAACCGTTCCTTTTTAGCATTATCTCAGGTTGATAATAAAATTTAATGATAATTGGCTAACTAAGAGGGATTTCCAAAATTTTTATTTTTCCATTTTCACGGGAAACAAATGCAAATTGGCAGCACTTTTCTTCGAAAATATTCAAGAACGCTATCTTTAATAACAGTAGCTGATATAGGTTGGCACTTCACTTTGGCGTTTAAAATAGTCGCGAAAATGAAAATTAGCGAATTTTTTCAGGTTGTTTTCATTTTCGAATTTTGTAGTGCCAAATCAGCACCACTGCGGGCAAGTTTTTATAAACGTCTAGAAAGATTTAATAATAGGCTACCAAACGCGTTATTTTTGGAAGGCCTGCATGCATGAACCAGAAAGTTATAAGAGTTTAAACGGGCCAGGTCGTGGTTATGAAGGGGGGTACTTCCCCCTCTTATATCTCGAAACCGCTTCGGATTTACCACTCCCCTCCCATACGATTTTTCTCTCGGGACACTTCAAGGAATATGTGATGTCATTTAATGCCACCAAATACAAAACACCCTGTATATTGGCATGAATCTTTTTCAAAAGTATTTTTCATATTTGAATGATACAAAAAAAATTATTTTTATTTGTTATTCTCATTTATAGAGGGCGCTCAAATTAAGCTCTGAAAACATCGTTACTCCACAGCGGATAGATATTCTATGGATTGGTAGATTTGAACCAAAAAAATTAAAAAGCACTTCAAAGAGCAAAGTTCTCTTACACCGTAATCCACCACCGTTTTCAAAAACATCAGTTAAAAAAAAATGGCGCACTTGTGAAAAAAATGTCAAAAATCGACCGTTTTTCGTAGTTTTTTTTACGTCAAAATTTTTCCTTCAAGTTTTTGCTAATATTTTGGATAACGGTGTAATAATCTCTAATGAATAAAACACATCAAAGTTTTTGAAAAATCGGTTCAGTAGATCCGTTATCTGTCTGCCATGTTAGAAAACGTTGGTTTGCGTGAATATATATATATATATATATATATATATATATATAATATATATATATATATATATATTATATATATATATATATATATATATATACATTCCACTTTGAACGCTCGAAAAAAATCCCTATTTTCATCACTTTTTTGGCAATACAAATGCAGATAATTGAACTGTGTTTTTTGGCAGTTATTAGGCACTTTTTGAACTTGTGATGGTTAGAATTGCCATGTGATGATGTTGAATCGTCTTGCGTTGCATTTGGTCCTTTTTTATAGGCCAGATTTCCAAGAAGAGGATATAAGAGATAAAAGGAATTATAAGGGAATGTTTAATAATGAAGCGGCCGGCACAATTTTGATGCCACTGACCAAGGAATAAACATGCCGATTGTAGGCATTATCTGAAGTGTCGAGTTATTGGCACAATCCAAGGAAGTCTTAAAAGAGTGCCGAGAAGGAAATGCACTAGTGAATCTAGTTCGAATGTTTTAAAAGACTATTTTCTTAGACTCTTATTTGCTATTCATACAATAGATAGATAGGTGATCAAACACTTATGACCTAATTAATTCTCCTAAATTATCACTACTCGTAAACTTCCACATGACACTAGCAACCAAAAAGGCAATGTCTATGCTCGCAAGGAAAGATTACGAGGTGATAAGCGATTCATGCAGCGGAGTATTTGTTGGTGATAAATACATCACTTTAATGTTTGAAAGATGCTCTTTACTGTTTGAAAGGGATACATCAAAAACTACAAAAATTATTTTTTGTAACAGTTTTGATTCAGTTTTTTTCTTAAGCCTAGTACACAGTACGATTCAGAACAGAAAATTCTGCATGTCTCCACATATGGTAAATAATTTGCTGCTGGAAATTTGACAATGGAGACTAGTGGAACAAGTGGAAATTAAGAAAGTCAAAGTCATTTACACTTTTGAATCTTCAAATTGCCGGCTGCTGTTGATGATGGCGACAACTTCAATGACAGTTTCAATGACAGCTATTGCCAAACGTCAACTTTCTGCATCAAAAGAAATGTCGAAACAATTAAAATTCAAGTCTGAAAAGTGTGGAGAGTACTTGGTGTTGCGGTGCTGCCATCTACCGAGTTCATTGATTCTGCGCAGAAAACTGTGTACTGCTTCTGCAGAATTGAGTCTGAAATTCTGTGCGTAATTTCTGCAACTGCAGAATTTTCATACAAATTTCTGCGTCGAACCGAACTGTGTACTAAGCTTTACAGTCAATACAAATACGAGAAGCTGTAATAACAAAATAGCTTCACTCCGTACACGATATCTCATCTTGGATTCATCTGAGACAAAAAATAACGAAACGATTATTAATCTGTATGAGTGTCGCTATGGCCGGTACCTCAATAAATCATTTATATTGAAACATAACGAAATGGTGGAGGTTTAAACAAAATAAAACGAAAAAATCGGTTTTTTGGCAAGTTTTTTGACTTTCACAGTATGATAATTTCAACATTTGAGTGTTTTCAATAAGCAATATAAATTTTGAATCGATTAGTTGAATAGTTTTTTAGTTTTTTAAAATCATGTACAGAAGCAAAAAAATGGCGTTTGGAGAAAAGGTTTCCATCATCTTTAATATGGATTTGTATCCTTCATTAAAAATACATGCTGCATCATATGCGACGATTTCAACTATTTTTTGATACAGAAATTATGCTTTGGGGCTAAATTCCAGACGCAGGCATTATATTTTTCGTTATTATTTTTAGTATTAGATCCAATGCATCATTCTAGTAGGTGGTCCGCTGATAGGTATTCATAAATTTACCTGACAACATCTTGATTTTCTGGATCTGAAGCAAGAGGGTGCCAATTGCATCATGAGTCGAGTGCGCTTAAAACTTTCATGCGCTTTACAATATCTGCAAATGTTCGACTTGACGACGGCATGTAAAATGTCATTGTTGAACTTCCCTATCAATGACACGATGACTAAAAGAGAAGAAAAGCCTCTTTCACCCACGATCTGTCGCCAGAAATAGAAAATTCATCTTCTGGAAATCCCGCATTCACATTTAGAGTTTTTTCTTCGTTTACTGCTTTACGTAAAGTCGCTTTGAACTCAGACTTTATGACGTTACTTATTCTGTCAACTACTTATATTAAAATGTCCCATTTCCATTAAAAAGATGTTGATGCCGTGTAGTCTAACGCCAAGAAATCGCATAATATAAACAAACCGACGATTTATTTCATACGCACTCTTGATCATCGGACAAGAGTTTATAAATGTTTCAAGGCAAGCGCAACTGTCACAAAGTTTAAATCCAAGGACTATTTGTCCATACTTCGAAAATTCAACACCACAATTTAACCCCAACACCTAGGTAAGCCGACGGCTCAGTTAGACGACAGCTACGTTGAAAGACAGCTAGGTTATCCGACGGAAAAGTTTGCAGACGGCTAGGTTAGCAGAAAGCTAGGCAAGCAGATTGTTGAAGGAGAGTCTATTTCTATAGTGTGTTGGTTGCCGCGAAATTTACGTTTTGCCGAACGACATGGGTAATATACCCACCACTTTGTCCCTTGCTTTTTTATCCATTTTAGAATAAAATACGAAATAAAACGCTCACAGTATCGCACAGCTCTTTACGCTTGGAAATTCGAAACAAAACTGAATACTCAGATAAGTAGAAACAAAATTCCGGAACGTTTTGACCTAGCCGTTAGAAGGGGGCGACAACGCCATAAACAGACCAAGCTCGCGCTCCGAGTGCAAAGTACCAAAAGAGCCATAGAATCGTAAGGACCTCCCTGGGCCTGCAACTCGATTAAAACAACAACATACAACTCTAGTATGAAGGAAATATTCTTAGGGATGGCCCAACGCCAGGGAAAGTAGACCTTGCTTTCCCGACCGATTCCCTGCTTCCATCATGGTTTCAAGTCAGTCATCCCAAGCAGGGGAGACTGGGCAAACGAAAGAAGTGGGATGCAGGAATCGGTCGACACATACACGGTTGGATCAAAAATGAATGGAAACTATCCTTCCGGCTACCAGATCACTGCAGTGTTTTTCAGGCAGAGATCATTGCAATGCACAAGGTAGTAGACTGGATGAGAAATCAGAAAATTTCCATAATAAATCTCGACATTTTCTCTGACAGTCAAGCTGCTATCCAATCATCATCCAACGTGTACACCTCTTCCATGATTGTAATGGAATGTAGTGCACAACTGAACGTAATGTCGCTTCACTGTGAAGTGATTCTACACTGGGTACCAGGACGTAGGTATATACCAGGAAATTGCAAAGCTGATGCCTTAGTGAGAGCTGGCACTAAGCTCCAGGAGTATACACACACACCCCAAGTTGGCCAACCTCTAGCTTCCATAAAGCTAAGATTTACGCAACATTACATGGAGGCTGCAAAAAGGGCCTTGTTGCTGGAAGAAACCTGCAGGACAATCAGGCAAACTTTGCACGCACTGAGTCCCAAACGCACCAAGCAGCTCCTCAACACGAGTCGTGAAACCTTGAGCTCTATCGTGTCCGTACTGACGGGACATTATCTAATTGGCAGACACGCAGAAAGATTGGGTGTTACCTTAAACAATTTCTACCGAATTTGTAGATCGGAAGAAGAGGAAGAAACGATCCAACATTTTTTGTGCGAATGCCAAACACTGTCCAGGAAACGCATGAAAACCTTAGGCTCACCCTTCCTGGACAGCTTCACGGAAGTAGCTGATTTGAAGATTCGTTGCATATCGGTCTTCATATGATAATCTAATTGGTTCTCGTCACCCAGCAGCTAGATTATAGTGACATCTCAATCTTCTGTCTTATCACAATGGGTCTATTGTGGCTTAATTGAGCCATCTTTTGATAAAGAGGGCTGCCACGACAACCAACCAACCAACCATGTTTATATTTTGTAATTCATGCTTTGCGTCATATTTAAATAAACATGGTATAGTTTTTTAGCTGTCCTGTAAAGGTTGAGTTTTGTCACATATCCCCTTATCACATCTGTCTATTCAATTATAAAGTGCGTTATATGATCAAATTAAAGTTATCGGTTTCTGGGGTCGCAAAAATTATTAACCAACAAAACATTTGCAATGTAGCCTCAAATTCATTCTTTGCAATCACACTTGTTGCTCATTAGGACGAATCAAATTGTAAGTCCGACTGGCACTCAGGTTGGGAGTCCACTACATTTGAACCGGGCTTTAGTCTATTCGAGATTTAAGATGTTAGGTAGAAAAGAGTGTTACGCATATATACAATTGCTCAGTTCTTTATTTACAATTCCGATTCTCACAATTTGTTTAACCTTCAATTGAATTTTTTGAAGTGTATTTCCTGTATCAGTGGCGGTTTGATACCGTATGGGCGTTTCCTTGTACGAAGCCACGTTTGTGCGCGTACTTTATCTCCAATTTCATAAAAAAAAATCCTGGTCGTGAGTTGTTGGTTCCTCAAATTTTCGAGCGTAGCGAAGCCCCTTAAATTGGTTTGTTGACAGCCATCTTCTTTCGCCGAGTCATCAAGCACCGCAACCGCTACGCATGGTTGATGGCAGGTTCCGATTTCGCGCTTCCAATGGGTTCATTACAAGTTCACACGTCTAGTATAGATTTTATATACATGGGAAGTTCACAATAGGACATCAAACAAACGCCTGGGTCATTTCAGTTCATTTGGTCTCATTTAGCTGGGAATCACTTTTCAAAATATATACCAAATTACAAGACTTGACTATTATGCCTAATACATCAGAAGAAAGGTGAAAAAGACATTTCTGAAATTCTAAGCATTTATTATCTGAACCAATTACAACAAAACTTCTTAATAAAAAAGCAACTATATACACATATGTACGTTTAAAAAAAATGAATGATTACATGCTTTCGATAGTATTCGTTGGTCGTCTTTTTTTATAATCTGAACTTTTCCGTGGTGAAATTCAATCCGAAACATGCGTCCGACAAATATTTGCAAAGACACATACGAAAAGAAGATTGATTAGCTTCTTAGCCTGTGGGGCTATCTGCATATGTGCTAAACTTAAAACCTTGGCGACTAAGATTCAAATCTAAAATGAATAAATTAAATTAGCAAGATATTACACCGTCAAATGAATTATTCATAAATTGGCTGATTTAAAGATATGTTTAAGCCGTTTTACTGGTTTTCCACACATTAAGTTTTTTATTTGTCTTTGTTTCGACCAATTTTTTTCCGTCTATATTCGCATTGATTTGATATTTCAATTGTGCGAGACGATGTGAATTAAAATCGATGGGAAATATCATGGGTTTGATGTCAATAGAAATTGAATAAAACCAATATTTTTTCTACTTCGACAAAACTTGAATGACGCTCATATTAATTCCACACGCGCAGAATGTAATGCTGGAACGAATTGCATTTTGGAAATATTTATTTGAATGTGAGTTATTTCATTTTTCACGTGCGAGAGATAGTAACGCAATTATTTCAACTGACATGGCTTTTTTTTAAAAAATAGTGCTAAAGTAAATTAAAAGTTTAAAATTAAATGGTGCAATTGCTGTGACGGTGTCAGTGTTAGTTTTTTGTATGATAATCGAATGATTTGACTTCCTTGGATATGATTTTGCTCATTTTTTAATTTTTAAACTACAAAGTGTTGAGTTAGGTTTGTTTTAAATATACTTTCATATTGGTCATATAACCTGCTATTCTTTATCGAATCGGAATACAAACATCAGGATTTATGTTCATCATCTTCCTCTGCATGGTGATTAAAGTTTCCTTAAGCCATGCTTTTTTTTTAAAAAAAAAGGAGATTCTAGACGAGCGGACTACCATACCATTGACTCAACTCTCGATTGTTTCGATTGCATTACAAACTAAACAATATTGATAAATATGTTATTCTATTATGTAATGTTGGATCAAGCGATTCTCCTTGGTTGCATCCACTTTGCAATCCTTAAACAAACTAACACAGAAATACGTTCTCGACCTGGCGTACTGTACCACCTTTCACATTCTCTACACAAATCTAATGTAAAATGCCTCGTACGATCAGCTATACATCCTGACTTTAAATGTCCTTAGAATTCTGTGGTCAGAGAATAAACTAAAATGTTTCGATCTTGGATAAATTTCTTTGAATCCTGATGAGATATCCCATAATTGCTTTTCTAAATAAATGGTCTCATTTGTATTGTTTGAAAACGGTTCAAGTTGAATGGTCTTCTTCATATTCTTTCATAGTGTTAGTTTAGTTTAAAAATTTGTCAACCTGATTTATGAAATTCTATTAAACGGCTAGATTCAAACTACATAGTACTTTTCTTCAATGCTCAAAAGCGATCCTTCCCATTTAAACTATTAAAACCACTTAACCCATATTCAAACCAGCTCTCAGCCAATCAGCGCTCTCAAAAACCTAGCTGACGATCTATCCCATAGTGCATACGCTCGCACACTCGCAAACAGCCGGCAAGCCATAGTGAAAACCAGTTCCCCATACAAACTTCTCCCCAGGAGTAAGTCACTTTCCCCATCTTTCACCACGAGCACTGGTCATATTTTAGCTCGCAAACTACCACACTTTGAGCATGTAGGAGTACAACCTGTCCCTATCGGACGCAGTGCAAAACTTACTAAAAGTGACTGTCTTACTACATGCGAAATACTCTTCACTCTGACATTTTTCGATTTAGTGATACACTTTGCCCATGTTTTACCATGAGCACTACTACACCTTGGTCATATTTTAGTTCGCGAACTAACACATTTTGCGCATGTAGGGGTACAGCCTGTCCCTACCCCGTGATGCCAAATTAACCCTTGGTAAGGCTTCGTCATCTGAGCGCCACCCAAGATCACTTCGGTAACGTCCGCTTCACCGACACTGAACCGATCACCAATCTCGGGTACACGGGGACGGTACTCCGATAGCTTTCGTTACAGTAAAGTACTTTATGTTTAACGTGGTTACTTGGCTGTGAAGTTGTAGCACCACGGGCTTCTTAGGCCACGAGTTACGATGAGCTCGCTCGAATGTCTCCATAGACGTACTTGTCAGTAGTCCATAACAAGTATGGGTACTGCTTTTCCGAGTATGAGTACCGATCTTATCCAGAGCTTGCACGGACTCTTTCATTATACCTGTTATAGATTCTTTTCAATCTTGTGGAAGCGGTACCCCTCTTGAGGAAGCAATAGCACGCCAATGCACCATAATACAGAAGGATTGCCGAATAGCTACCAATTCTAAACTGCATTTGAAATGATTGTACCCGCTTTGGATGTTAGCCACAGCCACCAAGTTGCAACCAATTGGTTCCGCATCGACACCGGCAGGGACAAGTTCTTGGGGCCCAGCTTTTGTTACAGTAAATATGAAACAGTACTTCATAAAAGTCACTAACTGACTTTTGACTGTAGAATCGACCAAGCAAGTCCTCAATATGAGCCAAGGTAGCTACATCTTCACAAACTCTACATTGACAAACCATTTCCAGCTTGCGAGCTAATTGCACAAAGAATATTTGGTATACTGTTAATGGAACAGATCTAAATCCACAGTCATTTTTCTGTGTCACCTTTTAATTATTTTCACAAAAACTCCACAGGACTTACACAACAATGAAACACATTTGCAGTTGTCACAGAAATTATTTATGTATATCTTCCAGAATCTAACAAAATACTAATTTAATTTTTTCTCTAGATTTTAGACAAAACATTCCTGAACAAAAGATTGATTTCCCTGAAAAATCGAAAGACACTCAAATGTGATCGGTCTAGCAACGCACCATATGAATCGAACGATCTGTTAAATTTCTTAGAAAAATAATTTAAATAAATATATTTCTAAATACTATCAGCCAAAATGAAAGCCTTTTGGTTTTTTGTATTTCAAATTCTTGCCATTTTTACACAATCCAATGGTGCACATCGTGAACATAAGGTAGGTCTTATTAAAAACATAACAATTTTATTTGTTTATATTCATTTGGTTTTTTTTTGTGTTCATTTGAAAGGTTCACAATATTGTTCTTTATCCGGACAAACATTCGTGGTGTCAAACGCAACAAATCAAGCAAGTGATAAGCTATCCAGGATGTATATCTGAAGAAATAGATAATAATGTTTGTGTGGGAGCATGTTTCAGTTATTCAATACCACACACAGAACCATCTGATCCGGGTGAAGTAAGTAAAATTAAATGAAAATTTATAGTTTTCTTTTTTCATGATAATGAAATGTCGTTCTTGCTGTTCGTATTCAAAGTGGAATAATTATAATGAATGTACATTTCAAGAATGTAAAAGCTTTGCAAAATCTTTAAGTATAATTTCTATCTTCAAAAAAATTAAACCGTCTAGGAGATGTACACGACGAAACAGCACATTTAAATTCCCACGAAACAGTGTGCTTATGATTAACGCATTTCGAAATATTTTGCATTGTTTACATTGCATAAAGATGGTTTTGTTTGTCAAACACACATGTTCAACAGTTGCAGTCCTAAAATATAGTTGCTTAATTGTTTATAGCCATCGAATCTCCTTTCCCGAGTTTAAACATCTGAATGCTCGATTAAATAATTCGATGAAAAACCAAACAGTTCAAAAATTCAAACAATAAGTTCCTGAGGTTACATTTCGTACTCCACTCGATTCTACCTAAGAATACCCTCGCGCGCCTACCGAGTAAAGATAGCGGACAAAACCTGGCGGAGAGAGCCATTAATCCAATCTTCGTGAATAACGAAAAGAAAACGGACTTAGTTCTAATATTTCAACGACAGACGAAAAAAACGCAAAAATTTTCTAGGCGAGCAAACAAACTTTCGGGCGGCCGTCACATTTTCGACGAACAAACGAGCTTCTACGGAGCTTTCAAAACGCAAATTTCGCTGCCTGGGCCCACCTTTTCATGGCCTAGTGCTTTCTTATTCGCATGTTAGAGAGCCATAGGCCCACCAAGTATACATCCCACACTCGGGGTTGTCATTGACCTGAGGAACATGATTCGAAAAAAAGAACCCTCAAGGAAACTCTACTGTTGTAGCTTTGTTCTTCATTTTTTGTTTCTACTGGAAACTTTTCTTTTTTGAAATTACAGGGATCCCGTTCTATCGCTACCTAACCACACGTTTCTGATTTTTCTTTATTTAAATTTTACAGATGGGATCTTGTGATGTTTTATAGATGTATATGTACAGTTAAGGGCCTCCGGCTTTCGGTAGATGGTTTTACTTTCCATGATTATTTTTATTTAGTTGCCTTGACAGTGGTTCAGCTAAGAACTTAGTAGTATCAGATTTTTTCCACACATTCAACGAGAAACTTTTAAATTCACTCGTTTATTTTTTTCAATGAAATATTTCTCGCTTGAAACAATCTTAACGTTGTAAGACATAGAACTATGGTTCGCTCGAAGAATTTATTGTTTTATTGTTTATCAATGCCGGGCCTGGTGGTATTCAGCGTTATCTAAGCGAACCTTCATAAAGATAATAGAAGACAATCCAGAGGAATAGATACACATCTCGGAATTTCGTATGATCTATATCGGACTGGTTCACAGCGTGGCCAGAAATGATGAACCAGAACAGAATTTTGCGCTGAGCATCTGCACCCGCCGTAAAAGTTTTATTTTTCAATGTGCTCGATTACGGGTTCTAGGCGGTAAATTCTCCGGCAAGAAGTGGTGCGCCAATTGCACTGAACTTGAGCTCAAAAATGCCATGAAAATCACTGCACTTAAACTTACTTAGATTAGCCAAGCCATAAGGGATGAGAACTTGTTCAGTCAATGTGACACACTACATGCATGGACGAAATAACACTTGTTCACAAATGAGGAAAGATTGGAAATGAGATCTACATCCCGTTTTAGACTGTCAAACCAAAGCGCAATAGTTCGAACCGCATCTGGTATGCCCAGGTCAGCAGATATGACCGCTGCTCTGGCGCAGATCAGTTCTTTTTCGCACAACTTCTACCGCCATGTAAGGAACCACCTGATTTCAAGAGCATAGCGATATAGTACAGGGCTGACGCTTGCGCATCATGAAGAAAATACAAGGGAATTATATTTTAATTAATAAAATATAGCGTAAATAAATAAATATTTCAAAGAATTGGCTTTAAAAAGTTATAACAAACTGAATATGTATTTTTTGACAATACAAAGACAAGCTGGCAATCGATCTTACCATAAACAATACAGTTTATCGATATTTTTTGAATTCACTGCACTGTTAGTAATAATATATCATCAGTAATTTCATGCTTGCAACTAAAATTAGTCATCTTCTCGAAATATAGATCGAACTTAATTGAGCTGGAATCCAAAAAGATGCTTCAAATATATCTGCATTCATATTTTCTGTAGGGTTTGATGCAACTAATAATATTTTTGTAATAATCTTTATTCAATCACTTTATTTTAAAATCTTTGGTTTAATTCTTGCGCTTCTTCCTTTCCACTTAAAGGCACACTGTTGCAAAACTGTAACTAATTTTTTTTAATGTTTTGTCATACAAACATGGATCGGTATTTTAAAATCGCAACTGTTCAAAATATGTATCTGACAAATAAAACCATTTATATGAAAGCAGGTTTCCAGAAGTTTTGTAATAAGTGAATCATAATCATGTATTTTCGTGACGACAAGAGTGAAACTAAAGTCAAAAAACAGAGTATTCTAAATCAACTCGAATAAATCTTTGCAGAGAAAAGGTTGTGAGAGGATGTTGAATCAAAAATGCGGCGCAGTTTTGATCGCATTGAATTTCGGTGACGTAATCACATTCACCTATGTGCGATCAATCATTCAAAAGTACTCGTTTTCCTTATTAAAAAATTAGCATCTTCAATTCGTTAAATTTTAACAGAGAAAAATTTTTTTTTTGGACGGTTTTTCGAATTTTTGGTTAAATTGGAGGAATTCCAATACCCTGCAACTTAACTATTATGCACTCAGAACAATTCACAATACAAATTTTAACACAGCTATCACATCTTTACAGGTTATTGTGCCATATTGCGATAGTTGCCAGCCTTCAGATACTACCTGGCTTCATGTAAGTAGGTTTTTCAGATACACTGACGGCGAAGTAATGTCCTTGTTTTCACTTCATTTTCATTCTTTAGATAACACTTCAATGTGAAAAGAACAGCGACAAGACACCACCACAACTAGTGAAACGTGTCCAGATCATTAACAATTGTTCATGTTCGTCATGTGAGGGTGATCACAATCGTTATAAATCGTCATTTGGAAATGATATCGATGAATCGGATGACTCCTTCATGATGCAACAAAACGACATACCGGATCTTCTACGTTTGATGAACAGTCGCAATGAATCTAGCGCTGGATCGAGTAGCGTTCATGCGGAGAATATGAAATCGTTGATGAACCATAAAATTGTTACACTATTGAAGGACATCCAAGAGAAGAACTCGCGTTATGATAAAGATCAGCTTACTGAGCTATTGAAAACCATTCAAGGACCGGAACATCAGAAGGTCAATGATGAAAAGATAGCGGATTTTGTTGAAAGTCTGAACTCGGAAAATGTTGAGTTAGATTTGGTTAGACTACGCGAAGTGTTGTCTAAGTTCGAGCACTCAAAATATTTTGAAAAGCATCGAAAATATACTCTTGGTAATCATGTGGCTAGTGCTGACAGTAACGAACTTGAAGGCGAACAGCGAAAGCAACATCGACATCATCACCATTCGCATCAGTTAGTCTCGACCGACTCGGAAGAAAAACAGGACGAGCTAGACTCCAGTAAAATCGATACACTCACCAACACGGCCTTAGATCATATCAGTCACCACAAAAACCAGCAAGCTGATGATAAAGTTGATGAAGGTCCATCAGTCGATGTAGAGGAAAGCATCAATCCATTGTCGAAGCGTCACCAAACTGAGGATGTTGTCGTCGATTCAATATTGAAACATCATAAAAATGCAGCCAATAGTGCGACGGCAGAAACAACGATTGTACACCATCAAGTTCCCCATCATCATCACCATCTGCACCAACACCATCACGTTGGCGAAGAGATAATCGGGCATGGACATTTGACTCAAGGACCAAATGGCGCTTTAGTTATTGAGCCCGACAGAATTCACGAGAAGCTGGATGTGAATCCACACGAATTGAAGCCAAACCATGCCGGAACCTTTTTAAGTTATTCGGGGCAGCCAACTATTGAAAAACCCAAAACGAAATCTAGCGATAGCTCTGAAGATGATTGAAGCTTCAGATAGCTGAAACCAAGAGAATTTGCTTTATATCACTTGGTAGTGCAATTTGGGGTCTCTTGTCTCTTATCATCTGAAACGATAACGATAACATCACTATCGAACTATCATCAGATTATCTTCGTATCTGGCATATATAAGAATACTAACTTCGCATAATCTACCAACTGTTCATACAGCCATCATTTGTATTCTGAAGTTATTTTCGGTAGTTTCCTAACTAAAAATCGTTTATTCTGGCCACAAATACATATTTTAATTAACTCCTTCATGTCAAAAACAACAACAATAAGCATCAACTGAGACAGATAGCGAAAACACACACCTAACTCACAAAATTCGAATATCAATTAATCCCAATTTAAATAAGAATACTTATTCACCAGGAGATGGGTAATACATTTTTTATCTTAGTATACATTCTTGACTTTCAGCCGTTGTTTGTTTTATGTTTCTTAGTTCGGCTACTGTACCCCATTAATACTCTTTATTACAACATATAAATATATATATATGAACACTCTTTAATTATTTAACTTTTGAAAATTCATTCTATAAATTCAGTTGTTATTTAACAAGTTTTTAAGTTAAATTATGTATATTCATATAATTATTTTTTTTAAATTTATTATTTAATAAATAACTAAGAAAAATAACAAATAGTGACTTGCTATTGAAAGTGGATTCCTCTTCTTCGATAAAAAATTTTTGATTATTATTCTATAAACAAATTGATGTGCTGGGCACACATTCAGCGATATACACCCTTTGTTATGATGGTTTACTCGCATGAATGATGGCATTGAAGAGTCATCCATATTTTAGTTGTATGACCTTATTCTGTCGATGTTATTTTTAACAACAAATCAACATTTTCGTTTTGATGTTTGAGTACAAATATTTCTATGATTACAATGGACTGGAAAGAAATCCTCCTTTGAAGAAAAATATGATGGATACGAAGAGTTTAACATGATGTTGATGGCAAGTGGGTGACTGTTACCACTGATATCTAGACCAAAGCGTGTAAAACATGTTCACTTCTTAGCTTTACAGCTCATTTTATCGTAAACGTGCGTGTTGAAAAAAGACCATACCAGTAATATGTTGGTTGGTTGTAGTGGCAGCCCCCTTTATCACTTGGGCCACGATACACCCATTGTGATACCACAAAAAGATAAGGTACGACACTAGAACCTGTGGGATGACGACATCCATTTAGATTCTCGTATGAAGCTGGCTGTGCAGCTAATGTTTAAATCAACTACTTCCGTGAGGCTATCCAGGAATGGTGAGTTTGCATGCGTTTCCTGGATAGTGCTGGGCATAATCTATGGATAAACTAGTCGTTAAACTTAGAGTAAAAAGTGGACTATCAATTTTCAACGCCGAGTAGCTCCGAGGAACTACCAAAAGCTTCAGGCTTTAAGCACGAGCATATGCTCTGCTCTGCTTTACACCTGTATTTTCTATAATTGTTTCGCTGGGATATCTCTTAAATTTCTCGTAATGCTCTCTTAAATTTAGTTTTAAAGCACAGTGTATTTCATTTCCCCACCTAGAGTTTTCCCACTGTATATTGTATATACTGTGGTGCTGGGCATTCGCACAGAAAATGTTGGATCGTTTCCTCCTCTTCCTCCGATCTGCAGCTTTGGCAGAGATCATTGAAAGGAACACCCAATCTTTCTGCGTATCTGCCAATCAGACAATGCCCCGTCAATACGGATACGACAGAACTCAAGGTTTCACGACTCGTATTGAGGAGCTGCTTGGTGCGTTTGGAGCTCAGTGCGTGCTAAGTTTGCCTGGTTGTCCTGCAGGTTTCTTACAGTATCCAGGCCCTGTTTGCAACCTCCATGTAATGCTGCTTAAATCCTACCTTTATGGAGGTTTGAGATTAGCTGACTTGAGGTGTTAACTTATTATTCTGGAGCTCAGTGCCAGCTCTAGCTAGGGCATCTGCTTTGCAGTTTCCAGGTATATCACTATGACCCGGCACCCAGCAAAGAATCACTTCACAGTGAAGCAACATCGCGTTCAGTTGTGTGCAACATTCCATTAGAATTATTGATGACGTGTACACGTAGGGTAGTGATAGGATAGCAGCTTGACTGTCAGAAAAAAATGATTAAATTACTGATGGAAATTTTCTGGTTTCTCAGCCAGTCTACTGCCTTGTATATTGCAACGACTTCTGCATGAAAAACGCTAAAGTGGTCCAGAAGCCGAAAGGATAGTTTCAGGCCTAGCTATTCGGAGATAACGCCACAGCCAACTTTTCTATCCATCTTTGATCCATCAGTGTAGATGTCGACCAATGCCTTTATCCTACTTCTTTACATGATTCATAAATCTCTGGTACGGATGACTGACTTGCAACCGTGGTGGAAGCAGGGAATCGAAGAAATGATGCCTACTTTCTCTGGCGTTGGTTCATACCTCCGTAATATAGTAGTGGCCATTTCCTTCATGGCTAAGATTTAGAGCTTTCAATCGACTTCATGCGAAACACCTACCCATAGTCTATGTATACACTAGTCGTTAAACTTAGAGTAAAAAGTGGACTATCAATTTTCAACGCCGAGTAGCTCCGTGGAACTACCAAAAGCTCCAAGCTTTAAGCACGACCATATGCTCTGCTCTGCTTTACACCTGTATTTCCTATAGTTGTTTCGCTGTGGTCTCTGTTAAATTTCTCTTAATGCTCTGTTAAATTAAATTTTAAAGCTTAGTGTATTTCATTTCCCCACCTAGAGTTTTCCCACTGTATATTGTATACACTGTGCACCTACCTATTAGCGCCTGGGACACAGTTTGCTTGGTATAGAAAACGTGCAGCAGAATTAATAACTCATTTCTTTTAACAACAGTACTTAGTTTATTGTAGTAATATTCTTGCACTTATTGAAAAATTAGGTGTACAATATGAACCTTCAGCAGGGACAATTTTTATTGATTCGTCAAAACGGGGTTCTTTTACATAACTCTAATCAATACGCTGCTGTTCCTGTTGCTTATTCTGTTCATGTCACCAATCAGGATTCAAAAATATCCTTGTTTTTTTTGTGTGAGCGGGATAGTAGAGCACTAAAACTGCACTACGCGAAAAAAACATTTGAATCCTCGTAATAAATTTGAGCCTGGAGCCAAAAAATTAATACGAAAAAAAATAAGTGATCCTAAAAATTTTTTGTTACCTCCGCTTCATTTTAATTCGGGTTTGATGAAACAATTCGTTAAAGGCTTAGATAAAGAAAATGGTAGCATTTTAGCGAAATTAAAACAAGGGACATTCGTTGGACCACAAATCAGATCGTTGATGAACGGTCAGATCTTTGGTGAACGATGCATAATTTGAAGCAACAATGAATACTACTGAATTAGAAGCATGGCTGGCGTTCAAAAATGTTGTTGATAATTTCTTAAGAAATCACAAACACCCAGACTAAAAAAAAAAATTTGGCAACTTTATTGGATAAATATCAAAATTTGGGATGCTATACGAGCATCAAACTCCATTTTCGTGTCAGTTAAATGTTAAGCTAGCTTCCTTCCATTCCATGATAAATCGTGCTCAAAATATTCCACTTTCCAAAAAAATTGGAGAAGGAGCTATATACCATTACAAATATAGCCAAAAATAATGGATGCTCAAGCAACTCATTTGAAGGCTTATAAACAATAATCGCAAATTTAAAATCATTAAAGAAATAGATCCACTTCAAAAAGATGGTAATCTTCAATCATGGAGGAAGTTAAATTACGTAAGCCTCAATATCAATAATAAATTGTCCAAATATTTCAAATACAACTCTGATGTATCTTTCATTCATTCGCCTAGAATTAATTTAAAAAAAAATACGTTCCAACAAAAGCAAAAATGATCATCTTTCCCATTCAAGAGTGTATCGTGCATCCTGTGCCCCAATATCAATAATAAATTGTCCAAATATTTCAAATACAACTCTGATGTATCTTCCATTCATTCGACTAGAAACAATTTTTAAAAAAAATACGTTCCAACAAAAGCAAAAATGATCCCCTTTCCTATTCATGACTGTATCGTGCATCCTGTGATAATTGCGATGCAGTTCATGTAGGACAAACAGGTAGGAGCATTAAATTTAGGTACAATGAACACATGGCCATAATATAAGTAATTTAATTGATATAATTTAAGTATTAGTGATTTTAATATCCTCCATAAAATAAGCAAGGGGAAAAAGTTGGACTTCCCGGAATGTTTTGAGATTAGGCGGGCCACAAAAAATAGGGAAAATCTGCGGAATGAAATGACCCTTCCCTTTCATTCATCACTCCTTCGATCATTAATTATTTAATAATAAAACCAGGAAATATTTATAAATTGTATTAAACACGAAGATGATCCAAGGATCGAAGCGCGTCGTAATAAAAAATTTAAAAAAAAAGTTTTTAATCTAATTAAGATTCTTGTCGATTTTAATGAAGGACAGGGAGAAGGGTTCCATAAAGACATAAAAGCTATGGAAATAAGATACCAAGGTCGATGGAATGTAGATATGATGACTAAATATTGCTGGTCATTGAAACACGATATTCCTGATAATATTCACAAAAAGTCATGCCCAAACGTAATTTTATAGCAAAACGCAAAAGATGTACGTCGAAATAGTTCTGTAATAATGATTTTACTCGACATTTTCGATTTAAATGATTAAATATATGTATTTGTAACATAATAATATATTTTTTTCTTAAAAATTCCAAGTAAAGGTTTTTCCCTTTTGTACAAAAAACAGATGTGATAGAGAAACCATGTGGGTACCTGTGTTTTTGCATACACAAAATTATGGATAATTAACACTCAAATAAAAACATTACAAATTTTTTTAATTAGTCGGCCGTTTATATCATTCAGTTTCCTTCGCACATGCAACAAACATGAAAGAATATTATGTGTGTATGAAATTTTTATTTATTTTTATTTTATTTTGATTTCCACAGTATATGTAGAGCATTTGCGCTGATTTAAAAGTAGTAGGAATGATAACTCGCAAGCGATGAGGATCAAACTTATTCTATTGTACGTACGACGTAAAAAACTGGCCACAAAAAGCGCCTGCCGCCTGAAGTGAAGAATATAAAAGACGAAACTATAGTTCCAGGTGAAAAAAAAAATCCACCAAACGTTCGAAAAACGTTGCAAGTACTCGGAGACACATAGAGGTGTGTGAACACAGCTTAACGAGTTCCAAGCGGAAGCGATAAGCCGAGCGTTTGATGTTCCAGTGACACAAATATATTTTTATTTGTTTTGTGCCCCGTGGGGGTGATTACATTATTCAGATCAGCATTGCACCGAAATATTTTAATACTAACTCTATACCGCGATAAATCGAAATCAAACTTGAATTCATTCAATATTTAATTGTCAATTTATTTCCATCCCCGTGCACAGCTCAAAAAAGGATTGCAATTGATACAGAAATCTAATTATTCATATTTTTCTCTATTTATCCTTCTATCTTTCCTGTATCGATCTTAGAAGTGAAGGAAGACAGTTGCATCTTCAAGCTAGAGTGAATACGAACGACAGTAACATCTGAACATATATTAATAGTTCGTACCTGAAAGGAAAAAAACGACACATCTTATTTGTTTCTATTTAAATGTACTTTAAGAATTATACCTTGATGTCATGTTCCTTGAAATTTCGATTAAAGATTCATTCTAACAGGAAAAGAAGCGTTTAAAATCTATACTTATCCATTTCATAGCCATGTTGTAGTTTCATTTTTTGAATGCTCTGTGTCACAAACACGATGTTCGCACATATAGAACTTCTTCATTTCGCATGTGTGAAAAGGATTTAAAAATACCCTAGAATCTTTTCAACTCGAGTTGACCTAAAAGTCCTGTGTCTTCAAATATAATAGGATAGTCCAACACAATTTTTATCAAGCCATCAAAATATAAGAAAGAATAGGAAATGGAAATAGGGATCAGGAATTGATCTAGATTTTTATTATTGCAATAACATTTGTAATATATAAAATATATAATTTAGATTTAAATACTTGAAGATACTGAGCTTGTCGAAGTTGTATTTACTGTTGTAGCTGAAGATAACGATGCTGTTAATGGCTGTTGCGATTGAGATGTTGATGTCGTTATCGTGTTTGCTGCATCACTGGTAAGTAGTGGATTTGACGATGTTATTGTTGTCGTGCTAGACAGGCTTAGTATGGTCGTTGGTAATGGATTATCAACTGTTGATAATCTTCCCATGGTTATAATGCTGCTTGTTTCTTGCCAATTTGCATTCACATTTTCTATACTGGTTTCATCCAATGGTTTACTAGCATTTTCTGTTGCAACATCATTTCCACTTGTTGCATTCAATGAGCCTGACACACTACCTACATTAGAATATGGCGCAAATGTTGGTTGCATTGTAGCTGAAGAATCTGTGAATATATTTTAGAAGATATTAAATAATTTGTTTAGTTTGTTGCTCTTTGTTTTTAAATGTATCCAATTCGAATTGTGTTAGTAGTGTAGAAGAAAAGAGGAGGCGATATTTGTACTATCATCGTGAACCGATGCAGGAGGCAAACTCGAATACTTTAAGTGGGAGGAACATAGAATTGTACCGCATTAAGTCAGGAAATCTAAAGGAGTCTAGAATTAAACCGCAATCAATTCTTTTGGTTTGTTATGTTGATTTTTTAGATTCTCAAAGTGATCACACCACAAAGTTCACGCATAGAAGATAGTGTATATTATCAGTTTTTTTAAAAGTTGTTTCGTTCTAACGTAAGCAGTCGTTTTAAAAATATGATTGATCACTATCACATTTCAATTGCCGAATCATACCTTTTATTTAAAAAGATTTCAACGAAATCTCCGAAACACATTTTGCGTAAACCAAAGGAATGATTTGAATTGTGTTGTACAATTTTGAACGGAATCCTGGCCAAAAGAAAGGTCTCAAATATCTATGAAGTCAATAAGCAGCCTATTTTCATCCCAGATCCTCAAAGCTACTTGATTGATTAAATGAAGGAGATCAAGGCTCCATTTGAGCTGGTACTTTCTTGACGATAATAAAAATGAATTAGTTAAACGTAAGAAAATGCTTATCCTCGATCATGTATAATTTATCTCTGCACGACGATCAATTCCAAGAGAAGTTATGTTAAAAATGGATTTGCCAGTGACAAAAACAATGGAAAATCCACCAAACTTTCGAATATTTGATTTTTCAAATAGTAGAACGAAACGATCAACACAACGGAATGAAAACATGTATTTTCAAAAAGCATATACGACCAATTTTCCGTAGGAAGGGTAGGTGCGTACTAATCAGAAACTACCATAAAAAATAAGTGGATGAACTTCTTCCTGAGCTGATCATGACACAATCGATCGATACCAATCATCAATTAGAGCTAAGAATTGCTGACGTGAGATCGAAACTAATTGATGCCTTTGATGAAATTTATCTGATTTATTGAATCCAAAGGAAGCGAAAGGACAAGAATCTCCTAGGAGCACGGAAGCAGATCAGGACGCGACACGGCGAAGTGAAATGTCGTACGTAGCTGCGCTGCCGGCAAAAGAAAAACTAATTGAGCCAACTGAAGCGAGCACCGTCAACGAGTTCAGTAAAGAAGTCGTGTTTTCGAGCTGATTTTGATCAGGTATTAAAAGCGAATATACGAAATAAACGCTTTTTGTGATTAGACTATTATAAAAATGTTTTTAGAAATTATCTCGAATAGCTGACTTGATTTAACAATTCGCACAAAAGCTTTAGAAATTTTTCTTTAAAAAAATGGAGGGAAGCGACCCTGCTGCAAACAGATACTGTTAGCAACGTGGTCAGCACGACATAATGTTCAAGCTGCCGTAGGATTAGGAGCCATCCATATATTACGTAACACTCCAAAGGGGAGGGGGTGCATTTGAAAATGTTACAAAGTAGTATATGGAGGGAACACAACAAATTGCTATGTAACAAAATTTAAAATTAGGTAAAATAAGTTGAAAGCTATTTTTTTGTTATATTATTTTATTTTTTATAATAAATGGAAAAAAAGTGTTTTTAGTTAACAGTATTTGCATAGTTAATATTTTGTGAGTAAAATATTTAAAAATGTGTGGGGTGGTTACGATGTTTTTTTTACGTAATAAAGGGGTCTTTGAAAATGTTATATGGGGAAAGGGGGAGTTAAAAGTATCTAAAAATCGCATTACGTAATATATAAAGAACACATTTTTGTGTTGTGAAGTAAATAAGGAGTAACACACCAGGATTTTCAGTGGGTGTATAAAATAACAAGTCCACCAGAGGTGATGGAAGGATTTGGAAGAAACATGTCTTAAGGTCGAATAGAGACATACGTGAGCACCGCAGAAAAGAATTTCAGGAAAGACTGAGAAACGGAATTTGAGATGAAATTTTATTACGGACGAAAGATTATCAGATTTGGGGACAGATAGAATGTTCACCATTCTCAAGCACTGAAGAAAACCATCCGAATTAAAATGAAGTTGCTTGAAAAGTCAGGCAAGAGAGGTACGCAAAGTTAAAAAAAAATAGGAATGCTATCAGGATCTGCACCCAAATTGGGATCCAGGAAATCGATAACAGAAATTACCATAGCTGATCAACTGGTATAAATGAAATTGATGGCAACAGCATATGATGCGAGGCTATTGCTCCCGTAGATAGAGCTATGGATGGATGAGGAAGACCATAGGAATATAATGTAGAACCAGATGGCTTTAGGCAGATTAGAGAGGAATGAGTTTTCAATTGCAGAGGATGAATCACGGAGTAAGAAACAAAAGTCAGCTTATTTAAAAAAAAATATGTAGGTTCACGGGGCAAGAAAGTTACATTATTTGAAATAGGTACAGTAATATAAATATTAAGTGGAGGATGATGAGGATCAACACGAACATAACAAACAACAACAGGAGACACAGAAACATGGGAAGAGGTATTTTAATCATGACCAGATTAAGCAAGCGTTTACATTCAGGACAAAAATAGGCTGAAAAACGGAAACGTGAAGAAGAAATGAAGAACAGAGAATGGAGAGCCTGTTTGGAAATTTGCTTTCAGAAGAGGGATAAAAGAACCACTAGTTCAAGAAGCAATTGACATCACCATACATAATTCAATTTGAACAATAATTGAGGGAGTTCGAGTAGGATCAGATTTCGTCAAAAAAAATCCACAGACCAAGACGAAATTACGCTAGCCCGTCATCAGTTAACAAACCCCTAGTTTTTTTTTTTTTTGTAAATCAGAATTTCAACACAATTTTTATAAAAAAATTATAAAATCTTAAATATTGCCGTAGTTTATGCGACAGAAAAAGATCAAATAAAATTTTAAAAAGTTCTACATCCAGAATGGGGTCGCAATATGAGCTGTTTAAAAGAATTGCTAAAAAAAATTAAGCAAAAATATAATTTTGAGACTGTCACTGTCACCACTGCGGTTTCATGACATACAAAAATATGGCGGAAATGAAGAAGATTGTGCATGGTCGCCTTGAAACCAAAAGTTTCATCGTATCCGTACTGACGGGCATTGTCTGATTGGCAGACACGCAGAAAAATTGAGTGTTCCTTTGAATGATTTCTACCGAAATTGCAATTCGGAAGAAGAGGAAGAAACAATCTAACATTTTCTGTGCGAATGCCCAGCACTATTCAGAAAACGCATGCAAACTTTAGGATGACACTTCCTGGACAGCCTCGCGGAAGTAGCTAGTTTAAACATTAGCTGCATAGCCAGCTTCATACGATAATCTAAATGCCTCGATCATCCTGCAATTAGGTTCTAGTGCCGTCTCAATCTTCTGCGGTATCAAAATGGGCCTAGTGTGGCCTAAGTGAGTCATGTTTGGGTAAAGAAGGCTGCATCCAACCAATCATCCTGGTAAAGCAGTACGGCCGTTTTCATGATAAGGATCGGCCAGCGCTGTCAAAAAGTCTTTAAAATGGCGTCAAATGAAAGAAAATATTGTTGTGATGAACTTGATGTGATGATGCTGGTTCGATTTCTTACCATGTAAACAACCAGGGAATTCCTGTATTAACATGGAAATCTGTAAGTATTTGACGTTTAAAAACCATGAAGCTATTAGTTTAACTAAAAACTACCAGAGTTCTTTTTTGGATACTAAACGAATTTGTTCTCGTTTGGTTTCGGCGGGAAAAGAAATAGAGAAATGATTACAAAAATAAAAGAAGGGACAATCAGAACAGAATAAAATATAAATATTAGTACAAATTCATCAAACTTACCTGTCTGTGTTAAATTAAAACTATTTTTACACATTATAATATCATGCATTGTCGTGAACACTTACCATGCATATGTGGAACGGTGGACAAAGCCTTATCTAACGAAAAATTCAACACATGCGGCAATGGATAATTATACGCTGTGCCTGTTGTTGCTGTACGCATCAATTCACTAGTCTCGATGACATCATGACCACTGCCACTACCATAAACATGTGACGTTTGCTGTTTTTGATGTTGAAATTTGGTATCGTCACATAAATTTTGCGGTATAACGGCTGGCATCCAATGAAGAGCGGCCGTTGTAATAGTATTTGTTGACGACGGTAGGGCTGACAAAGCGACCGATGACGTAAGCGAGGTGAGAGTGGACGATGACTGGGGATTTTTATCTGAACTTAACGAAATTTCGCAGCCATCTTGAATTATTCAGAGTTTGTTTGTTTATGTTTTTTTTTCATCCATTTTTTGATATTTTCAATTTCGATCATCATTGACAGCGTTGAACGCATTTTAAGTGGTTGCAAAAAGGAAGTAAGTTTAACAAAAACAAGTTAGAAATATAATATTGATAAAAAATGCCGTTATAACTATGTTAATACGTCTAATATAATTGACCATCGCATTAAAACGAGTGCAAACAGTTAGAAAATGTGATATGTCTCTTTACAGTTTTCGAGCAGAAAAGTGAATAGATGTTGATGCTTTTGAAAGAGAGATGGTGAGGGAGAAAGATATGGTGAGAGGTAAGTAGCGAATTTTTTTTCATGTATTTAAGTATTCATCTTTGAGTCCATTTCTAGTGGCAGTTCATACGGGAGTAGTCTCAGAGGTACCCAACCTAACCTATCGATGGCGATTGTTGTTTGAAAAGAATGACTTCGATAGAGAGTATCAACCTTATAAAGCTTAAATTTGAAGATTGACGGCGCTACGTTGTTTAGTATTTGATTGGCAGCCAGCAATAATGAACGTTCTCAGTGAATATAAAAACATGGAGAAAATTGATCATCGTTTTGTGTCAACAGCATCGATAAGATACCAAAGACAGAAAATTCTTCTTGTTGCCCTGAACTACTACAATTTTAGCAATAATAAACCGAAATGAAGATGACTTGGAAAAATGGATAGTCATGATAAATGAACGAGATTTACGATGAAAAGGCCGATCAACACGACCAATAAAAACTCAAAAAAGGGCCTCGAAACTAGAATCTGTAATTTTTAGTTTCTAAAATACAATCTTTTAGAAGTAAGAAAAGACACGTAAAAGAATTTCTAAAAAAACTCAAAAGAAAAGATTTCATCTCCATTTAAGTAAACTGAATACTGACAAAAATTGATGGCTCAGCACTTTTTAGATCGTGTAAAAAAATCCTACAAGCTCTCTATAATTGATTGCTATGATAAATTAGGAGTGTGTCCATTTTTTTTCACGACAAAAGCGTAAAAAGTATTTGTTACAATAAGTGAGTAAGATTTTTATGCTGTAAAAAATCATGACCAGTATTTTGCAAACTGCAAACGCATACCTTTTTATCGATTTTCTTGAGCAAAATTGCAATTGTTAAGAAAAAATCTTCCGGCGAATCCTTAAACATTATGCTTAGAACTAGGAAGCATGCATTGGTGCATCTTTCGAAGATTACCGCTTTCTAAGAAAGACCGTGGAACGAGCCAAAAAGAAACTATTGTTAGTGAGTGTTCCAGAAAAACGTAATTTTTTCTTACCAGCTCAAACACTTATGTGTGATTTTGCGATAGATTTATTTGGTCATTACAATTTGATCTTCCATAAAGATAGCAGGTTAAAAAATGATAAACGGTTTGAAATTGTTTTTCTGGTTACCCATCCCAAAGAATCCAAAATGAGTGTGAGGCAGGCTGCAAAATATACCAGAATCCGTGCTTGATATGTAAAGAAGCGGATTATGTGGTATCAAAAGCATGGTGATTTCGATAATTAGCCAGATAGAAGCGTTAAAAGAGGTACACCAAAAAGGGACGAAAAATTGATCCCAAGAAAAACCCGACATTAAGTCTGAAACAGGCAAAAGAAAAATTAATTAGATATGGAGTTCGGGTGCCCATAAATACATAAATCTGGCGTCAAAAACAGGACCACCAACCCCAAATCAATTCTTACAGAAAAACAAGCGCAAAAAAGATTGAGTTGGGCACGGGATAATTTGAACCGCGTTTGGAGTCACGTGATACTTACAGATAAGAAATTTTTTTATTTTCAATTACTGGGAGAAAGCTTGGAAACAAGTGTAGAGAGATTGTCCAGTAAAGGTGCATGTTAACGTGTTCTTCTCTGAACGGAGATTCGGACAATTTGATTGCTTTCACCAGAAATCTGAATGCTGAATTCAGGTTGAATTTCTATATTGTGTGTGTGAATATGACTCCGCCCTTCCTCAACATATGTCGTTTTTAGTATCGCTTGCGTGTACTAATAAATGGCAACATTTGTATTCGATAGACCTTTATGTCAGCTGTCAAACGCACTACGTGACATTTGGTTGAAATGTAAGCGACAAGTGTTTTTATCTTCTTGAAAATGTCTGTTTTCGTTCTAAGTAAACATCATTTGCGGGAAGTGTTATTACACTATTTTATTGCAAAGAAAAGTGCAGCGGAAACTCATCGTTTGCTTGTGGAGATTTACGGTGAACATGCTCCTCCTAATACAACGTGTAAGAAATCGTTTTGACGATTTAAAAAAAATGATTTTGGCACTAAGGACAAACAACATAGAAAACCACCCAAAAAATTTGAAGATGCCGAATTGGAAGCAATATTGGCAGAAGATTCTTGCCAAACTCAATTCAAATTGGCTGCAGCATTACTGTTGAAAAGCGTGTAAAAGCAATGGGAATGGTTCAAAAAGTTAGTAACTGGGTTCCATATGAATTGAACGAAAGAACGCCGAAAGGGATTTTTGCATCGAAGTCACAGGAGACGAAAAATCGATATATTATGAGAATTCTAAATGTCAAAAAGGATGGGAGATGGCAGGTGAACCTGGTCCATCACAACCAAAGAGAAATATACACTGTGCTTGTAATAAATTTCTCTTTAATGTTCCAAACTAGCAAATGTGTTTTATTTCAACAGAAAAGGGCGGGGTCATAGTCACACACCCAATGCAAGAAGGGATTGTTGAAGTCTGCTGGTTGTAGTTTGGATTCCAAAACGATAATTAGATTCTCCAAAAAAACAACGATCCCAAACATGGAAGTCGCCTCTGCACATCTTGAAAGGTAGAAAATAGGACAAGAATCTTAGAGTGACCATCGCAGAGTCTAGGTGCTCATAAAAAACCAAACTAAAAGGGAACAAATATCACCTACGCAACAACTTATTCGAAGTTTCAAACAAATTTGGAGAAGAGGTCTTAGTGTGGATTACGCTAACATATTGAGCCAAAGCTGTAAAAGAAGATGCCGGGCACGGTGACTGGAAAGTTGCAAAATTATCGAACAAGTGTAGTTTAAATAGAATGTCGTAATATGAAATGCTTTTTTTGAGACAAACATCTTCAGGAACACACTGTGTAAACAACAGCAATCTTTAATCAATTCAAAATGACTGAGAGGACTTTTCATTGAGAATAAAAAGCTCAGGTCTGATTTGTGCAACTGCCCTACGATAGTCATAGGATTTTGTTTGGGATTGCTCAACAATTGGATTAAACCGTCAACCAAATGGTAAACAAAGAATTCTACAATGTAATTCTTACAGGATCTTTAAACATTATTTTTGCTGCCTTTCTCACCTGCTCATAAGAAATCTTATGAACTTATCACTTTATAAAAACTGTTTTTCACAAGCAACAAAATAAATGCGATGGAAAATTACACCTTTATATATATATAATATGTAAGTAATATATATGTGTATGTGTATTCGAAAAGTAAATCAGGGTTTTTATTACATTATGTATGAAAATCATTATGAAAAGGACAATTTGTTAAAAGTGTATTATTGATAAGTCTATTAAAACTGAACTCAATTTCGATTTGGATAAAATTGAGTATACTGTTTCATTGTCTTACGACAGATTGTCAAATGTGTGTATGTATCATATGTTAAATGTTTGAATGAGTCAAGAAACAAAATTATCATGTTAATAAAAAAAAATTTATGGATATATATAAATTTATAATGACAATAATTATTCATGCAAAACAAATAGAAACACATGCGAGCAACAATAACTTTTATACCCAATTTGAACACAATCAATATCAATACTACGGTACAATTTGCAAATACATTTATAAATAATTTATTTCATATCGTTTTGATGAATTGCACAAAAAATCGGAGTTAAATATTGTTAGAAAATTCAATCGGAAAAACGAATGGCTTTTTGCATTTTAAAAGCCTATTAAAAATTTGGAAGTCTTTAATTTAACATCAACATTTTCAAGAGGGAAGCCGAGGGGTGTTCTGTGATTCGAAGCAAAGTTATTAAGACTTCACATTTCACTAATTATAAGACTTATTTTTGACTAAACGTTCTACAATTTTCATCCACAAAAATCTGTAAGCATCAATGTTTGCGAGATAAGGACATTAAATATCTTTAATATTGAAAATTTCTTAAATTTAGTAAAAGGTTTGCCATTAACAATTCACAATTTGAGCCATGGATGCAAATTTCGAGCTTTTTTTTACTCATTTTGCGCACCAATTGTATCGTAATTGTGTTTTTGTTATAATTTTAGCAGGGAATTTTTACTGAAGTTTGTATTCCATTGAATTTTTTTAAATGCGATTACAACAAAAATACAATCTAAATTTTTAACTAAACGGTCTACCATTTGTAGATTTTTGTGAAGTTCGTGTTATTTCGACATAAATAACAGTGACACGCTCGATATACTAACAGAAATGCTGTATCAAACCCATTTTAAAGAAACAGATCATTTTGCAGTTGAACATGCTGCAAAAAGATACTGTGCAAAATTTGAAAAATATATTCTCGTTGTAATGAAGCTACGTTTAATGCAGATGAACTATTTTTATGAGGTAATGTCAGTTATTCTAATGATTCAAAAACATTTGGCGCACTTAAGGAGAACATTTGTCGAGCTATTCATCGAATCGGACCAAAAAAAGTCGATGGTAGTCTGCAAAATTTGGCTATTGCCACCTAAGTCGTGGTAGCAGTTAAGTTGAAATTATTTGTATTAAATAATAGACAAATATATTCTCTTGAATAAAGCAACATTCATTGAAAAATACGAAACGATTTGGTTTAAATCGCATTTTCAAAAGGATACCAACATTTGGCCCATCGGATTCATTTTTAGTTTAGTTTATAATTTGCTCTACACATGAAAAGTTTCTGAACGATATTTGGCTAAAACATAAAAAATCAAGCAAGTAAGGGTTAAAAAATGAATAACATCGGGATGATGCATTAAATACAGATATAGAACCAAAAAATTGTAAAGTTCAACCTCAAATACGTATTTCGGTTGCTACTTGCAAATACGTCGATGATTACCAACTTCTTTTGGCCAAAAGAAGTTGGTAATCATCGACCTATAGCGCTCACCGTTGGCGGCGATGGCCTGACCAACGTCGTTCTCAAAGAAGAAAGGATCGATGACGCCGTCAGCCCAAAATGCACCCCCAACAGTGGCCTTTGCCGGATGCATTGGATGCTCCTGGATCTCATGTGGATTGGTTTCCTCCCAAATACGACAATTTTGTTTGCTGACGTACCTATACGTCCGGAAATGGGCCTCATGTAGATGATTTTCGATGAAAATTAAGATCTGCTCCAGAGCCCCATTCAGACCAATTTCAACAGGATGGCGCTACGTGCCACACAACTTATGCCACGTTGGACATTCTGCACGAGCGATTTGAGGGCTTGTTCATCTCACGTGGAGGTGATGTGAACTGGCCACCGAGATTGTGCGATTTGATCCCTCTAGACTTTTTGTTGTGAGTTTTTTTAAGTCGCAGATCTATTCAAATAAGCCACAAACCTCAGCAACCCTCAAAGTCGAATAATCCATGCCATCGGTCAAATTAATCCTGATTTATGCGCCAGAGTCATGGAAAATTGGACGTTTCAGACAATTGGCCGATGTAATATTCTTACGTTTCAACAGATACACCAGAATCGGTAGTACGTTCAAACTAATGGCATCTCTGCATAATTTACAACAAATCAAAACGAAAAATCTACAAACATTTTATAATACTTTAAATAAAACTGTCGAAGCATGCAAATATTCAAATTGTACCCAATTATTAAAATATATATATAATGAAAACAAACAATCACAAAACGAAACAAGAAGCATAGCACTGTGCTATAGAGAATTAACGATCTTATTGTTTTTGATAAATAAAATTTAAGAAAAATAATATAGCACTTACATCACCACCAGTATTCAACATTCATATTATTCTTCAGTATCGTTGTTACGAATTTTTCAATTTTTTTTGTATTTTTTGATATTTTTTGTTTTGTTTTTTTTTTTGTTTCTAAAGAAGACTCTCAGTTGATGATGAGTTCAGGATCGAAGTTTTTTTGCATTTGAAGTGTGAACTTGGAATGCGATGTCCTTTTGATTTGTTTGAAATTTATGTTCATTGTTGAGTTTGCGTATTAACAGTAGATTGCCATATATCGGTTTGTACACGACACACGCACACAATGAATTAATCGATTGGGTATTGTTAATATATCATTTTTATGCATAAATTGATTAAATGAAAATTTATTTATTTTTTAAAAAAATTATACATAAGTAGTGTGTATTAATGCGTGTTGTATGAATTGTTAATTGTAAAATTGTAATCTCATTCGGCAAATATGATAGGTAGGTGCAAATCTTTCCAACCACAAACAATCACAAAATGTAATAGTTTCAAATAAAATAGATGGACAGCCATAACCACACACGATTGCCATTATCAAATTAATGTGGAATTGATTAGGCATTGATTGACAAACAAAATATGTGTTGAATGTTAGTATCTGTATATGAAATGTAAAATATTATTAAGTTTTCGTCCTTTTTCAACTCAATTCGAATTTAATTTTCCATTGATTGAGAACCACAAAGTATGTAAAAGTATGTCTTATATATTTTCAAATACGTTTTAGACACATATTTATGTATGTATGTTCACATTTACAGTAGATATCGAAAAATGAATTATATAAAAAATGAAATATATAAAAATATTTTCACAGAAAATTCAGTTATCATTCAATCCATTCTAAGAATGATTATAATTGGCAAATAAAAACTCAGCAACTTTAATTACATTTATTAATTTTTAATCGACAAAAATACTTCATTTATCAAACTAATTACGAAACACTTAAAAAAGAACAGTTAAGATAGAAATAATATCATTTTTTGAAGAATTATGATGGAGTCCTTTGGTTGTCTTTTCGGCAAATATTTGCTTTTCTAAAGCAAGCTGTATGCTTTATTTTTAGGCACTAAATCAACTACCTTGCATCTTTTCTATTATTGTCCAAATATTAGATAAATCGTGAAAATACTGGATAACTAGTATTGAATATACCTTCTGACCGAAAAGTATCAGGAATTTCTCATTTAAATTGCCCGTGTGAAGTATTTTAAGTTTTTGTATATTGTTAGGACTGTCCTTAATTACATGCCAAAAATGAACGCAATTTGCCAACCAGTTTGTTTACAGCAGCTGGTTGAATAAGTCCACCTCAGTAGTGTTCGGCAAATTTTACAATGAAAAAAAGGGTTTGTCTCAAATTTTGTGTTTTGAACAAAATTTCGTGTGCCAAATCGATGCGAAAGCTGGAGAAGGCTTACGATGAGTCTGTTTTATGGAAAACTCAGGCAAGTACAAAGATTTTAAAGACGGTCGGGAGATCGTCGAAGACTTGCTTCGTTCCGTACGGCCATCGACCTCTTCAACTGACGAGAACGTCCAAAAAATTAAAGAAATCGTGCTCGAAAATCATCATGCTAGTGTTAGAGAGATAGCACGTGATCTCAACATTGCTCGTGAATCAGCTCGCCGTCGGCTCGTTCCGATTGAGTCGAATTTTCTCCGAAAACAGTATCGACAGCAGGTTGCTAAAGACATGCTCGATCGGGCTAATTCGCCTTATTCACCTGATTTGGCTCAGTGTGACTTTTTTCTGTTTCCCAAACTTAATTTGCCGCTTCCACGAACATGACTCCATAAACCTCATCAAAGGAAATTCGCTGAAGGAGCTGAAAGCCATACCGGAGAGGGCCTATAAAAGTTTTAATGGGAAGCATGGTTTCGGGGTGTCGGATGGCGTCCTCTTCAGGTGCTGTCTGTCATTTGCCATCCGCCACCAGACAGCACGACCACGGTTAGGCTAATTGATGGATTAAGCTCGTTGTACTTCAACTGGTTTGAATAATTATTTCAATCCGCGAAGTATAACGACTGTCAATTTATACAAACCAGTTGAAGTAAAACGAGCTTAATCCATCAATAAGCCTAACCGTGGTCGTGCTGTCTAGTGGCGGATGGTAAATGACAGCACCTGAAGAGGATGCCATCCGACACCCCGAAACCACGCTTCCCATTAAATTAATGATGAACCAGCATAAACTCTGGAACCTAAGAACCTCCACTGATGTGCAATAATAGTGTTATTGACTTGCTAACCAAAGAGCACACTAGAAGGCAAAGTTGTCGACTAGACTAGGAGGGTCTAACCTATGCTAAATAACTACTAACATATTTTGACGGTGATCTAATAAAGATTGATGAAGATTAAGAATTTTGCGTTTTATTTCAAATTTCCGGGTACGATTTGGTCAGAAGATATAGTCAGTCGATTGGCGAGCAAGCTATCAATACATTGGGTTACCAATCAAAATTTTGGATAGACAGTCAAAAATTTAGGTAAACTCTAGTAAAATTGAATGGGCTATCAAAAGATTACATCAATAATACGCGCATGAATAAGAATTTATGGTGGTCTCAACTGCAGAGAACTATCGAGATGATGTACCGAGATGTTTGATTTGCAAAAGAATAAGCAAACTAGGTTAAAATATTTCAAAAGTATACATGATAGTGATAACGGATAGATAATCATGCAAATTATTGTAGCCAAAAAATTTAGAGCAGATTTAAGAATGGACACCAACAGCCTTAATGCCTCAGACTCAAAATTAAGTAAGGAGTATATACATCTAGAATGAAATAAGGAATAATTGATGAAAAGATATAAAAAGCAACAACGTGTACACTTCGCCGTGATTCTTTCTTCACGCACATATTATACGTAAAATCAGTTTCTAAAATCACCGAGCCTTGTCTTCAGATTCCTTACTCGCATTTTAAACGTATAGTGCTGTGAATAATTATAGACTCAAAAATATTTTCGGAATTTTTTCCAAAACAATTCTAGAAAATGAATTTCTTGCCTGAACGAGTTATTTTGGGATTCCCAGGAAATCCATTCCATCATTTACCTTTCCTTTTCTTTCAACCACGCTAAGTACAAGGTAAAAATCTCAAAAGTGTCCTTTTTCAGCTGTGAATAATTATAAACTCAGTTGCTGTTCTAAGTTTGCCGAGAGTCATTCTAACATGAATTTGAGTTTTCATGTAGGATTTTAACACTGTGAAAACGTGCAAATATATTTTTTTAGAGTTTTGAAATTTTGTAGATCCCTAGAATGCCCCGTCGAAAAAAACTAAGTGATGTTGAAAAACATAGAATTATCGATTTAAGGAATAGTGAAAAAACTCAGAGAGAGAAATCGCGATTGAAATTAAAAGAACGCAGAGTGTAGTTAAAAATTTGCTGAAGCTTGGAATCGAGAATTATGGGAAAAAGAAATTATCTAGACGTCCTCCAATATATTCGCCTAGTATTAAACGCGCGGTTTTATGAAAACTATCGAACACAGGAGCTTCATCATCGAAAATTGTTAGCCGGTTAAACTTGCAATGTGATCCGAGCTTAGTAAGACAAAGGGGTGCATCCTCCAAAAACTTCAAATACCACAAATGTTTGCAAAAACCCAAATCGACGAAACGCCACATCGAAACTAGACTGAAATTCGTCAAAAATATCATCCAAAAAGGAACCACTTGGGATCATGTGATCTTCAGCGTCGAGAAGAAGTTTAATATCGATGGACCAAATGAATTTATTTACTACTGGCACGATTTACGAAAGGATAGAAAAATCATGCCAAGAAGAGCACAGGGAGGTGGTTCTGTGATGATTTGGGCAGCTTTAAAAAAACATGCTAGGAGCTAAATAGCCTTCGTCAATGGTAGACTTTATGCTGTCGGATATCAGGAGTTACGAGAGGATCATCTACTGCCTTTTCTGACGCTAGCAGAAGACGAAAACATTATTTTTCATCAGGATAATGCACCCATCCCCAGTGGTTTCAGGATTATGGAATCCAATTATTACCATGGCCAGCATCAAGTCCCGACCTGAACCCCATAAAAAATTTGTGGGGGGATTTTATTGACAAGAGTCTACGACCAGAAGAAGTCATCCATTGAAAATGCAGTAGAACTGAAGGAAAAAATAATAGTAGCCTGGAACGGGATATCAGATAGCGTATAAAAATAGTCTTGTTCATAGTGTTTGAAGTCGATTGTTAGATGGGCAAATGGACTAAGTACTAATTGAAAAACTTAACAAACTTTACACTGAGTTTATAGTTTTTCACTGATCTTACAGCGAATTTTTATATTGTTTTTTTTTTCATTTTATTTTCGAAAAGAATATAATCAACCTTTCATCCCTACTTCGTTTTCTCAAAGGCATATTATCCAATAGAATCAACAGTTATTTGAAATAATTTCATGTTTTTATGAAAGACTCAAAAATATAGTTGAGCTTATAATTATTCACAGTACTGTATAAGATTGTTTCTGGAAAGATGTATTTTACTTGTCATTCAACTAAAAAAAAACATAAATTTTATGGACAAACCGAAAGCTTTAAATTTTTGATGCGCATAGACGCGCCAAACATGCGGAATCGCAAACGTTAGGGCATGGTAGGGTGAGCCCAGGCAGTTCGATCTATGCCTGGCAAGCTTCACTAATGTTCGTCGTCCTGCCGAGAGTGGCACCGTCACCCGATAGTTTTGTTTGACCGCGCGCAAACGGACCGTTTATTTTAGAAAGAAAGTGCGTTTAATAGAGAAAACGATCTTAGTGCTCTCGCTCTCTCCTGATCGAAATATATTTCTCAGATCGTGGGCGTGAGATGAAAACTTGAAGAATACAATAGGAGAAATAGCCGCAAGGAATGTGTGTTACTTTATTGTTTTTTTTTTACTTTCGCCGGTATTTAGTAATTGACCACTAAGATGGTTGAATCTCAAATAATGAGATTGCGGGTGAAAGCTAGAGAAACGACCCATGAGAATACGGAATACCTAACCTAACCTAGCTGACCTAATAACGGCCACCGCATTTCTAGCTTTGAACAGGTCAGACTCAAATTTGTCTGCACGACTGAAAAGGGTCACCTCGTCCTCAACATCATTGGCTCACGATGTTTGTCGCCCTAAAACCTTCATTTCATTATAGTTCCCGATGCGAAAAGCCTGATTTTTTTAGAACAAGGAGCGTTTGCACATAGAGAATAATACGATTAAAAGGTTGCTATTATATTTGCAGGCTGTCTCAATGGTGTAGACCAATTCTTAGACCGGGAAAAGGGCAATACTGATACAGAAAGAATCTAGGACGCCTATGTCTTGGAGGATTTGTTGCGTCCTTCTTTACCACCAATCGAAACATAAAAACCTAGAGGTCACTCAAATTATTAAGCTCAATCAAAATTGTGAGGGCGAGAAGGAAGAGACCCATTACTAGAATAAGTAGACCAGAAAGTCTGTGATCGGTGAAAGTGCAATTCAAAAATGTATCTTTGGTGGAAAGAAATTCCGTTAAGGAATTTTTAATCCGTATGCAAAAGTCAGCGATCCAATTTTTTAAATGAATGGAAAACAACGTAGGCTATACTTAATAAGAATTATTCACATTATAGCGAAGTACATACTTTTCACATTCAAAACTGAATTTTCGAGATTCGTTAGAATTTCAAAAGAAAAATATCAATGGGAGAAATTTTGACGGTGTCGAAATCTATGAAATTTGGTTTAAATTTTAATGTTTAAAATTAAAAATATCATATTACAAAGTTTATCGGATCCTTATCGCTGCTGAATTTTTTTTTGAAATTTTCGTAGATGTAATTTTATTTAAAATCTTTTTTATGCACAAAACTGTATTTTTTGACATGTCCATACATACATATATGCCTACGTATAAACATATTTATATATTGATTTACACATCAACATCGAAACATTCGCTTCCATAGGTGCACCGTAGTTTGTTGTGTTTAGATAATATTTTTTTAGGTTTTTTTTGGGGGGGGCAGGGTGGCGTTTAAGTAAATGCAATAAAGAAATAGATTGATTACTTACTTGCTTCTAATATCTTGTGGAATTTTTCGAGCTCGACCAAATGTTTTAAACGTAACTCCTCTTCTTCAATGTGTTGTCTTTGTAACAGCAAAAATAAGCGTTGACGCACATTCGATTCTAAACGAACACTAGATAAACTATTACGGACACGATCCAAATTATTTTTAATTTCCTGCAAAGATATTCAATCGAACGAGCGAAAGAGAAAAATATATATAGACAACTTTGTTAATATAATTATTGGCTTAAAATTACTGCGATTTTTTTTTTCAAAATTCTTTTCAATAATATAAAGCATATTTTTTTTTTTTCATTTTCACATATATATGAACAGCGACATGAAACCTTCGATAATTTAAACGTTAAATTACCCACATATTATTGTTTTTGCTTCTGAATGTGTGATGTATGAATGTATTTTAAGGTCGAAAATGAGGTGAATGTGTTTCCTTGTTGAAATTGATAATGTCTATTTTGGAAACAGTTGATTCTTCTACATACTTAAGATAAGATTGTTAGATGCATGTTAAAAAAGCTTATCTTGAAGATTTTTTCTATCGTGACTTCTTTTTATTTTGTTTGTTTTGTTTGAAATGCATTGAATATTGGCATTGGTAGATACATAAGCTTAAACATGAACTAAAATGGAGTTAAAAACTAATATTGATTTTCGTTGGAAAACATCACGTTATTTACGAAAAGATCGTTTTCATATTGAAGGAAATATCAAGCAGCAAACCATGGTGTTGAAAATTTAAAAGCATTCAAATCATCACGAAGAATTTTACATTCAAATTGAAAACCATTTTATATTGTCTATTACGAAACTATTTTCCGTAAGTCTTACATATTGAGCACTACCGAACTAATTCACTTGTAAAGGGTTTTCAAATAGACGCGCTCGATCTTTGACATTCCATTGTGGCAATACTAAAAATCGATCATCAAAATTTTAATGACATTTATTGTCAGTGCATTGTACCATTTCATCCTGGATCGAACGAGTGCAAATTATTAAAATTTATTATCAAAATAATGAATTAATCGCGAAGAACGACACGTGCACACAACTAAACTCAAAGTAAATGATGATGAAGTTTTCATTGGACGTTTTGGGCGCATTTCGCATTGAGAATCGTGGAAGAGCAGTTCTTACGAGGATTGTCTGAAAAGTTTTCGACCTGAACATGAAGATGGCAGAACGTTTCAACTAAAGCTGGGCAATGTGTTGCACATATGTTGAAAAAAACTCATTGAAATTTAAGCCATTTTGCATGGTCAGTTGTTGTTGACAATCACTTGAGTAAGTCGTAGTGGGAGTTTTCACAAAAATGAAAAAAAAATAGTACCGAGCTGTCATTAAATATTTGTTTTTGAAAGGCAACACGCCCACCCAAATCAGAGATGAATTGGACACTGTATAAAGAGACTTTGTACCATAATTTATGACCGTGAATTTTTGAGTAGCTGAATGTAAAGAAGGCTGAAGGCTGAAAACTGCGACAACCAGCGATAACGTCGAAAAAGTTCATCAAATGTTATTGGATGACCGTCGAATTAAGGTCAGAGAGATAGTTGAGGATATGGGCATATCTAAATAACGCGTTTGTCATATATTCACTAAAGAATTAGGCATGTGTAAGCTATCCGCGCATTGGGTGCCGCGTTTGGTCACTTTGCATCAAAGCTTTTTTGGAGCGGTTTAAGCGGAACGAGTCCGATTTTTTGCATCGATTTATAACTGTAGATGAAACTTGGATCCACTACTACATTGCTGAGACAAAAGAACAGTCAAAGCAGTGGCTTGTACAGGGTGAAACTGCTCCGAAAAGGGCGAAGACAGTTCCGTCTGCCGGGAAGGTGATGGCGGCTGTTTTTTGAAATAGCCGCGGAATCGATTATCTTCGAAAAGGTAGAACAATTACGGCAGACTATTACGCATCATTACTTGATAAGCTGAAGACTGAAATTGCAAAAGAACGACCGCATTTGAAAAAGAAAAAAAGTGCTTTTCTATCAGGACAACACGCCTGCTCCCAATTCAGCCATCGACATGGCTAAAGTTTTCGAATTACTCTTTGAATTGGTTGACCATGCATCGTATTCTCCAGATCTGACCCCCAGTGACCTCCTAACCTGAAAATTTGGCTTGAAGGACAGAGATTTTTATTGCACGAGGAAGTGGTAGCATACGTAAATGCATATTTTGCAGAGAAAAATGGTTAAAAAAAGTTAGAGCATCGCTGAAAAATAAAACTGAATTTTAAGAAAAAAGGCCGTGTTTATTTGTTTTGTCGGAAACTTTTCAGAAAATCCTAGTTTCGATGATAACGGTATAGCGCTACGACTGCATTTAGGAGAATCGAGACTCTGTAATAAGGACTGTATCGGAAAAAAATTGACCTTTAGTTTTTCCTGCATAGCTCTTGTTTGGGATGAGTTTAAGTCTTCATCAGGTATGCAAAATTAGCTATAAAATGCGACAAAATACGCCTAATCCATTCGTATTGTAAGATCACTTTTGAAAAGATGTCATCAACTCAAGAAAAAGTGTGTAGTTACATGGCCCCTTCGCAAATATACGCTACTAGCAAAGGAGACCAATTCGTCGGTTGTAACAGTAAAACGAACGACTATAAAGTATAAAAAGACCCTAACTGTTGCTAGAAAGTCTGCACCAGGTAGAAAAAAGGTCCTTGAGCCGAAAGGTAAAGAGGAAATTTGTGCAGAATCCTAACACAGTCATTCGAGATATGGCTCAAAAAGTGCAATCATCGAACGCAATGATTCAGAATATTAAGAAGCATTATAATCTTAGATCATATAAAGTTCAAAAAGTACCCGATCAATCCGAGGAAAAGGAGAAAGAAGCATAAAATCGGGCTCAAAAGCTATACAAGGATTACCTGACCAAATTCGATTGTGTTGTGTTGAACGATGAAACATACTTGAAGGCCGATTTCGCACAGTTGCCTGGTCAGGACTTCTACACAGCCAGATCAAAAGGTGGTGTTAGCCCAAAACACAAAACCAAACAATGCACCAAATTTTCTAAGCGGTAAATGATTTGGCAGGCAATATGTCGATATGGTCTCAAATCTGAGGAATTTGTAGCGCAGAGTACCATCAACTCAGCAGTATACATCGAAGTGTGTGTAGAGAAGCGACGAAAACCATTTATCGAGAAACACGACGCATCTGTAGCATTTTGGCCAGATTTAGGGACAAGTCATCATGCTCGATCAACAATGAAGTGGTATGAGGAGGAGGAGTATGGAGCCAACCCTCCAAACTGTTCAGAACTTCAACCAATCGAAAGATATTAGGCCAAACCAAATTGCTAAAACCGAAAAGGATTTTCAAAATAACCGGAGAAACGCATATAAGGTGGTCGATGACACCGTTGTACGGAACCTAATGCGTGGAGTTAACGAAAAGGTCCGAAATTTTTTCTCCTGAAATTTAATTTTTATGTAAATGTTAGTTAATATAATATAATAAGAAAAGGCGAAAAAACAGTTGGATGAAGCAATAAATACCAATTTTAAGAAAGGTCATTTTTTTCGATACACTCCTTAGTGGGTGCATCTCCCACTCCATCAGATTCGCTGAGAGATTGAACTAAGTCCTTGCTTATGTTAAAAATCAGCTCACTATTTATTGATCAAATTATTTTTATCATTCATGCATGGATTTTTTTTTCAATAATTAATAAAAAAATCTTAAAAATTTGTAAAATATTGAATATAAATTCGTATTAAACCTGATTTGTTTCCTTAGAACATAATTCAGTTTCATGCCGCTATTCATTTTGTTTCACATAGAAATTGTCTGTTGTATTGTTGCAATATGTATTCCAAAACACCAATAGTCTAACTTTTTTTTATATATATTTTATAATCGTGATTCAATCTGTTGATAAACATCTTAAAATCATGTAACACTACTAAATGTATATCTTAGACACCATATGGACTGTTAATAAACATACCATGAGAAATGGTTAAAGCTTGAGAGTTGCAGCAGAAAATCTTGATGAAGAAGATATTATAAATATTATGTTTTAGAGAAATGAGTTTGTGTGCCATCCTTTTGCAGACCGTTACAAGCGCTTAAAATCTAAACGAAAAAAATGCATGATAGAATTGACAGGAAGTAGTTGTGACACTGAAAAGGACACCATTGCTAGTATGGGTGGTTGGTTCGCAACAATGAGTTTATGGAACGGATGGATTTTCCCCCAATATGGAATATGCTGTTGAGAAGCTGTCGCTATATATACATTGACTGGCGGCATTGTTCAGGCTTTCGCTTTTATATATATTTTTTTGAAATACATATTCTTACCGATGGATGCACTGTCCCCGTGATATGTGCAGGCGGCATCGTTGTCAGTATCGATGAATGAAATGTTGCTGAAGATGTTACTATTGGTGGTGAATGCGGTCTACTCTGAATAGATAGGTTTTGCTTGGTAGAAGCAGTAGTGGTTGTTGAGCTTACTGAACGCCATGATTGAGCTGATTTACGCATTGTGCTACTGACTTTTCGATTTTTGGTTTGAGCTCGCTTTCTGTAGCTCATAAGGTAACGTTTGCAGGACGACCAATCGGGCAAAAGTTTTTTACTGTGTTCAGCTGCCGAATTTTTAGCCGTCCATAATGAGGCTTTGGCCATTAGATTTGACCCAAGAGATCTTCGTAAGTCTCGCGGTCGGTACTTCGTAATGTTCAACGATCGTGTGGATGACGCTAAGGACAAATTGCCAGCATCCTCCAGACAACAACTATCGTTCGCATCGTTATCTTCATCACCTTCATCTTCGACGTCTTCATGCTCGCTTTCATCGTCTTCGTCACCACTACACTGGACATCATTGTCATCGGATTCGAAATGTGGCTCATGATCGCTAGTTGGAGGCGAGTTCGACGACGAAGTATCACTGAGCTCACCACTATCGCTTGAGTAAACGTTCAAGCTATCGTCGGTTTGCACGCCCACATAATAGTCGTCAAAATCAGCACTAGCATAGAAAGGTTCTGTTCCGGAGCCCACCACTAAATTCTGATGATGAGAGGGTTGTTTTACAGCTTTATCAATCATGCCGTGATATGTAACATAGTTACGGTCAACATTTCGCCCGAAATGCGACGAAACTTTGCTTATGGCGCCTAATAAAATTTGCGGCAGCTCCGTGCTAACGTTACTGGCATTGCGATAATGCGATTGATATGCCTTGCGACTCCTTACACTACGTCTCATCAGATTCTTTCGCATGTGGAGATTATCCAGGCTCAGGCTACTGGCTTTTGCGTTTTGGAAGTCCCGGTTATCAACTGGCACCTGTAGATTGGGCGATTTATGCAACGTGGGGATCGCAGGCGCTGTACGACTTGGTCTGATATTCCTACCAATATTATGGATGTTGACCATGCCAGGATTTCGACGAAGCTTTCTACTGTCGAATGAAGGCGTGCGCATGTTTGTCTTCTCATTTGTGCGACGCGACGAAATTGTATCGGAGCTGGCCCAAGGAGACGCAAAGGACTTTTCGAACGGATAAAATTCATCGCTTTTGTAGTCATCTGTTTCCCCAGTGATTTGATCCTGATAGGCTACTTCAGATGCCGCAGTTTTCATCAGTTTCTCATTTTCTTCTAGGGCATTTGGTATGGATATTTGCTTCTCACCACTCTGAGCTTCTCCAGCCGTTTTCTGCTCGATACTATTCGAACGCGAGTAGAACGTCTTGCGGCGCTGTACATTCTGACTATGTACCGAGCTTCCACCTTTGATCTTCCACATAGGACGATTGCCGATAAAAGAGTTGATGCTATCCGACAACTCAGCCGTTGACTTGCGTAAACTTTTGCCAAAAGTTTGACTTGTATTCCGATGAACACCAGCAAACGATGTGGATTTGCTCAATGGTGGAATATTTTTACGGATCTTCATCAAATCATTTTGTATCAACATATCAGCGTCAGTCAGAGTGTCCCCTAAACTATATCCTGCGGTCACATTCAGTTGATGGGCACTTGCCGAGGCATTGATGCCTGTTGTCATCATGCTAGCGTATCGCGTTCCTGCCAAATTTTGTGTTGATCCTCGCGATGTTGATAGTAATGGGGCTTGTTGTTGAAATATTTGCCGAAGTGATTGCGACAGGGATTTAGCATTTGTCACACTTGCATTTATTGATGATCCTGCTTCAGGACTTGTCAGAATAGTTGCCTGATTTACAAAACTATTTAGGAGTGTTTGATTTGTTGTGGTTGCGGTTGCAGTTGTTGTAGTTGTTGCTGTTGAAGTTGTTAAAGCTATTGTTGTCGACGTTGCAGGGAAAATAGTAGGATTTGTTGAAGCGATAGTCACTGTTGATACCTTTTAATTTCAAATTGATGTAGTTTTGCAATTGGAATTTTCAAATTGTATGCGTTTTTTTTTCTTCAAAATTTCAATATTTTCGTCAACAAGGAGAAATTGACTGTACATATAATACACCTACACTTTTTTTTTATTATATCATGGTTCAAATGTTTCAGACGAAAAATTAATTTAAAAATTGTCAAATATTTATTCAATTATTTTGAGGATGATATGATTTAAAAATTAGTTTTATATTAAATTGCTTTAATTTAGTTGCATTAATATTCAATTATTTATTGCAATTAAGTTTATTTTTTCATTGTTAAATTATTACACTATCTCCATTATCAAAAAATTACTGATTTCAACTTGCGAATAATACCTAAAAATTAAAGCATTAACAATATTTTCACGGTTTTGGACATGAATTGCATAAATTTTTCTTGATATACGTATTCGTCTTTTATATAAAAGTATACCGGGTTAGTCATGTGAAGTGTCTCCAGCTTCAGATCCGTTATATCTGTCAAACCGCTAATGACATCCACGTCAAATATACACTAGCGGCAGTTCATTATATTGTCAACAAGCCACAAAAAGCATCGATGTCTCAATTATATAACAAAAAAGTCATTTGTAATGAATTTTAAACGTAACAGTGTTATTGCATTACATTTGGCTGGCAAATCGCAAATAGATATTGTTCGTCAGCTCAGCCATTTCAAAGTGAACAGAAAGTTTGTCTATCGCAACGTTACAACGATACCGGCAGCATTGATAAATGCTATGGTGGTAGTCCGAAAAAAAAAACAGAAACAGCACAAGAAATGCTTCGTAAAGTGAAAGAGACAATTCACCAAAGTCCTCGACATAGTGTCAATCAAATGACCAAGGAACTGACTATATCGCAAGCAAGCATGCAACGCATATTGGAAAATGAGCTCAATCTCAAGCATTATACGTTGCAAAATGCACACGATCTAACACCAAAACAAAAAGAGGTTAGGTTACATAGAGCCAACAGCTGATTCACTTGCACGAGAGTGGTCAATTCCCAAACATTGTGTTTTCTGATGCGAAAAATTTCACAATTGATCAATTCGTGACCTCTCAAATTAGTCGTGTTTACTTGACCGAACGCTTATACGAGAATTTAAAAACTCGACTGGTCACCGGAAGTAATTTTCCATTACAAATAATGGTTTGGGCAGCAGTAACTTCCACTGGACGCTCTCCGATCGTTTTCATTGAGCCAGGCGTCAAAATCAATGCGACTTACTATCGGAAAAATATTTTACAAGAGCCGTGGGCAGATAAACATTTACCCCGTGGACGTTTCTAAAAAAAACTCGGCGCTGTCTCATAAAGTTCGCGTGGATCAAAAATGGCTGGAAAAGCATACCGCCCCCCCCCCTCATTTCGTCCACACAATGGCTTTCGAATTCCCCAGACACGAATCCGATAGATTTTTCTATCTGGTTCATTTTGGAGAGCAAGGTGAGGATTCAAAAAAGTCAGTTTGGACAAGCTGAAGAAAGTGGTTGAACGTAAATGGGCCGAAATACCGCAAGATCACATTCGTGCAGCGTGCGACGCGTTTTTTACTAGTCTTAAGGCCACAATCAAGTCAAAAGCTCATCACATCGAGCCAAAATAAACCCTGACTTTGAATAAATAAAAAAAATATTTCCACATATATTTTTTATAACTTTTTTAATTGGAGACATTTCATATGACTAGCCCTGTAGTATTTTTTATTCATCTTGGCAGCAATATTGTTCAACAAAAGCTACATGGCCATGGCAAAAACTTACTAATCCTCTTAATGTCTTTATAAAATGAAGGTGAAAATGCCCGGAACAATGGAGATTATGTCCGAACCTTTTGTAATTTTCTAGATAATGCAACGTAGTCTCATAAGTGGCATAATTCTTCTAACCAACAATGAATACGACTAAAGCAAGTCTGTTTTGAAATAATTAAACCTTCGGTCGCAAGAGGGGCAGCCACTAACAAATGTCAACCACTACAGCATTCTAGATGACGACAAGTCAGAGGTATGGATTAATGAATCGCAAGAACAAGACATGTTACCTAAGCCCGAAACGCCTCCGATATACACAAGATGAACAAGCAGCTGGGTCCTAAGTAATAAACTGGTGATTTTAATAGCCTGATTTACACAACGACATCATTAAGAAAAATAAAATACAGGTTCTTCATGAAGTTAATTACTACCATACTGTTAATTAGCTGGGGGGAAAATGATCAACTTTTATTCGTATTAGACAAAACGTTTGAACAGATTTATAGTCATATTAAAGACATAGACCTGAAATTACACCAGAATACTTAAAGGAGGATCTTTTACGGCTTTGAAACAAAGGCATTCTGTATTGCCTTTGTCCGTTGTCCTCAAAAACACCGACCGGGGAACGAACGCACGACTTGATGATCGCGAGCTAGTCGCGCTGCTTTCTACACTAATGTAAAAACTAATAGATATGCATCGCTGAAAACCTTAAAGGCTTTTTTCTCAAATTCGTAGGGGTGTTGCGGTCTACTATTTTAAGGATCCAATATCCTTAACGTCTTCTACTTATGTGCGGAATTTCATCCAGATCTGAGAGAAGGAGAAAGTTCATTCTCCTTGTTAGTGTATGCGAAAGTAAAAAGGGAAATGAAGTGAATTTATTCTTTTAAGATTCTAATTGCATAATTGCGATTTGTGATACGATACAACGATTCAGGACAATATGCAAACAGAGCGGAAATCAATAGAAACTATAAGATTTATAGCGCGGAACGGAGTTCAAACATTTCGTAATTCCCATTTCTTTACTCGTTCTAATCCTGACAAGAGTTCGATGAGATCGTATCAACATCGGCTTGAAATTAAAATTTAGAGCATTGGCAACATCTACAGTCTTCCTTAAATTCCTTAAAGTTTAAATACGGTTTCATTCAAATCATCAATTTCAGTTAAGTAGACAGAAAATTGCGGATCAAAAATTGCATACATTAAATTTGAACTAAATAGAATCAACGATTATCGAAATACAATCGTTAAAATCAACCACTCTTATTAACTGAGCAACTACCCAATTAGCCATATTCTCCCCGTTTGACGATCAAATTAATTTTAACATCTCTTCAAATTTCAATTTTTATTTGATTTTGAAATTTTTTGCGCCGGCGAAAAAGCAAAATATTACAGCTTAAATCTAAACCAAGAAGTTGTTATAATTGTTTTGTTTTAATTGTTTCAACAGATATTAATAAATGGATGCATGATACATCACAGTTTTAAAGTTATTACTACCTCATATTTTACAATAAATAACCACAACATTTTCATGTACAGAGTGCATTGGATATTATTTGATTTAATTTTGAGCTCAACGTGCATTGAAATGTTTCACACACAAATAAGTTGTTTTAGAAAAAAAATATACAAAAAAAGACTATCTTACCGATTTTCCTATCGATGATAGAATATTTGGATGTGTAGCGCTTATCGGTTGAATCTCATCTGATCCCGAACAATGTCCCGATGCTGATTCTTTCAAAACAATATCGGGATCTAAAGAAAAACAATGAAATGTAGCGACAATCGAACAGATTTTCTTATGAGTTCAGTTTGGAAGTCAAAGCCATCAAAGACATATCGTCCTAATTTTACTATGAAATTATTTTATATCAAATTATTGAATAGTAAATGATCGAATGTATTCAATAGAATATTTATAAATCGGTTGATTTTTTTAGTGCTTGAACTTTCCAATTGATTCTGAATTCATAAAAAATGTATGAAAAATAAATCTAACATATGACGTACGTGTAAATGACTCCACATTTTTGGGAGATGATCCTTCCGGTGCGATTTGAGATGGAATATTAATCGATAAGTCTCGAACTACTTTCATATTATTCAATAAGTTTTTCGTATTTGTGGCTATTGTGGTTGTGCCCATTGCATGTGCACCAATTATTGGGCCACTAGCAGCACTATCAACATCATTCCTAGAATCGACAAGGGATGATTCCGGTACCGATTGTAAATCGTGGCTGATCGTATCATTGATTTTATTCTGGATTGGCATCTCGTCAGTTTTACTGATACTTAAGGGCGTGACAGAGTTACCGGATTGGATTGGATAGCTTGTGCTGGAGTCTGTATTTACAGGTGTTTCTTGCGGCGAATTTTTAGCCAATTCATTTACAATGCTCACTTGAAATCGTGAGATTTTCCGCTGTTTGGGCGCACCTATAGCACTTACGTTCGAACTACCTCCACTCACGATTGATGAGGACTTCAAAGCCGATGGCAGTGTCGATGTAGTTGTTGATGGCGGTAACGTTGCCGCACTCGTTTGTTGCGGGTGTACTCGATTCTCACCGCTTATAGCACTTCGATTGTCCATAACTGCTGTGGAAATTGCTTCCAACAATGTTTCAGTACCAACGCTAACTTGATTTGCCATCATTTGAACAGTAGTTGTTTGTTGTTGGGTTTGTTGATGCTGCTGTTGCTGTTCGGTTACAAGCACGTTAACACGTTGATTCAATTTCGCCAGCTCAACTTGCAAATCGGCCAATTGTGTTATTTTTGAGGATGATTTCGATAGTTGATCTCCCGAATTGGTACCAGGTATCGATGCTTGAGAGAATACAGGCTCTGACATATCAATTCGAACTGGCGATTGGATTATCGGTGATTGAATAACCGGTGGATATGCTGAAACTGGCGAAGCCGGGCACTAAATAGGAAGTAGAAAAAACAGAAGCGTAAGTACTTTTGAAAAATATAGAAACAACTATGGACTTGCACAGCTAAAAAATAAGTAGTTACGAAAAAACTGGAGGAAGCCAGTATAAAATCTGATGTTATATCAACAAAACATGAAATGAAAACGTCCTTAACACGAATATTTAAGTCTGACCTACGGCTACGAGATTTGGACAATTTCTGAAGGTTAAAAGATTTTGTGTATTTCACGCTTACATAAACCAGGAAGTAACACCCAGGTCAATAACTGCAGGCCAATCTGCAAGAAGTCAAGTTGACCGAAATTAATGGAAAAATTAATCCTTAAAACGAGTACGTCATCATTCAAAAATGCAATAGTGCCTAAGCAACACGGATTTTTACGCGATTTATCAACGAGCACAATCTTTGAAGTGTTCGGTAAAGGATTTAATGTCCATATGGTTCACATTGACTTAAAAAAACATTTTGTATCGTGGATCATGAGGTGCTCTTGTACAAATTCAGAGCATAGGGAGTTAACGAAAACTGGCTAGAATGGATATGATCCTACTAAACTGGTAGAACTATGCAAGCAAAAATCGATAACAGTCTCTTATCTTCAATTACCGTTACTTTATCTACTATTTGTTGATGATGAAGGTAAGGTGATTTTACAGTCGAATATCAATAAAGTTTTCATTTGGTACCAGAAGAATGAGCTCTATCTACCAGGTGTAGAAGTATGAAACCGAAATTTCCCCATAGATGGTGCTTGCTATCAGTTTAAGGGTCGGGAGACCGGTTCTGCAGCGCCATTTCCTTCTTCTATTAGCTGACGAAGTTTGTCAACATGCAATAGCCTAAGTTTCATACACCGGTGTATTTTTCTACAACCTCAAACATGTCGAGTTTTGTGCATACGAACCATGATTTGCGGACAGCATTGCTTTTCTGCTATCATTTGAAGAAAACTTGTGCAGAATCGCAAGCATACGGTGAACACGCTCTTGGTAAAAGTCAGCGCTTCGAGTGGTTTAAAAAAATTAAAAATGGCGATTTTGACGTGAGAAACGAAGATCGTGGAAAACCATCAAAAAAGTTTGAAGACAAGGACTTGCAAGCCTTATTGGATGAAGACGATAGTCAGACTCCACAAGAACTCGCAGAACAATTAAATGTGACGCAGAACGCAGTATCTCTCCGTCTGAAAGCTATGGGAAAGATTCAGAAATCGGGAAAATGGATCCACAAAAACTAAATGAATGTCTAGCAAAAAAAAAACGAAAAAAAACACTTATCAAATGCTGCTCGTCAGATATAAAAGTAAACCATTTCTTCACCGAATAGTGACAGGCGATGAAAAGTGGATATATTTTCAAAATCCTAAGCGTCGTAAATCATGGGTGAATCCAGGCGAACCATCAACGTCCACTGCAAGACCAAATCGTTTTGGAAAGAAGACAATGCTCTGCGTTTGGTGGAATCAAAAGGGTGTAATATATTTTGAGCTACTAAAATCTGGTGAAACCGTTAATACTGATCGCTACCAACAACAAATGATCGATTTGAATCGAGCAATACGTAAAAAAACGACCGGAATATGCAAAAAGTCACACATAAAGTCATTTTGCTTCATAATAATGCCCCCTTACATACAGCAAAACGGGTCACGGATACAATCGCGGCTTATTGTCCAGACTTGGCTCCGTCCGATTACCATCTGTTCGTCCCATCAATGGGACATGCACTCGCCGAACAACACTTCGATTCGTATGAAAATGCACGAGAATTGCTCGACAACTGGTTTGCTTCAAAGGAAGAATTGTTTTTTTTGACGTGGCATTCATAACCTGCCGCAGAGGTGGGAAAAATGTATAAATTCCAATGAAGAGTATTTTGAATAAAGCATTTTTTATAATTTTCAAATAACAGACGTTTAATTTTTACAAAAAAACGGTTTCATACTTCTACACCTGGTAAATGTCGCAAAGAGTAGAACGATGATCTTTTCCAGGAGTGCCAGGCGTTAAACAGTGTGCCGCAAAAATGATGGCAAAGTACACTCTGAAGTCGAGGTGATAAGAACTTTTGGAGATTCTGATCGACAATAGATTTTACAAATGGAATCCTGATCATAGCCAGTTGCATCCTAGGACATATTATGAGATATGCAAACGTCTTTCGGCGCAAACAAAACCTTATTTGTGATACTGGTGCGACCAAACTACGAGAATGGATGTTTTCCGACAGAATAGAAGCTCTACAAAGGACGTGTGTTAAAAGTTCATAAAAACATGATGACAAGCAGAAGATTAAGAGCTGGAGAAAAAGTATTACTCAAACCACGGTATATGGAAACTAGTACACAGAAGGTGGTACTGCGACCTTTGTTTTTTTTCCACAAAATTGTCCGTAAAATCATTGATTCACTGGTAGTTCTGCATCGAATCGGATTCAATGTAGGAAATGCTTCCCTCCGAAGGAATCGTTTAGTAGTAACCACAGTCAAAAATAGGAATTGTCTTTAAAAAACCACTATGATATTAAAAGAAAGAACGAACGAATATTCTGATGATCTGGACTCATTTGAAGATTGAGATGATATGGAGTCATGCATTGCCAAAACAATACATTTCTTCGGATGCTTTTTGGTTGAAATAGAAGTAGAATTCCTTGAAATAGAAGTAAAATTCCTCAAGGTACATTTGAATATCATAGACCGATGCTTCTATATTTTTTGAATCAGAGATAAAATTGTTGAAAAGCTCACCACAATTTCAAACCCAATTCATTGAATGAATCAAATATTTTTAACGGCGGACATTAACATCAAGACGAACATGAACAACTGCATCTAATCGAATCTAGTTTCGATCTTGAAAACATTTTAAAAATCGTTTTGGAGTCTAGAAAACAACAAACCCATGATTCACTTGAACTGAACATCAAAACTTGTCCGAAATTAGGTTTCGAAATTCAATATTCGGTCAGTTGACTATCACAACGACAATAAAATAAAATCCTTTATCTTTCGTCGCAGAATATTTCCGAAAATAGAGAAAAATACTATCGGATAGTCATAAAAAATTACTAAGCAAGGAGATCAATATTATGTCAGTTACAAAAATTACAACAGTCGTTTAAACGTACTCTGCCACCAATTTTATGGGCGTCGCAAATGCCGTTCGAAAGGACGATTGGAGGATGGTGCAATCATAAGGATCGTATGGTAATTGAAATCCTCCAGAAGCATAATGGTGGGATGGTTTTTGGAAGCGCCTTTATCGGTCTAAGAAAGACATTGTTGCGACGATTATGTAGAGTTGATCATCGAGTTATGTGATTGACATTGACATATAGTGGCTCACAGCTTATTTGATACAGTGACTATAAATATAATTCACTGTAACTTTGAAATAACGAACCTTATCCAAACATTTTTGAACGTCGGTGACTGGATGCATGTCCAATGAGTACAATGCAAACAAACCTTTTTCGTGAAATATTCCTCTGCGTCACGCAGTAGAATCGCAGCACACAGGTAATTTGATACAAACACTTCAATACGAATAACCTTTTTTTGTCGCGCCGTTAATTTGTGTTTTTTTTTGTTTCCTGAATTTTCGATTGTGTTTAGACATTGGTTTAGGTAATTTTTAGCAAGATCCTGCAAGCCGAAGTGCCAAAATTGGAAAGTTGTTGTAAAATGGGTCGTCGAACCACAATTGAACAGCGCGAATTGGTATTCAGCCACTTTAAAAAAGGACAAAGTGTTGGAAAATTTAGCTGAAAGTGTGGATTTGAGTGATTCTACAGTGCAGCTCATATTTGAACGCTTCGTACACGCAAATCGAGTGGAAAATAAGGGCAGAAATGCGCCAAACAACATTTTCACCGAATCGGACGAACGATCCATTGTAAGAAAAGTGAAAGCAAACCCGAAAATTTCCGCTCCGAAATCGTGGTGATGGTAATGTGATGGTTTGGGCCTGCAGCCGGAGTCGGAAATTCAGAGTTTATTGAGGAAACAATGGACAAAATAAAGTACGAGGGCGGTCCGATAAGTACTTAGCCTCACCGTCCGATGGTGCCACTATCGCATCGTGTAGTAAATTCTTGTAGACGGGTACTGTCAAAATTTCATCCGAATCGGACTCGTGGTTTTGTTTTGCCCGCGTGTGGAAGCGGGTTTGTCCGCAGATTTCAGAAAAATGGAAAAAGAGCAATATCGGTAGGTGATTCGATTCTTGTTTTTGGAAGGGAAATCGCGCAGCGAAATCAAAGAGCGCTTGAATATTGTGTGCGATGACTATTCTTCTTCGATGTCGACCGTTTAAAATTGATTTAACAAGTTTCAACGTGGTCGCACGTTCATTTTCACGTTCCGAAAATAGCTACCACGCAGGATAACTTGACAAAAATCCACGATCTCGTAATGGCAAACCGCCAATTGAAGATGCGCAAGATAGCTGAGACAGTACAGATCAGTGTTTGACGTTGTTTAAGCGCAATCCAAGGGAGTTTCTGCGTCCTTTCGCGACCGTCGACGAAACATGGATCCACTGGTACACACTAGATACCAAGGAACAGTCAAAACAGTGGACTTCACCCGGCGAACGTGTTCCGAAGAAGGCGAAGACTGTCCTATCGGCCGGAAAGGTGATGGCCACCGTTTTATGGGATTCACAAGATGTGATCCACATCGACTACCTGGAGAAGGGGCAAAACGGCGACAGGGCTGTACTATGTTGAATTATTAGGCCGATTCGATATTGAAAAATAAATCGACACTTTTCCAAAATTTTCGGTTTTCTTTTGTAGGCTAAGTACTTTTCGGACCTCATTATACTCAAAAACAATTTGCTGCAACGTGCTTGAAAACTGGGTGTTTGGAACCAATTTCGGTTCTACCACGACAACGATCCAAAGCAACAGTCAGGAATTGTGCAGTGCTGGGTAATTTGGAACTGCTGTCATTTGATGTCTCTGCTGGCACAGTCACCAGATATGAACGCCATTGAGCTTTGTTGGATAATAACATAAGAAAACACAAGATTTCTGCTAAACAAGATCTAAAGAAAGCACTGCTAGAGGAATGGCAAAAAATTACTCTTGATATCACACAAAAGCTCGTTGACTCAATGCCGAACAGGCTCTGTTTAAGGCTAAGGGCTATCATACGAAGTATTAAAATTAACTGGAAACTTTATAGTTCCACCAATTTTAATGTTTAATCTGATTGATACAGTTTAATATGAAATATTGTTGTTATTGTTAATGTTAAACAGCAACTTTGTTACAAAAATTAATTTGTTTAATAAACAACAAACATTGTTATTCAAAATGGCATTCATATTTTTTTGAAATTGTTGTTACGTTCTGAGTTATTGCAATTTCAATTTTTAAATAAGCACTGTATCAAATAAGCTGTGAGCCACTCGATGTGTCCTCGAGACACTGCAGAATATGTTACGTTAACAACGGCGATATTTCTAGGATATCAGGCAACTATCTATCGGAAATTTTGATACCAGTAAACACTTCAAAACGAATAACGAAGCCGACTTCTCTAGATAGGATGTATTTTTCCGTTTAGTATGGGCGAATTCAGCGATGTCGTTCTTTGAACCGGATCTTATCACTGGGGCTTGATCGATATGAAGTGGAGCAGGAAGTCGTGATGGTAAACCTCAAGATCATGCTAAATTTACAAGAACAACATGAAACAAAGAAATTCGCTGAATTTTCTGAACAAAAACTTTTGTGAAAGTCCTCCAATGCGAGTGTGTTGCGATCCAAATAGTTATATTCTGAATTAATTCGTTTTCATGGAATTTTTCCATCAGATTGATAGGAGGGAAAATCATCAGCACAATAAGGGGGCAGCTCCTTTTTTCACTTTTTAGGGAAATTAAATGGAGCTAGTGAAAATATGTGGAGTGGAGCTAGGAAATCTAGTGGTGCTGCTCCGGTATAACGAGTAATGGAAGAATTAGTGACCAGGGGTGCTTCTTTATTGCACCACAAGGAGGACATATTTTTTAAATGGGTTATAATGTTCTAATCTCGAAACCGCGAAAATTGGAGCTGCCTCCTTGTTGCTGCACACCCCACAATTCATAACACCCGAGTTCAAAGTATAAACTTTTGACCATGTGAAGCGCATGAATAGTGCAAGAAATTGCCAGGGATCGCATGAAAGAAGGCTCAGCAACTGACAATCACCCACCGTAGAAACAATGAAAACACTGGCAAGACTTATTGGACGTAAATAGCAAATCGCAACCATTGTCTTGAGGAGTCTTAGGCACAATTTGAGATGATTTGCGTCATTGGGTCTTGGATGAATATTTCGAAAGAAGTTTTTCAGGATTGCATGATTAAGTGAAAATATCACTAATACGCTCATTTGAATAATTGCGAACAGTAATTCGAAGGATACAAAATGTCACTAAACTGAAAATACTTTATGCTAGTACACTCTTAGTTAATTTCAATTCAAAAATATTCAAGACGTACATGAAACAAAAACAATTATTAAACAATTGTTAAACGTAAATGGTTAGATAGTTCCATCCACCAATAAAATTAAGGATTAAGGAGAAAGAAGAACAAAATGAACGCGGACGTTCAAAAAAAAGGGGCGTTGATTTTGTTACCCACCTGCTGTTGCTCCATTGACGACATCATTCCAGGATTCAAATTTTGCTGTTGCATTTGCTGTTGTTGATTCGACGCCGTCAATAATGCCAATTTCAATTGTAGATCAGCCAATGATTTGCTAGTGCTATTTGGTAACAATTAAACAAAGTGCACAAAAGAAAACCAACACGTTAAGTTTCGAACATTTTATGCATATATTTTCATGATTATAATTCAATGTGTCGATAACAGATATCAGCGTATGTTTGGAATTGAATATTTTTTCCAAATCCATTTGTGTGCTCTTATTTGTGTTAACAAGCCAATTCAATTAATAATCTGCTTGAAAAATGACTGTAAAAACACTAATATCTTGAAATCGCAGATGCTTTTACATAGAAAGGCAACAATAAGACTGTGCGATTGTGTAGAACTTCAAGAATGCAGCTGTAATTTTGGACCTATATAGTTTTTGAACCAGTCCTGAAATTGAATTCTTTTTTGATGCTTCATTGGTTTCATGACATAGAAAAGATAATCAAGAAAGTAACATAGGTTGCAGATATATATTTACATAGAATCCTAATTTTTTAATATTAACACGTTCAATCCCAGAGATCAACAGATTCTAGCCGTTGTAATCAATTCGGTCGCAAAATTTAAAAAAATTAAAGAAACCTCCAATTATGTTTCAGTAACAAAGGACGTTGAAGACGAGATCAATCGTTAGGCTGGAAGAGAGAATATATTTGTTCTAAACTCGAATTCAAAATCCACGATCAATTTTCCAAAATTTTCAATGTATCGCAACCGATAGTGTTTCCCGTCTTGACGGTGTACGTGAACGAAAAAACGATGGCCGAAAAGCGAAGCTAACAGTTATGGATCGTGATACCCTTCGGATAGTTGAAACCAAACAGATTTGACTGTCAAAGAAATGTGAATTGTCTTAGTTTTGAATATTCTGCAGTTCGATGTTTGGCTAACAAGGAGAAGTCACGACCTCGTCCTCTTCAGATCTGATGGAATTTTGGCACATAAGTAGAAGACATCAAGGGTATTTGATCCTTAAAATATTAAAACGCAACACCCCCCCCCCCAGGTTTGAAATGCTTTTAAAGTTGCTTATCCATTAGTAAGTTTTTACATCTGATAGAAACGGTGTAGTGTAGGAGGCAGCGCAATTAGCTCCTAGCTCGTGATCATGAGGTCGTGTGTTCGATCCCCGGTCGGTATTGTTATTTTTTTTTTTTTGAAAAATTGAGGATATAATTAGTTTAAAATTAATCAGCAATGTTCAACTACGAACACATTTATTTTTAGAAATCAGAAAAATCTTCGATCAGGAAGGGGACGCAAGATTCATTCTAGGAACACGGAATGATCCTACCATTAGCTATGATTTCACTTCGATGACAACAGTTTTTAATAATCCATCCGTTCAACAATGAATTGTTAGTATAATTCATATATCTAAATGATCGAACAATTTGCTGATTTCTAAAAATAAATGTATTTAAAGTTGAACATTGCTGATTTACCTTAAACTAATTATATCCCCAATTTTTCAAAAAAATTGTACCGACTGGGGATCAAACACACAACCCCATGATCACGAGCTAGTCGCGCTGCTTCCTACACAACACCACTTCTGTCAGATGTAAAAACTTGCCAATCGATAAGCATCGTTAAACAGTTTAAAGGCATTTTTCTCAAAAGGAGGGGGGGTGTTGTGGTCTAATATTTTTGGATCGAATATCCTTGAAGTCTTCTACTAATATGCCAAATTTTATCTAGATCCGAGAGGACGAGGCCGTGGCGTCTTCTTGTAAGATAAAAATATCAGTTTGATTCTCTTGTCACTAAATCAGATGCAAATATACATTGAAACTGAAAATTCGGTTCAGTGTTACAAGAGGAGATGATAAAAATCTATGAACACATTTTTTTTGGAGCGATTTGTCCTTCGAGTTGTGCCACTTACACTCCAAATTGGATGCTTACTGAAAACACGAGGCCATTTATTAAATAATAATAATTAATAATAATTAATATTAATATATTATTATAATATTCGGAAGGTGTAATAAAGAATTAAGAAACAGTGATTTAAAAAATTAGACGATGTAATTTTAACTGCGATTTCAAAACGAAACCTTTTTTTAAACTCAGCTCACCCTATTTTTTCGGCCATTAGTTTTGCACGTATTTAAGCTTTCGCAAAGTATCACCTGGGTTACAACATTATTTATCTGATAAACTAGGACGTCTGGGTTAAAGAGCCACGGATTTGATATGCTCGCCGATGGCACACTGGGCTGTTAGCGCAGGAGATCTTGGTATCCAATTAAGAAGCCAGGATAATGCAGTGGGAAAATACTGTTGATACAATAGGAACGAACGTGTTCGAAAATAATAAGCCAATGAAACGATTATCTAAACTTGACATTTTAATTCAAAAAACTGCATCAGGATTGAACCCTATTCATATTGGGATTGTTTATATTGAAAATTTGCACATAATTTATTATTGCCTTTGTATGTTTCGCTTATCAACTCATACACAATTAACCCATTCACTGCGAAGGACGAGTATACTCGTCTTTGGCAGGGTGTTATGGATTGCCGAGATGAGTATACTCGTCCTGCTTTTCTGAAAAAAAATATGCAAAAATACGGAAAAGGATATCGAGTCCTGTTTCCTTCCCATTAAAAGAGACGAGTATACTCGTCTTTGATTTTATGCATGTAAATGATTTTATATGATAAATTTATGAAATAGCATAACTTAGGTAAAAAAATAGCACTTAAAATGTAATTCGCAACGAGAATAACGTCACATGATTTGGGCTTGGCAGCGAATGGGTTAGTAATATATCAAAAAAATAGGGCCAATGAAACATACTCTTGCTTATCCATGCTGGTTTGTTGCGGTAAGCGTTTCTCAACGCTAGCTCCATCCATAATTCCACTTGGGGTTTGTACGGCACTATTGCCCACAGCAGCCGTCAATACGGGCATCGGAGCTCCAGTTCCTCCTACTCCTCCTGATCCAGACGATGCAACAGCATGTGCATACAGTAGCTGCTGCTGGTCAAGGACTTGATTCTGCTGAACTTGATTTTGTATAACTTGATTTAGTTGAACTTGATTTTGTTGAACTTGATTTTGTTGAACTTGATTTAGCTGTGATTGCTCTTCGACACTGTTGCTAGACGTTGTATTGATAGTTTGCGTCATCTGCATTTCAATCGTGTTGTTTTCCAATGAGGAACGTCTTGAACCCAATGAAGGTGGCACTTGCCCGATTGTATTGGTCTCAACTGTTGCTGCTCCTGGAAGATGTGACTGTTGAACGAGCTGCTGAAGAACATTATTTTGCATTTGGGCTTGAGCCTGCATTGGATTTGGATATGGTTCGTCCATGTTCTGATTGCCTGGTACCATCATTGATTCGGTTGACATTGTCTGCATGGTCGACTTTTGAGACAACTGATCGGATGGTTGGCTTCCAATCGCGGATGCTGAAGCTTGAGTTTTAACTGTCGTTGGAACATGGGCATGTGTAATATTTTCCAGACCAATTTTCAGCTGTTCCAAAGTATTTATGTGCTCGGGTCCAACAGGCTTCACGACATGTGATTGCTGATCGATTGAAGCCTGCGCCGCAATTTGCGCCTGTTGCTGTTGAGTTGCAATTATTTGGACCGCTCCTGGTAAGGAGGCAGTTACTAACGAGGATGGAATAATTGATGCCGTAGCCGGTGGTATCATTGCGGGTGGTGTGCCTACTTGAGGCCCACCAATCATTGATGCTGGTACTATTGGCAATATTTGCGCAGCCACTGTAGACGTTTGTAACGTATTTACTGCAGTCCCTATGATCATTTCACCTCCAAGCTGTTGGAATTGTGGTGGTTGTTGCTGATTGCTTTGCAAGATAGAATCACAAGAATCAACTGGGGCAGGGCCCACGTAATTTGATTCGTCAATCGGTATGACGACGTTACTTTGCTGATTGTGGTCGAAATCATTTGGAACGGTGACCTCTTGCAGTTGCGGCTGTGCCGTTTGTTGCTGCTCTTGACCAGATTGATCCAATGCAGCAATAACTGGGCTTACCAAGAATCGGGAAATTTTTCGAACAGCTTTTGGCTTCCCAGTTGTTAATGGGGCGTTACTGCTATCACCACTCTCCAGAGCAGGAGTTTCACCTACATTTGTCGAAGCCATTGTAGACTGTGGTTTTACATTAGGTTGGTTTGCAACTCTATTGGCACTATCCTCAGAAATGCCTGTAGGCATTGTTATTACCACAGAATCACCTACCTGCAACTGTTTTTGTTGCTGCTGCTGCTGCTGCTGCTGAGAGCCAGCTGCCCGTATATTGGTATCTCCTACAATATTGGTTGAAGCAGACTTCACCACAGAGTCAACGTTCATCAACTTTTTCGTGAGCTCACTGACTGTTGATGGCGACGAAGAAGTTGTGGTATTCTCAGGCGTATAATCCGATGACAACGAAGTATATTCAGAAGCTGTGCTTGTTTTTCGTGATACTGACCCAGAATCAATGCAAATTTCAGTACCACTTCCACGCTCGCCAATACTCGAAGTTAATAGAGTTTGACTGATTGGCGGCGTTGTATGTGTAACAATGGAATCGGCTACAATGCCAGATTCGCCCATTTGTAAATGATCAATAGATACTTGATCCTCGTAATTGATTTTGGTATTATCATCAATGCTACCAGTTTTCGATGGTGTCGTTGTTGATGTTGTGGTCGATGAAGACGACGACGATGAAGTTGTGGAATTGCCTAATTGATCCTTTATGTATTGCTTTGATAAGGTTACACCTGATGGTAACGCTAGCGGCTCCAATCCATAGATGGTCGGATCAAACATACGTGATATTGACGAAGTCTCGTCGCGCTGTAGATGTTTTGTACACATTTCTTTTATTCTAATTCACGTTCAATTCACATGCACACAATTGAAAAAAAAAACAACCAGGAAAAAGGGTCTAGCAATATTAATACAAAATAGAGCTTAAAAAACATAGTTACTATCAAGCTAGATTAGAAAAAATAGAAGAAATTGTATGCATCTATGTTTACGAGTACTTATATACATTGTGGGGACGTTTTGCGTTTTATATTGGACACGTATTTCATACTAAAACAAAAAAAATCACGTACGGTCAACACAGTTTGAGCATGATTCTAAACGTAATATCATCCATGTTCAGCAAAAATAGGAAAAAGCAGCCGAGATCGGAATGAGGAATCTTTCGTGCAAGCTTATTTAGTTTTGAACGAGCAAACAAGGATCGAAATGGTCAGCTGAATTTGATTTCTAATGCTCTCTTTTCGATAAAAACACTACGAAACAGGAATTACGCCGAACAAAATGACGATAATATTGCTACCGTGAGTTGGTTGGAAAACAGGACATCAGCAAAAATCTTCTAGCTGACAATCATCACATCCTTTTAAGAATTTTCTCAAAGATAATGTGCAATACCATTATTCTAAAAGAACGTAGCAACCAAATAAGAAATATTCATGCTAATTTTCAGCGGAAAGGATCTAGAATAAAGAACAGACTGGAATGTCAACATTTAAAATAGTTTAAAAGGTTATGATGAAATAAAGCAGGTGTCAGTATGACACAAGATATCCTGAAGCAATTCATTGATCAGACTAGACGTCAATAAGCTTAAGGGACATAGAAGTGATATCCTGACAGCAGCATACCCAAGACATTTGGAATTTTTCAAACTATATACAGCTCATTTAAAGTCCATAATTTTTATAGACTTTTGCACCCAGCTCAGAAAAATGTTCAGGGATTTTTCCTTTGCCTCAATAAAAAATGGCACCGATGCCAATGTGTGCAGAGACTCCGTGTCCGTACTACTCGAAAGGGACAAGAAAAATCTCAAAGAACAATTTGGTAAGGACCGTCGAAGGTTTTACTGTCTGTTTTGGAGGGATATGCATTGAGCTATAGAAGCTGGAAAAAAATCGTTGACCTCTAAGAAAGGATAAGGCAGGCAACGGTCCGTTACAAAATTGAGGTTGGTCAGTTGATTCAAAGCAGAAGCGAAAATCATCAGTCAATACCCATAGAAAGGCTGGATTAGTTATCAGGATTTGACTAAAATTACAAAACTGTAAGAATGTTGTGGTTAAGGATGCATGTGAATCGGAACGTAAACGATTGAAGGAGTTATTTGGCCGGCTTTGTCAGAACATCAAGAAGCGGCCTAAGAAGTGACGTCACTTTAAAGTCATATGATGTGAAAATGTTTGTCTCTGCATTCGGCGGATCTCTACTTCATCTTAGGAGGAAGACTGGGTGAATACTGAAACCTTTTGTGTAGGATTTGTAAAAAATTCATATCTACCTAGTCGTGCCATAAATATTGATACAACTGTAAATACGGTCCTTGCGGATGATGGCTTCCAGGTAGCTTATTGCTATGTTGGTAGTCCTGATTGTTTACATATGCTCTTTAAAACGCGCCAAATCTTGTCAGTGTAGCTTGAGCCGTTAGGATGAAGTGGTCTAGCAAAAAGAGAACCGCATCGCTGTGATTGCTTTAAAACAAATGTGGAATGGAGAAAGGCCGAATTTTCGAAACACTAAATCCATTAAAAATCACTATAGCGTTATTCATTGATACTGGACATGTAATAGACCGTTAAAGATCCGGCAGACCTCGCTCGGCTCGTAAGCCACAATCCATCAAAGCTGTAAGGTCCAAAATCGCAAGAAATCCTGTCCGCGATCAGAAAATTATGAATCGTATCATCAAATGAGACTTGGGGCTTGCAGCTTTCAGAAGACAAACAGGACACAGACTCAATGCCGCTATAAAACTAAATAGGGTGGAAAAGTCAAAACAGTTGTTATCCAGATACGGTAAAGGGCAGTACAAAAGAATACTTTTTACCGAAGAGAAAATCTTTACCGTGAAGGAATCGTTCAATAAACAAAATGATAGGATATATGCACGGCCTTCTAAGGAGGCTACAGAAAATATCCCGATGGTTGAACATTATCCGAAGCTGTCACTTCCATCAATTTCTGTGAAAAGGGCGTCAAAACAGCTGCCAAAACTATCAGTTAGATATCTTAATGAAGGTAATGGAGCCCCTAAACCGAACCATGTTTGAAAATAAAGAATGGGTTTTTCAACAAGACTCTACGCCTGCCCACAATGCGAAAACCACAAAAGAGTGACTGGGGAACCATGTGCCAGAGCTTATCAGCGTTAATTTGTGGCCATCAGCCAGTTCAGACCTTAGCCCCCTCGACTACAAATTGTGGTCAGTATTAGAGGCCTCGGCTTTGCCATTTTCAATTTTCCCAGGAAAAAGCATAAAGCTTGGTTGTCGACCGAGGCCTGAAAGTGGATTAAGAGGAATTAAGGACGACTCGTTTAGGCTTAATCTTTCTAGTATACATGTCTTTGCCACCTGTATTGATAGCTGGTAACAACGGTTCAAGGGAATCACGTCGGTAAAAAACGCCATCACAACCTGGAGTCGTTAAAACAGGCGTTGAAAAAAGCTGTGGACAATTCCCCGATGAAAGTCGTGCGAGAATCAATAGACCAGTGGCCTGACAGACTTCAGCGCTGTATTCAAGCAAAAGGCGGCTGCTGGGTTCAAAAATTAGACGACTTTTGCTAAGCTTAAGGCGAGGCTAATCAAATCATGCTTTGTTTAGCGAAATGGAAGTGATATATTTCATGGAAATTTGCATTATTCTATCTCTATCCTTCTATAAAATACTAATTGGGAGGATAAACAAGCCAAGAAAACACTGAACAAGGATTTGTTGAGCTATGGGGAGAAACTAGAGAAATCATACTTAGTTTTGCGATATGGAAAAGATATATTTCATGAAAATTTGCATTATTCTACGAAAGGACCAGCTGAATTTGGTTTTCTTCCATAAAATACTATTTGGTAGAATAAACAAGCCACGAAGAAAGTGTCCAAGGCCCTGTTAAACTTCGGAGTTGAGAATAAATTTAAGAAACACAAAAAAATGTGTTGATAGTTAAAAAAATGTTTACCATGGAGGAGGAAAAAACCCTCAAAAAGGATGCCCTGATGAATTGACAGAAAACGATGTCAATTACTGATCTCTGCAAACCTCAATTCTTTTAAATGTCCATGTTCTGTTGGACTCAAGTTCAGCATTCTACATGCACCTACGAAGACAGCATTGTTTGCAAATAAGCAGATATCCTTACAATGCTGATTTATGTTTTAACCACTTATTTAAGAATCGCGGTAGTTAACACAAATTATTCAACTGTAAAATAGGAGGATGTCCGCGGAAAACCTCGAATGACGACGCCACTAATCAGAGTTAAAAATTGCGCAGATGAAATTAATTTTCAAATTTGATATGAAGAATGTGTTTCTTTTCTATACAACCAAATGCCAATGTGGCGGATAGAATTGCAAGGATCCTGAAAATCCAATCACGGTTTGTGTTGTGCCAGATCAATTTTATTGAAAATTAAAACAGAACTGTATAGCGGTCCCAAGTGGCAATCAAAAGATATACGCGAATCCTTACCAATTTAAGTTGGTACGCTAAAGAACTTAGCGTAATTTCTGGTAAATTTGATACAAAGGAGTTTCTTATGTTAATTTGAGAAAAGTCCAATCGCTTTGCATGACGATGCCAGGTTTTCTGACACATAGTGCAGTGTCGATAGTCACCTCACATTTAGAACAACGACTATTGTCATATCAGATTTGAAAATCGTACAGGTTGTCAAATCTGTGCAGGATAAAAAAATTTAATAGACATATTTTTATTTCTCAAACGATAGATGCATACAAATTTTCCATAATGTTTTTCTATCTATTTGATATACCGTAAACCTTGAAGAAATTTCACTCACACGATTTAAATTAAAGTCTGAAATAATTGGTTACTTTAAAAACTATATAATAAGCATCCAAGCCAACTTTTCGAGAAAAGAAAGGACAAAATGAAGAAAAAAAACATCTTTCCACCGGTATAAAGCGTTTGTTTCTTTATACATGCATTCTCATTATTTAAATGACATATGTGAGTGAAACAGAGAGCATGAATATATTTATGAAAGAAAAACAAACCAACCGTAACCATAGATACATTAATGAGCTGTTATGTAAGCTATTTAAAATTCTAGAAATAATATGCTAAAACAACGGGGAAATTTTCAATCCAAACTTTCAACGAGTTGAACTATTGCATTCTCCTTATCAAATTTGGTGTTTTCTCGAATCAAATCGGTCATTTTCGAGTCAAATTGGTGCTTTCCATATCAAATTGGAGCTTTTCCACATCTAATTGGTGCGTTTCCACACTGAATTGATGCTTTTTGAACAACAATTAGACTGGGAAAGTTTTGATTGCTTCTGGAAAACCACATATTTCAATCAGAAAATCACCAATTTGATTCAGAAAATAATATACTGAAAATATGGGGAAGTGCTACATATAATATTATTGATTTTTTTTTACGAATTCATTATAAAAGAACAAGCACGTATGCAACAAGAAATTGAAATTCAAAATAAATTGAAGCTCCTGCTTTTCTACGGAATGAAATTTCAATTGCAGAATTTTCTTTGTAAAAATTTATGAATTTTTTTCATGGAAGTCATTGGATTCTTTTAACAATCAAACCGCTGTATTAATTTTAATTATTTAGAGAAATTGTGTATGTGGTTTTGCATTGACAGAAAATATTGTTGCATAGCTTGGAAACGTACTTTCTCTATTTCATTTGAGAAACTATTTCCTGTCAGAGAAAATATGAGAATAATTTCCCAACGGATAGAGCTGGGCACATGTCAATTTTTTCATATTTAAATAAATTTATTTAATTCATAAAATTGGAAAATCGTTTGAAATATTTAGAATTGGTCGTTCGACCCTTGGCAAGAGAAATATTTGATGACCAATGATGTTTGAATATGAATTTTAGTAGAAATTTAAAAATTTAATGATTTTTTACTGGTTCTGGGAGAATTCTGATTTAAAATCCTAATTGTTATTATTTTAAGGTATTGTGTTTGAAAGATTCCTTTATTTAAAATCAACTATTAAGAAAAACTACAGGAGAAATAACTGAAGTGAAAGCAGTCATATTGAAGAAACCACACCCTATTTATCCAAGAAAGCAGATACATTGAAGCGCATAAGTCTGTACTTTTTATATGTTTTTAAATGTCGATTTGATACGATGAAAATATATATTTACAATTTTTTTTTTGATTTAAGGAGCTAAAGCAAACAATTTTTGTCCACGAAACACTCAAATCACGCAATTTGCATTTCTCTCGAGCATGTAATATTTTCAGTTTGACGTTGATTAAATATAATTAAAATTGAAATTTATTTGCATCGAAAATTGTACTCTAAAAATTGTATAAATATCATTTTTTTACAACTGAAAAGTATGAAAATATTACATTTCAGAGAAATTTTCACTGTTTTTTTACTATAAATATATTAATTGTAGCGCAAAATAAATAAAACCAAACGGCACACCATTATATCGACCAACAAATTGCCATAGCAAGGACGAAATATTGATTTCACAAAAAATAAATAAGAACTATTAAAATGAAAATGCTTCCAAGAAAGACAGAAAAAAACATCCACCTCAGACAAAATTCAATGGCAAGAAAATTTACATGAAAGCTGAATTAGTGAATTGGTTGGGTATGTGTGTGTGTTTTTTTAATTGGAAAGAAACCAAAAAAAAATTAATTAAAGAACATATGCAACACCAGAAAATCAAATTAAATCCAACTGAAGATATGTTGATTACGCTACGATTTAGGTTAAGAAAATTAATGTATTCAATTGATTGGAACTTACTGATCGATGTCTTTGATGAGTTTTGAACACAGAAGAGCGTTGACGTGTTAAAGACGCATGTCGTACCTATTATATATATGAAATCGATGCACGGTAAGGTTTTTTTTTAAAAAAAATATTTATTAACAGATTTTTTTTTAAAAGATCAGTGGAAATTCTTTGATAAAAAATATTCACTTATGTTTAATATATTCTTAACTATACATTATTTTATCATATAGTAAAAAAAATATATACATTTAACTAGGGTTAGTTTGTAGGAGGGAGTTTGGAGTGACGTTTAAAGGAAAATAGAAGATGAAAATTAGTTTTGAATTAATGCAGAAAATGATAGAATAGTAATAAATAAATTTGAAATTCAATTGGATGAAAACAGATTCAATTGAAAATAAACATGAGATCCTTTTCGTGATGATTACGTTCATCTGTTCGAATACAAGTAAAGTTCATGTCATTTGGACATTGACAGAAGTAACGACGCGCGTGACGTATATTGGCAGTATCTAGAGTGAAGATTCACGCATAACGACATATGTCTGGGCAATATTGCAATCTAGAAAATTAAAACTATTTCCAAAGCGAATCCTGTGCCGCCTTAACTGTCCGAAAATCAAACATGAATTCTTGGTCAAATTCGTGTCCTTTTAGCGTCTGATGTAAGATTTGAAAATGATTGAAATGCTAAGCGTTTTTCTTAGCCCAACGATCCGCAAACAACTAACGCAATAAAGGAAAATATTCATGGAGCTATTCGTGAAATAAGGTCACAAATAAGGGCTACGAAATTGGGTTAATGATATAGTTTACAGTCTGCCAAGCAAACCGCGGCAGTCATTTAACAGAAATTAATTTTGATGAATAAACAGAAAGTGTACCCCCTTGAATAAAGCAATAATCATTTTAAACTATTCAACGATGTAAATATCTATAAGGATGTTGAAGAAGTTGGATTCTAACTTTCTGAAAGACAAGCCTCGCCTCAAGTGGCTGATGTAGAGTACCTACTTTTCATGACATCCGGAAAAGCTAAATCCCTTAAAATTGCCGGCAAAAATTAAAACACTAAGTCCTCAGGGCACAATAAATACCAGTTCGATGGAACCGGGAATGGCTCAGCAATATCGGAGCCTTTCCGGAAGTATCGATGGATAAAATTAATAAACACTCTGATACAAGAGTAGCAATTGTTCCAGAGCGGCATATAGGTCAACATGTGCTGGAAAAATCACCAACGTTGACAACAAAGACTGTAATACCAAGTCTAAAGTATCCGTATAGCGAGTCTCCTTCGCCAGAAAAAAAACCGGATAGTCGAACTCCTTCATGAGGCTTACCGAGTTTGGAAAATCGTCTAATCATTCGTCCCTTCAAAACTTCGACCGATTCAGGAATACTGGATTCAAGCCTCGAATAAGGAACGGAACTATACAACGACGATGCCGCGAAACAAATAAGGAATCTATGGATTGATTGTTCTGGCGATCCACGAAACGAAATGGCTCGATAGTGTACGTGGCTTGTACGATAGAAGCCACACAAAAAACACACTCCCTATTTTTTAAAAACGGCAAAAATACAGGAAACGAAGAGTTCGGTGTCGTATTCTCAGTAGACTTTAAGATTTCTCAAAACATTAGCAGCTGGAATTCAGTAAATGGATGGATCTGCGATTGCATCAAGTATTACGGATCTCGGTCGTTCGATGGCGTTAACTGTGACTCTGACCACTACTTAGTCAGGAGCAAAATCAGATGTTGCATCAGTAAACACCAACCAAATAAAAGGATTTGAAACACAGACTAACCGACTTACAATAGTGACTCCGAAATAACACTCAATCAGAGGAAGACGAACGAAACTGAACATGAATTAATGAATGAAACGATACTACTGGTTTGACGAGGAATTACGCTTAGCAATCCAAAAAAAGGTAGCCTGCAAACTCAAGAAGAACCCAAGTCGTATGACCAATTATGACGACATGGCAAAATGTTGTGTAAACAGAAAAAACAGCCTATCGTCTAGCCAGATAAAGGATGTTGACACTAATTTTAACCAAAAAAACTTGCGATCAGCATATCAGACAACAAATAAAATACGAGAAGAATAAGCTGCGAACGATTCACTGTAAAGAAGAGGATACAAATATCATCAATAGCCAGAACAGCATTAAAAAGAGATGAAATGAGTATTTACTTCCAATACCATGTTTCAATCTTCAGCTATAATTTCTGTACCGGACGAAATTGATAACATTTCGATACCCACTCAACGAGAGATACAAGATGCGCTCCAAAAAACGAAGACTAGACAAGACTTCGGGGATTGATAGCATTCTAGCAGAATCGCTGAAGGAGCGGCGGTAGCTGCATTAGAGACGTTTCCCACGAATTGGTCGTTAAAACCTGGAAAGATTAGCTGATACCCGGGGATTGGCGCAATGCAATACCCAATCTATAAAAAGGGAAGCACAATTTGTGCTGTGATAACGACAGAGGCATATCAATGTTGTCTACGACATAAATAATAAATCATTTTTTTTGGGTAAAAAAGGCTTGACATGAGTTCTGCGACATCATCTTAGAATACCAAGGTGACTGCAGACATCCAATTGATCAAATACTCTCAGTGAAACAGGTGCTGGAAAAGTGCTGGCAATAGAAATTTAATATGCATCAAATATTTGAAGACTTTTAACAGGCATGTATTGATCGGGAGGTACCATACAAAATTATGCTTGACTTCAAAATACCGACCCAAACTTGTGCGGCTGATCAAGATGATGATGATAAACACAGTTGCCCACGTCAAAATTGGCCAACTGTTTTTCAGTCTTGTAACAAGATGATGAGCTTGTCCAAACTCTTTTTAACATTGCTTTGGACCATAGTAGAAAAACTTTAGAGGCATTTTCCACAAAATCGGAGGGAGGGGGACTGTTGCGGTCTAATACTTTAGGGATCAAATATCCTTAACGTCTTCTACTTATGTGCAGCATTTCATCCAGATCTGAGAAGACGAGATCGCGCTCTCTTCTTGTAAGTTGAAGCAGTGCAACACATTTGGAAGCAGTTTGAAACCTGTGCGGTTGTGGAAAGCTATTCCGGGAAAAGTGACGACAGCAGAATCATACGAATGATAAAACCAAATTCGAAATTGTCACGAAACATTGAGGAATCGATGAACCTTATTGTCAGCAGTTACACTATTCGTCAAAGACTTGGAGAATCATGGAGGGAAATCACATTAGACGGTTCAAAAAATCGACTTTTTTTCTATTGTATAAATCGAAAGTTTAGCTATTCAAGAGTATGCTCAAAAAGTTTGAGACCGTTATTCAAAGTGCTTCTTATATTTTCGGGGCAAGAAACGAAGCGCGCTCAAGTATACTGCACGGCCTATTGATCTTTAAGAACCAATTCCTATTAAATTTGCGTATAACTGAACTTAAAATAGACAAAAAAAAATTTTTTTTATGACAAAAGCACGAAAAAAGTGCATAATTTTCAATTTTCGAAATTTTCACTAAAAACCTGGTTCATCGAGGAGTCATACATACACAGTCTGTTACGTAAGAGCGTGGTCACTGTAGAAAGGAATCGTAGCGATCTATTTCTTTTTCTATGACATAGAGGACACCTCAGTCCTCCATGCTTTATGGATGCTATCAGCTGTTAGTCGAATTCAGTCGTTCTTCGAATGGTTTTTCGAAATGTGTGATGCTTGCGCCTCGCGCTTTGAGGTATTTTTTTTATGTTAGCATGAAAAAGGACCTAAATTAATGCAAGCAGCTGCTGCGAAATACATGGGGAAGTCGAAGCAGTTTGTAAGCAAGCGGGTGAATCGCTATAAAAAGGTCGATGATTTTCCTAATCGCGGGAGTGCCAGCAAAGTGAGAGAAAAAGACGAAAAAAAGATTCTCGCAGTGTTTTCGAAGGATCCAACTTTGACTTTACGTGAAGGTGCTGTAAAATTTAAAGCAAAAGGTGTCGACATATCACACAAAATAATTCGTAGGCACTTGCTTGCAAATAAAGTTAAATATCGGAGTACTTTGGAATAACCAATGTTAAATGAAAATAATGTTGAAAAACGTGTGGCATGAGCGAGGGATGACTTGGACCGCGATGGAAGCAACGTTATATTTTCTTCTTTTTGGACATGTCCGATCATCAAACACTCCTGGACCTGGATTGTTGCCCGTCAAGGTCCATGTTTGGACGTGCTTTTCGAAATTGCGTTTCAGAACTTTGTTCTTATTTACAGACAATTTAAATGCCGAAATTAACAAAATGAGAGCTGGATCCTTCAATAGGACAACGACCCAAAACATCGGAGTCGAGCATACAGCGAGTGGAAAGGGTAAAATGGGGTTGTCACTTTAGATTGGCCATCTCAATCACCGGATGCAAATTCAATAGAAAATGTGTAGGCTCTAATAAAAATGCAACTTCGCAAACGCAAGCCATGTAATTTGGATCAACTTTCTCGACAAATCTTTTCCAAAAGAATATGCCGAAAATCTCATGGAAAACATGCCCTGACGGTGTCAGGTCATAATTGATGCTGGAGGAGATTGGACATTGCATTCCATTGAGTATTGACGACCAATTAAACAATAAATGGGCGAATTTTAAAAAAAAATCTATTGATCTAATTTAACAGTGACCACGCTCTTATGTAACAGACTGTAGATAGTATGAAAAAATGCTTGGATTGCTTTCACATTAAAATTGTGGACTCTAACATGCACCGCAATGAAAGGCTCGGACGATGGAAGGAGGTCATGGAGATGTAGAACAGCTTCTTACTTTGCGAATTTTGAAGATAATCACTTGAAAAAATGTGAGATGGAGCTCAAAATATGAATAAAATAGCCTATTAATTTCAATTAGCTCCAATTATTTTTTCCCCTTCAAAACAAATCACGAAAAAATGCAAAAATAGGCCTGCTAATGTGATTTACCCCTTTAAGAATACATGTTCGAGAAAGCGCCCCCTTTCTTCGGCAAGGTGAATAAAAAGAAGCGATTCGAATTTGCCAAGAAATACGTGAATATGCCTCTGAACTTTAAGAAAAAAGTGTTACGGTCTTACGAGAGTAAATTCAAGTTATTCGGACAAACAAGGCGATCTAGGATAGGAATAGGAATTTTGGTAAAGCTATCAACGAAGCATTTATTAAAAAAAACGTCAAGCATCGAGGTGGTAGTGTTATGGTACGATGTGTGCTTTGCTTGATGAAAAGTCGATAATTTGGCTCGAATGACGGCATTACGACTGCAGAAGCCATGTTAATGTACTGTACTGAGAATGTGGAAAAATCTTTGTTAATATTATAAATATCAAATAATTTAAATTTCAGCAAGACGACTATCCAAAACATAAGACGAAGAAAACCATTGTCTTTTCAAAAGCTACCACAATCTTGAAAATCCCATTGAAAATCTGTGGGCTTTTTTGAACGAAATCTTTGATAATACTAATACGACACACAAAACACAAAAGCACTCTAGAAGACATGGGAGAAAATCGATTAGGAATATCTGGAAAATTTTGCTAAAAATGCTAAAGGCGGTAACACTTAGTACTAACCACAATAGCTTAATGGCGCATTATGAAAATCGTTTCACTGACATATTTAATTTGTATGATCTATTTTGTCCAGTACTGTATATATAGGATTCTGAAGAAAAAAGAAGTCACCTCAAATTATCGCCATTTTCAATGGCACACCAGCCATGAAAGGGACTTGTTCAACCCAAATACCAGTGGCGGCTCTACCTTTGGGGCTAGTGGGGCTCAGCCCCACCACTTATTGATGAGCCTATATTAGTGCAAATGTAATAAAATATCATTATAATTTAATTTCATTTCAAAATATAATGAAGCATTTTTTTCGCCCATGATGTAGTTTACTTTCACATAGTCTTCTTGCCACGCACTGTAGAACAATTTGATTTTCTCTTCGACTCGCTTCGTTGTGCCTGCACCGAATAAAAGCTGAGAGTAAAATTCAAACTTATTTTCCCTTTGAACATTTTCCACCTTTACTACGATGAAAGGGCTACATTGATTTAGCCCCGATTAAGAGTATTTCGATTTGAATGGTTGCGTGAATTCTATGCTGAAGCGGCGGGAGTGTGCGTGTTTGAAATACATGTGAATACATCGTGGACGGGCTAATCATATGCAGCCCGTTCAGTGCTTCGACAACGTTTAGTCTTGGCATGGTCTGGATATTACTTTTGAGCAGGCATGTGCAACATTATTTTACGACGGGCCGAAGGGGGTGAAGATGAGGCCTATTAATGCAAAAGTAGTCTCATCAGTGTAGTCCATGGTATTAGTACATAGTGTGCCTTCGTAGTGTTTGGTATTTTTTAAAGTTTTGTAGTGCTTAAAGTTTGTTTCAGAAAAGAGTTCTTCAGGTTATGGTATTTATGATTTTGATTAAATAAATAATTAACAAAATTTCCTTGCATGTGTTAAAACTTGCTAGAAGTTTGAATTTCAATTTTAGTAAAAAAAATCGATATTTTCAAAATATGAATACCGTAGAAAATTTAATTTCCAACCTGTTTTGCTCGCGGTTTTTTGAAGAAAAACTTGAAATTAACTGCTTGGGATCTCATCAGCCTTCTAATTGTAAATTAAGCAGCAGCCGCGACAAAAGGCAACTTCGAACCTTTTCTACTGATTGGTTCAGTAAGAAACCTTGACTTACCGCCTGTGCGGTTAGAAATTCCCCATTTTGTTTTTATTCCCTTTTGTTTGGAGGCGAAGCGACTTGGACAAGCAATGGTTTTCGCAACATGAAACATTTGTCCGAGAGAATTAAAAAACATGAAACAAATTCACGTCATTTACAGAATGCATTATATTTCCAAACATTTGGTAAAATCAATATTATATCGCAACTCGATAATGCTCATGCAGCTTCCAGCTTCGAAGTAGATTAATCGACATTTAAAAATTTTGCGGCAATCATAATTTAAGCTTGCTTGCCAGCGAATCTACTTTTGGGGAAACCGATCACTAAAAATCGGTTAACGCTCCACATATGGTACCTCTTGGGTGGAGTGGAAACTCACATAAGAACTTATATTGGTGATAGAAAAATTCGTACCAGTAGCCCCACCATACTTAACTTCCACGAGCCGCCACTGCCAAATACTAACAAAAACATGTGAGTACTATTTATAGCTGTAAATTACAAAGCTAGTTTTTTTTCTAAACAACTTTCTTTGGCTTGAAAAAGACAGTTATTGCCTCAGTTTCAAAAAGGATATTGAACGGCCGAAAAGTCTTTTAAACTGAAAACAGTTCACCTACGGTCCTGTCACGTTGGTATGTACTAATTTTCTGTCTACAATAACTATCACACCTATATAAGTTAGTTTATCATGGGTTAGAACCTCCTAGTCTAGTCAACAACTTCGTCTTTCTAGTTGTGCTTTTGATTAGCAGCTAGTAAAGTTAGTGTTACGAGTCCATGAATCAAATTGTAACACAAGAAGACACATTTTCGATTCAATTATTCCACCGAATATAGATACTTTATCCTTTTCCTAATAACTCCACGATCCACTTAATCGATTGATTGTTATGAAATAAAAGTTGAAAATTCTTTAACTGAATGACAACAGAAATAACATACGAAATCCGAGAGAACCAAGATTTACGATTTTTAGCAACAGCCAACGAACGCTGAGCTCCATATATCAAAATATAAACGAACGAATATTGCAATAGTTTTGCTAATTTAAAAATAAAAGACATCTAGAAAGGTTAGAAAAGATAATTTAAAGATGGAATAGAAGGATAGCAATGAAGGGACTGAAGGAAAATTCGTTGGATGTATGTTGTGAAGGATTAATTACATTATTATTCATATAATTAACATACCTTGTCGAAAGTCCTTCGTGTAACTGTTGGTACGGGTATTTGGTTCGGATTCAATTTCACCTGACGAACGATATCCTTTATCATTTCCACAAACACTGTACTCTGATTTTCCGAAAGTAAATCTTGCGATACCTTAATTGAAGGAGTAAAAATGTGTTTTATTGATAAATGTTCGAAGTTATTTTTATCAAACAAAAATATTGATTGAGAAATGCAAGTCATATATTTAGGGTGAAACAATGGAATCCTGTTAAATCTGCCCGGTTATTCGAAATTTAAGTAAAACTGCTCGTAGGCGGCTAATAAGGATAATTTTTATGGTCTAATCGCACTTCAATGGTTTTTTAAGAGTGATTGAGTCCATGCATCACGAGTCAGTTGCAGATAAAGAGCAACAAAACGTGAAGAAAAACACGAAGAAAATTTAGTTACCATACATTTGAACTTAAGAACATTGGGATAGCTTAAAATGCGATTCTGGAACACTCCAAATCGAAAAAGCCAGCACACTCGTGTGAAATCCCAGACGAAAACAGTGAAATTTATACTAGACCAGGGCGGAGCTGTTTTCAGTTGGCTGTTGAGAGGGAATTTTTGATTCCCTATCAAAAAAGTCGAGAACATTAATAAGTAAATCGAAATGTTTAAAAATTATTTAAGCAACGATTTGTTTTTAATTTTCTCACTTCTAACTGTAAAATGATTCATTTTAGACCAAAATTGTGAGGAAATAAAAGTTGCGTAATTAAATCTTCTGTAAGATATAATTGGTTTAAAATTTTAACAAAAACTATACAAAAACCCTGTTTTTATTTAAATTTTTTTACCACTTAACATGGACCTTCATAATTCACCAAGAAATTTTACTATATTTTTTTTTTAATAATATAATAACAGCACACAAATTTTCATGAAAATCAATGCGGTGGATTTCGCATAAAAATTTTGCAATCTAAATTTATTTATAAAATTTAAAATCTTGCAAATCAGAAACTGACGCATATAGAAGTTTCAATTCTTTTACATATAAAAGAGCGCTTCACCTATCAAATGCACTTTATAAAATTAAAATCGAATGATAAGGGCGGCCTTATTTTTTAAAAAATATTATAAACATTTTTTTTTTGCTAATTTAAATTAAATTTAAAACAATTCGTAGGAAATAGCTCTAAAGGACGCTTCATACAACCGGGCAAAGTTGAGCGGCATTTGCTACGATGTTATAAATGATTATAAAAAAATGCACTTTCTCGGCACGTAGTGGAGCGATTTTCATCAGTTTTTAATCCGATGTAACACAAACATCGCATTATTTAAACAAATTTTTAAAAAATATTTCCTTTTTTAAATTATTTTCTATGATGAATTATATTATTATAAATTCTTATTTTTATTGATAATAAAAAAAAAGAATTTATAACAACATAATTTTATATTAATCAATATTTTTCATAGAATTTAATTTAAAATTATTATTCATTTAAGGGGTCTTCCTTCATAAAAAACTACGAAAAAATTAAAAAAAAAGTTCACAGATTTATGAATATCATTCAAAACATTATACAAATTTTTAGAGCGATATCTCAATTCTAAAATTATTTTTAGACGGATTCAGTGAGACGCCGTGAAAGAGCATTTTTCGGCGCTCCGCTTGGTTTTCGTACTTGTTTTGAACATTTGCTCCGATCTGATTTACATTATTCTATATAATATACATCTATAATAATACATTCATCTATAAAAGCGAGTAAGGGACTGAAAGTACCGTTATGATCACTTTTTATTCTGCACATTTAGCTTCACAACTTTAAACGCGATTTTCTCAAAACCACGTTTTTTAGGGTGGTGTGCACGATTTAAGCAAAACTACTTAACCGATCGCTCTGATTTTTGAATATGTTATTGTACACATACATGGCTATCGCAACTGAACTAAAATCGTTTTGATTGGGAAGTAATTTAGCGATTTTAAAGCGATTTTCTACCCTCAAAAATCATATTTTCGGAAAATGGCCGCTATTTTGTTATTTTTTTTATAAAAATTCATACATCTAGTTCATGCGATAGCCACCTTAACCAAGAAAATACGCTTTTTGTCTCTTTCAGATCATCCAGACACGTCAAATCATGCACACCGTCATTTTTTGAAGTTGTTTTTAAAAAATCCAGAATGACGAATTTTTTTCGAATATGAACAATTTTTTTAAAAAAATTTACAAAATTTCAAAACGATATCTTTATTCCTTCTATTAAAAAAAGTTTTAAAAAAAGTTAAAACAAAATTATGTACGAAAACCCCTTACTATAAAAAAGATCGTTTTCTTATAAAAAAAAATATATTCTTGTAAGCGTGCTTTCTTGCGCTTGACCGAATGTATCTCAGGAACTAATGCACATAATTAAACTTTTTTTTACAAAAAATAAGCGTTTTTTGAAGTTCTTTTCAACGCATGTCTTGAATTTAATTGAAATTAACAGTTACTACGATATTCAATTTGTTTATTAGCCAAAAAAATGTTTATAATTTTAAAAAATTCCTGAGGCCGCCCTAATAATCCGATTTTAATTTTTAAAAAATGCATTCCATAGGTGACGTGCTCTCTGATTGCAGCATTTCAAACTTCTATATCCTTCAGTTTCTAACTTAGAAGATTTTTAAAAAAATAATTTTTTAAATAGATTTAGATTGCGAAATTTACTCGATCGATTTTGATGAATGATTTGTGTGCTGTTTCATTTTATTATTAAGATATTCTAGGCAAATTATGAAGGTCCTTAGTGCATTCTAAGTGGTAAAAAATGCTTTGTAAGTTAGTTTATCATGGGTTAGAACCTCCTAGTCTAGTCAACAACTTCGTCTTTCTAGTTGTGCTTTGGGTTAGCAACTCAGCTTCTTAGCGATCGATTTTGATGAATGATTTGTGTGCTGTTTCATTTTATTATTAAGATATTCTAGGCAAATTATGAAGGTCCTTAGTGCATTCTAAGTGGTAAAAAATGCTTTGTAAGTTAGTTTATCATGGGTTAGAACCTCCTAGTCTAGTCAACAACTTCGTCTTTCTAGTTGTGCTTTGGGTTAGCAACTCAGCTTCTTAGCTTCCAGATTTTATGCTGGTTCATCATTAATTTGATGGAAAGTATGGTTTCGGGGTGTCGGATGGCATCCTCTTCAGGTGCTGTCATTTGGCTTCCGTCACCAGACAGCACGACCACGGTTTTTCTTTTTTATATTTATTGCAAGAGTAAAAACCTTAACCATATCCTATAGAAAATTTAATTACGCAACTTTTATTTCCTCGCAACTTTGCTCTAAAATGAATCGTTTTAAAGGTAGAAGTGAGAAAAGTTAGCAAAATATAGAGGTTTTTGAAAAATTCTAAACATTTCGATTTATTTATTAATGTTCCCGACATTTTTGAGAGGGAGGATAAGTCAATTATTGTTATACAAATTTTTCCACAATTTTTTCCGAAAAAATCAGTGTACCCCTCTCAACAGCCAAATGTAGTCATCTTTTTAAAAATCCGCCCTGTTTTATACAATAATAAGCGAGAAATGCAAAATTCCGTAGTTTAACATAAACAATTAGTGATCGATACAAAGAGAAATGGATTAAATATGAGATGCCATTCGAGAGAAGACGGGGGACACTCAACGCCCATATACTACTGAATAAGAAATTCGACATCAGGCTACAGAAGCTGGAAAACTTAGACAGCAATTCAATTAGTAACGATCCTCCAAGAGACAGACACAGCTCATCACTATAGATTCCAAAAACGATGGTGGATTTAAAGGACACTTCACACCTTCGAAGGAAACCCAATGGAGTACGTTCCGTGGATTTATGTTACGGAAAACATCCTTAACACTAGGAAGGTCGCGCCGGATCTGAGAAATCCACGGTGTGTGTTTAGATCTGTGCGTTGCAACCGCTTTGATTCTGTGGCTAATGATTCTCAGTATCCTCCTTAATCCGATATCCATATTTTTTGATTGGGTCGCCGCTGTAAATGTTTGTGGATATTTTCAGGAAATTGACATTGGACGCTGATTAGTATTTGATCTCACAGATCAGTGTTAATGGAGACGAGATAGTGTGTGATAAGGCTCAGTATCACGCGATAATTCAGAGTATTCGACAGAAAATAAGAGGTCCTGGAATCATTTTTCTTATATCTTACATATTCAGTGAGAATTGGTGCTTAAAAAAATGTCTTACACTTCATCACGCCGACAAGAGAAGCGTACGCACACTGAAATATCAAATTCAAACCACCAGTTGTCACTAAGGGTAGAAGCCGTCTTAAATTCGCGACCATTGACACCAAAGACCCAAACGACTTATAAGCCTTAACATCAGAGTATTTTCTTAATGGCCAGTAACGATCGTACCCGACACCATTTAGGAGTTAAAAAACTTACCACTAAACAGGATGGAATTTAGTAAGGTCACTGCATGCCAAGTTCTGGCTAACAATGACCGCCAAACGAATACTTGCAACAATTACAGAACCGCTACACACGACAAAAGCCTCAATTGAATATCATCCCAGGAACTTTGATATTACTAAAGGATCACAATTTCCCTCCGCTGAAATGGCGAATGGGTCGCGTGGTGGGAGTAATTGGTTATGTATCTGCGCCCCCAAGGACGGGTCGCAGTAAAAACTTCAACGAGGCAAGGCAAACGAGATATTTAAACACCAGCACCATTACTCACAGCATCTGTACCCCTGAGGTGCCATTGAAAGAATTCAGGGAGATTATTGGACCACAACAAAGGAAAACTAGGCCGAAAATCGCTTTGGTTACTGCATGTTATGCATCTCTCTTAAAGCCCTACCTACAAAACAGAAGACTGAAAACTATTCATGTCCATTAAGAAGACGAAAACTCATCATAGATGCACTGTTGTGTTTTATTGGTAATATCGATGCGTACTTCAAGAGTGACCGCAACCGTCGTTTAGGAATGATTTCCATATTTTTTTTAGGACTCACAAAACGTGCGTCATGACTTACTACGAAATGATCGATTATTGGATAGGGTCTGAGAGCATAGCAAAATTCATCAAGTTAATAGGACTTTGTCACTCATATCTGAAACGTGCTTGTCGCACAATTCAAGAAAGAAATGAGCTGCTTCATCAGCAGCCTCTAGAAACAGAACAGAAAATGCTACGTTAATTTTTTGTTCTATCATTACGCATGCTATTTGGAATGTTTGACGACAATTTGCCTTCCAATAATCGCAAATTTGATGAAGCTATTCAAATGTTTACACAACGCTCTTACTGACTCAGTTCGATACAACACTAAAGACGCTTCTTCACTTTATCACAAATACATATCATTACTAACTGACTCCTCTTCTTTTGAATGCTCGATAACTTCAAAAAACCTACCTACTGATCTGATAGTGCCACCACAGATCACCCTTAGTCTAAGAACTAGTCAACTCGACACCACATCAATTTTCACTCAGCTTGAAATAAGCAAAATACAGTCCCTGGCCATATTATTAGACCCATGCTGAAAAATGAATATTTCATTGCATTTATTGTTGTTTCATTGCAAGACTTTTAACGTTCGTTGGAAAAACCTCTAGTTTAATACTTATGGTAACATTTTATGTAATTGTTCATACAGTTACCACGTTCAAATTTAGATGGCATCAGTTCTGTAATAAAAACTTAAAGTAAATTAATATCGTCAAATACAGTGCAACTGGCTCTATTGTGTAAAATACCTATTTCCATTGCGTGAAGTACACAAACATTGCTGAAGTGAGTTCTTTATTGATGATTTGTCTCATTTTTATGAAAATAGTGTAAAACTCTTGCGACTTGTGATAATTATGTAATTTTCAGAATGGGCAAACGACGTGATTTGTCTCCTACTAGAATTGGCCGAATCGCCGGTATGTTGAAAGCTAAAAACATGAGCCAGTATGAAATAGCTAAAATTTTAAATGTCTCACGAAGTTCAGTGAAGCATATAAAGAAAAAGATTGCCCTTGACGAAGATTTAAAGATCAAACACAAAGGTGCGTCTGGTCGTCATCGAATAACTTCCGAGAGGACAGACAGCAAAATTCGTGATATATGCATCCGAAATAGAAAAATGGCCTTAAATCTTTTGGAAAAACAGATTACTGAAGCAGGAATACAAGTTTCTGAAAGAACACTACGATGAAGGTTAGCTGAAGAAGGTCTTGTCTCCCGAAGACCGGCACGCAAACCTAGGCTCACACCAGCCATGATTACAAAACGTTACAGATGGGCCCAAAAGTATAAGAATTTCACAAAGGATGACTGGAAAAAAGTAATTTTACAATATATTTCTATTATAAATTCAATTGTTAAGTAAAATTTGTGACAATTCTCGGTAGTTTTAATATGTTACAGGTTAATTTCTCAGATGAATCCATTTTTCAAGTATTGGTCGAAAAGGCTCAGTTTGTTAGGCGTCGATCGGATGAGAAATACAAGAAAGATTGTATTGTTCCAACAATAAAACATCTCCTTTCGGTTATGGTATGGTCTGTAATAAGTATGAAAGGTCCAGGGCCCCTGTACATCGTGGAAGGTACAATGAATTCAGAACAATACGAGAAAGTGTTGGAAAAACAGCTACTTACAACGATGAAAAAATGTTGCAAAAAACGCGAGAAGCCTATTTTTATGCACGATGGTGCACCGTGCCTCCATTCTAAACGTATATCAACGTACCTAGAGAAGAAAAAAGTCACCGTTCTTGACTGGCCTGGAAATTCTCCAGACATTAATACTATAGAGAATGTTTGGGACTTTACGAAACGTGAAGTTTCTAAGCACGCTCCTACAACCAAGCACGATCTGATTCGTGTACTCAGTGACACCTGGAAAAATGACGTAGAGATCAGGTAAACGATTGAGAATTGCATTGACAGCATGCCTCGTCGTATAGCAGCCGTGTTGGTTGCTAAAAGTGGCCATACAAAACACTGATTTTGGCGAAAAATCGTGTTTCATTAACACAAATGCTTTAATCTAATGTAAATCACTAGTTTTTTGAATAAAACTCATTGTATAATATATACTTTCTCATAGTTTAACTAAAACTGTCTAATAATGAACGTGATGTGTAGTTAAAATGGCAAAAATGTGATTTTTCAGCATGGGTCTAATAATATGGCCAGGGGCTGTAGATGGCTTTGAACTTCATGGTGCGGGACATGAAAGAAGATATGAAGCTTTACAAAAGAAAATGTAACTCAGTAACCGATTATCCCACAAAATTAGGAAAAATTTAATTTGAAGCATTATATTCACATGGCTGGCCTAAAAAATAGTATGTCAAAAAAACGGGGTCAAAAAAGTGACGACCGTTTTTCGCCAAACCTTTAATATTTTCATTTTTACCGCGAAAAGCATTCAGGGTTTACTTTACGAACAACACACGAGTCAACAACGAAATATAATCTCGTTACTGATGCCTAATTAGATGTCATCTAAAATTCAGGATCGTCACCGAAAAATCAGTCAGCATTTGCAATAGAATGTGATTGTGCAAACGAAACCGCGACGAATTTGTAAATTCGCCGAGACTTTCGTCTTATCCACCTCATGGACGTTTCATTCCGGGGACGAGGAAACGAACCCCTTTCGTCGTGCAGACTCATTCGGGTTCAGCATCTGCTAAGCTAGAGGTGCGATGGCTGCTGGCAGGCCAGCTCAGTTCGGCTAAGAATCAATCGCGCACTTGCTTGCAATTCAGGAATAAAATGAATAACGCACGGAATCACACATAAATCGATTGCTTGCAGAACCAGACCTTCCAATCAGGCACTCCACGCCACCCACCGCGTGGCAATAACGGCTCAGCGTAAAGACCAACTTGTCTGTCGATCGATCTCTCGTCAAAGTCAAAGATTGCATGTGAGTGTCGATCGCGTTCCAGAATATGCAACGGGACATACCTAGTTGCAATTATGTTGAGGCTTTTGTATGGGGTTGCCGCTTGCCCATGGTTGAAGGATTTATGAAAAATATAGCGAGCGCAACAGTGATAATTTCGATTCGGCAAGAACAAAGATTATAAATGAAGCTGTGAGCGCAAACAAATATCAAGCACTAAATGTTCCAGCAGGATTCTGCGCCTGTATTTAAGGTGAAACTACGTCACAAGTCGTTTGAGCCAAATCTTTAAGTATTTATCGCAGCAGAAAATCGGCTGTCAGATTCGTAATCGCCTTAACATCCTATATTATTCAGAATTCGTTATAACCACCCTTCTAGATTTTTTATAAAAAGCAAACTTACATATACATCAATCAATTTAATAAGAATAACCAGGCAAAAAAGGTACTTACCAAATCTTTCGTAACATCAATCGGATTGACATCGGTTACATCGAACTTGAATGTAATCGTTTTCGGTTTGTTTTCCATCTGGCAATCGACAAGAGTTCCATTTTGGACATTCAGGACAATTAGTTTGGGTATGCGTTCGGTACCCTTAGTCGATCGTCGCGGTTTTATTTGACGCATTTTTTGTTGGGCTTGTTGTTGCGCTTGTGTCTGCGCTATAGCTCCTTGCGACTGAGATGTTTGTATCGTCCCCATGGATCCCGATGGTCCTGCGCCGGGAATAGATGCCACCGACGGTTGCGATGGTTGTGGCTGAAGACTCATCTGATGTTGAAGTTGCGGTTGACCCGATTGCTGAAATATTTGCTTCTGCTGATTTGGGACAGCCGCTGGAGTAGCAGCTTGTATCGAGTGCGAAGCTGACTGCGGGGGTAGTTGTGACTGTTGACCTTGTTGGATGGGCACATATTGAGCCTGCTGCGATTGCTGTTGAAGGGGCATCTGTTGGTGCTGTTGGTGATGCATTACATTTGGATGTTGTTGCATTGGCGGCAACGTGGATTGATGTTGCTGTAACACAGACGCCGACTGCTGTTGGGGTGCAGCAGATTGCTGCTGAGGCATGGACCCACTTGCTGGAGCAATATGCTGTGTTTGCATCTGCGCTTGAATGTTGGGTCCCGATGTTCCCTGCGATTGTAACATTTGCTGTTGTTGAAGCATATTTTGGTACTGTTGCGAAGCAGCTTGCATGGCTTGTTGCTGCAATGCAGCCTGTTGCTGCTGCTGCTGCAATGCAACCTGTTGTTGGTGTTGTTGTTGCAACACTGCCTGTTGCTGTTGTTGCTGTTGATGCAAAACAGCTTGTTGCTGTTTCTGCTGCTGTTGCAGTACGGCTTGTTGCTGTTGCTGTTGCTGCAAGACTGCTTGTTGTTGCTGCTGCAATTGAGGGTTTTGCTGCATGTTAACATGTTGCATGCCCTGCACTTGCTGTTGCATCATAGACGCCTGCATAAGATTCTGCATGTGGACATCATTGGCTTGTGGCACCGCTGTCCCGACAACTTGGGGTGGAATGAAGTTAGGTCCAGTCGACTTCACTGAGGGTGGCTGGGATGATAGCTGCATATTAATTACAACATCTTGTTGCTGTTGGGCTTGCAATTGTACGCCAGCTTGCATGGTGTGAAAATGAGGATCTTGCGTGTAAACGCTAGGAACTTGCTGACACTGATTGTTAGTTGCAGTGAACGATGCATTAATTTGAGGCTGAGATTGAGGTTGCGCTACTATTTGGGGCTGTTGCATTTGCGATGGTAAGATCGGAACGTACTGGCCCGAAGAACTAGCTGGTGGACAATAAACGGGCTGTTGCGCATGTTGCTGTGGTACTGTTGCATACAATTGCGCTTGCGGCTGTTGTTGAGGTAACTGTGAGGGAATCGGAGACTGTTGATGTGATGTAGTAGCTTGAAGTTGATGCTGCTGCGCTTGCGGGGTTTGCGACTGTTGCATCGGCTGCATTTGTGGAGATTGCTGATAGAATTGTTGCGGCTGAGATAGGCTTGCCTGCGATGCTTGACCTGCAACCTGCATTTGCTGTGCACCTTGATTAGGTGAAATCACAAATTGACCCGGACCAGTTGCCTGCGGCGCTTGACTTTGCGGTTGCGATAGAATTTGCTGTTGTTGTATGATTGTGGTCGGCCCCAAATTCGACTGTTGCATCTGTGCTTCATTGAGCAGCTGTTGATGTTGCTGCTGATCCAATTCGTTCATCACCTTCCCAGTAAGCTTCTCCAATCTAGCCTTCTCCTTCTCCAGCTGCTTTTGGGCTAATCGTTCCTTGCGCTCCTTGAGGAGTGACGCCACTTGCACTTTCAGCAGTTTCGCAACTGCTCGTGAATCTTCTTCAGATGTTATGTTCGATTTGAACATTTCACTCGCAATATCATCCGAATTGTCTACCTTCACGTCGAAATCGAATTGGATCGCTTCATTTTCTTTATGTTTATAAATTCGCTTTTTCGGATCCAGCAACCGAAGGCGAAATTCAATTTTTGTTACATCCGGATTATTAGTGAATGTATCTTTCGAAATAGGTTCCAATCGGATGCCAATATCTTCACCAAAGAATTCAGAATTTAACATATCCTTGCAACTGGGCCGATCGACCTTATTCAATTGTATGCATCGTTCAATAATTTCACGCACTTCTGGATTCTCTACTTTGTCGAAACTTTGAGGTTTAATGCCAGACACGACTTTCTTGTAGATTTGCGCCGGTCCCGAACATTCATTATAAGGATATTCACTTGTTGCCATCTCTAACATGCACATACCAAATGCATACACATCGACAGCTTCATCATAGTGTTCCTCATACATTTCAGGTGCCATAAATTCAGGTGTACCAATCACCGATTTGGCAAAACTTCTATTTTTCAACGTAGCTAAACCCAAATCACCTATTTTAACGCTACCCGTCGTACCGGTTATAAATATATTATCACACTTTAAATCACGATGAATAATGGGCGGAGATCGGGAATGCAGAAAATGCAACCCTTTCAATATTTGTCGACACCACGATTTCAATACTTTTGGATTGATTTTCTTAAATCGTCGCAAATAGCTGTGAAAAGAAATTAGTTCATATATTTTTATTCAATTTATTTTAAAATAATCAATGACAAATCCACTATATACGTTGAACGCAACAATTTTTCAGTTGAATTATTGGGTGTATGGCCTCACTAACACATGCGCTGTAACACTCCAATGACATATATGTCATTTTGAAGTACCAGCGGTTAGGTGTCAAAGCCACAAAGACAATATGCTAGCATTGTGTGCGCATAAGTTGTTTACCCTCATGGAAAACTTCGAAAATTAGCGAAAAAACAGCATTTACGGGAAGTATTGTTGGGATACTTTTTTGCCAAGAAAACTTTTGCCCGAAGTAATCGTTTGCTGGTGGATGTTTATGGCGACGATGCTCTACCTATAACAGCATGTTAAGTGGTTTAAACGCTTTGAAAGAGGCAATTTTGACATCAAGGACAAAGAGCGCCTTGGTCAAGAGAAAAAAAATTGAAGACGAAAAATTAGAGACCCTCCTCAGTGAAGACTCGTGCCAAATGCAAGATGAGCTCGCAAAAGCACTGAGGGTGACACAAGCATTTGAAAGCGTTAGGGTTCCTTCAGAAGGTAGGAAATTGGGTGCCACACGAACTGAAGCCAAGAGATGTCGAAAGGCGATTTTGCATGTTTGGAATGAACCTCGAACGCTACAAAAGAAAGTCGTTTTTGCATCGCATTATTACTGGCGACGAAAAATGGATACATTATGATAGCTCAAAGCGCAAGAAATCGTATGTGAAGCACGACCAACCAGGAACATCGATGTCAAAGCCGAATATATACGACTCTAAGGTAATGCTCAGTATTTGGTGGGATCAGAAGGGACCAATCCACTACGAGTTGCTGAAATCAGATCAAACCATCACAATACGTGACCAGGCACGAGTCTGTAATTTTCCATCATGACAATGCTCGACCACCGGCCAAAAATTACCTGGACAATAGTGGCTGGGAATTTTTACCTCACCCGCCATATTCACCAGACCTGGCACCATCCGACTACCATTTATTTCGTTCGATGCAAAACGTCCTCACTGGAATACGCTTTACTTCTGAGCAAGCTATCTAAAATTGGCTTTATTCGTTCTTGGCCTCAAAGGAAGAATCCTTTATCCGACGAATTTTTCCATATCTTTTTCAGAACTTTTCTTAGATGTTTAATTTCGCATATATTTTCCCTCGTAATTGGGTCGTTGGTCGGTCTGTTCAAAAAGTATAGCGAATTTTATGCTTTTTCAAAAATTATTTATTTATTCATCAATATATATTTTGTCCCCCTCAAAGTAATCCCCGCAGATATTATAAACTTGTGTCAACGTTTTTTCCAATCTTCGAAGCACTTCAAAAAATTATTTTTTTGGTGATCTTGTTCAGCTCCTCCTTTGATGCCGTCTTTTTTATCTCATTTTGAAGGGTGGCAACAATCCTTTTTCATATGGTTCCACCATTTTTGGAACCGTCAGGATTTCAGTAAAAATTAACAGTTTGCCAAACCCTTGCGCAGAAAAGCTGCCTTAAACATGGACGTATCCACGATTTTCAACAGTTCGCTAGATTCAGGGTTCGTCTTTTTTTTGGCCACACACTAGTTAGCCACAAAATGAGGATTCATCTGGAAAGATTACTTTCCTCCAGTTGAAACCACTGCAGTCTCCTTTCGATCTGTCGCGATGTTAACATGGGTTTCGATGTTCGCTGCGTTAAGCTGGTGGCGGATCATAAACAGTGACACGTTAATATTGTTTTTGCATAATATTTCTGATACTTTTCTCAACGAAGTACTTGTGATTCGCTTGATTATTTCGACTAGCGCCTTTCGTCGACGTCCTCTTTATTTTTCTTCACCGCTTTCACTATACAGATTTGTTCAATTCTCAACGAATGTCATTGACTCATACAGAGTCCTAGAGTGTAAGGCATACTGACTCAAAGGTTCGAAAGCGCCTAGCGTCTAAAACACGATGATGATAACGTCCCATGCTCTTCAATCTACCCCTTGAGTACATGAGTACATAACAAAAATCCCGAGAAAAAACGCAAGAACGGTATTCATTCATCCTTGACTCGCTCATTCATTCATCCTTAACTCGCTCTACATCAAACTAATTTGTCGGGCAGATGATAGTGCGACTTCAAGACGGTAATTATTTTAGAATAATTTAAGGCTCAAATTTTGAAAAAATCGAATTTTTTTTGATAGATTTTGTTAAAATAAACCTTTAAAAATACGATTTTAATTATGTGAAATCAAAATTCATTAAGTAAAAACATAGTGAGCCTATATAGCAAGGCGCGTCAAAATCTTTTTTTCAATGAATACAAAACACTATTGGATATGCAGCCTTGCGGTTCTGATTTCATAATCGAGAAAAAGAGTGTGTCTTGCACGTGAAAAAAGAATATTTAGCAGAGCCAAAGACCCAAAAAAATACAGTTGATGATAGCAAAAAATAACAAAAAAAAATATCTAAAAAATGCTGATAAAAAAAGTGAATCATCTCCAAAAAAAGGTCCGAAAAAAGTTTAGCTAACTAGTAAACTAATGAAAACTTTGTCAATTTACTTGTGGCCTAGCAATGCAACGAAATCCTGAGTCAACAGGCACAAGAAATTTTGGACTGGATACTACCAGAAAATTTCTACAGATGAGAATTCTCTACACTCTAAATGTCCAATTGGAGAAAAGTTCCCTGGCGTGTAAAGTGTAACTGGTGCAGGGCTGGAGCAACTGGTAAAAGTGCTTTGAAAAATTTTAAGCATCCTCCACCTTTATATGATGAAGTACAACAAATTTTAAACCCTTAACGGGGGATGGTCAAATTTTCTATTCTATTGTATAGTCTTTTAAGAGTTCCTCGTCAAAATTTAAAGTTGACCAGAGTAAAATTGATGAAGTTATGGGCGGTACAATATAGGTATCTCTCATGAATGGGCACGCGAAGCTGATAACATTCGTATTAGCAGAGCTGATTAAAAAGCTGCAAAAGAGTGCAAAGAAGGTCGAGTCCTTCGACGACAACAACAAAAAGATGCTTTAGACATCCTTACTGATAGCCTTACACTTTATTTACCCGGTATTGACGATTCTGTATGAGTAGAGAAAACAATTCACTGTTTATCCAAAAAAGGATTTCAAACGCGTTTTCTAAGACTTTTTATTTTTAAAGTCGGTGAGACACCGAACTCACTAAATAACGGGCCGATCCTTTTGAAATTTTTAACACTTATTTTGTAAATATTTTAAAAGGTAACGCTGTCAAGATATTTTATTTTTAGACTATATTTTTTTAAAAAAAGGAATATTTCCGATTAAAAAACACAATTCCGAAAATATTTTTTTTCGTTTTTTTTTTGGCTTCAAAATTACACCAAAAATGAAATAAACAAAATAAATGAAAAAAACTCGACAGCGTTACCTCAAAATACTCATTAACTAACAGAATCTTTTTGGTTTTTTTGGTTTCAGATGCTCCAGCTATTAGTTATGTTTCTCACGGCAATTTACCTTTTTATGGGACGTCTATTTGGAAGTAGAGTTACTGGTTCATTTTTCAATATTTTTCAATAAAAAAATTACTTAAGGGGGCAGTATGTATCTTTTCGATTAAATTTATTTATTTATTCAAATAGTATAAAACGTTTGCACATCAACAATCAACTATTGAACTTTAAGAAAGAAATTTTTTCTCACTTTTATTTACAAAATGGCGGCTATCATGGAAGCACCCAAAAAAGGTTGACATGATATCTTCTTACTGTAGCATCTGAAACAAAAAATCCGAATGGCATGTTGAAATATAATTGATTGGCTATATCCCGAAGCAGAGTTAAACATTTTGGGCGAAAATAGAAACAGAATGTCGGATTTTTTAATTTTTTGACCCCTGTTTTGCAAAATTGTTCAATAAAATCGTTAAAAGTTTATAAAAAAAATCTGTATCTGGTAGGGGCTAATCCTACACATGTGCTGAAAATTCAGTAAAAATTTCACCGCGATCGGTAATATAGATTTTTCAAAATCGTGTCAACCAGGGCGAAGAACGTTGTTTCGAGAAAAACGCGTTTAAAGTTTAAGCACCCGCTGAGCGCACTCACACGCTGTATCGCTGTATATAAATATTTCTTGGCTTTACCGACCAAAATAAAAGTTTGTACACGAACTCTACACATACATAGTACTTAAATATTATGTTTCTGGAATTTCGTTTTTTTTTTTAAATGGACCCCGACTGCCCCCTTAAGAGGCCAAAAATGCTTGTAGGGAGCAGGAATCCTAAGGAGAGGAGGAATTTGAGCGTAAGGAGGGGGAAATGTTTGGCACAGGCATCGCAGATTGAATTTAATAAGGGTTTTCTTAGAAAAATCGTGTATTATACCTTCAAAGGTGATTTCCTCAAAACAACGGCTCTCAAGTTGGTGTATTGTATTGTACGATTTAAAAACAACCATTCATCCGATCGTTCTAAAATTTTAAGACATTATTCTACACATGTTAATGCTCAGAATGAACCACGGATGAAAAATCAGCATACAATTGTCAAAGTTACAGCAGATGTAGTTCATTCTATAGCGGTTTTAATGCTTATCAAGGTATCAGACCACTTTAAAAGGCGATAAAGACCATTTTTAAGAATTTGTTTCTCAGATACTTTATTATATATTGACATGAATTTTCTTTTAAAAGTATTATTTCATATTTGAATAATCCAAAAACATATATAATTTATATTTATTATTCTCTTTTACAGAGGGCGCTGAAATTAAGCTCTAAAAATTGTTACTCCACGGTAGAGAGATAATCTATGGATTGATAGATCTGAAACCAAAAACTTTAACGCCACTTTAAAAAAACAAGGTTTCTAACACCGTAATCTACCACCGTTTTAAAAAAAATCACTTTCAAAAAAATGGCGAGCTTTTGAAAAAAGAGTCAAAAATCAACCCTTTCTTCGTAGTTTTTTAAAGCCAAAATTTTTTTCTTCAATGGTTTGATCATATTTTGGTTGATTACGGTGCAATATTCTCTAACAAATAAAATGCATCAAAATGTTTGAAAATCGGTTCAGTAGATCCGGAGATTATCTCTATGCCATGTTAAAAAATGTTGGTTCGCTTGCTGATAAGTATTTTTTGAAAAATGAAAAATTATACATTTTTTCAAAACCACGCAACTGATATGTAGAATTCTAAATAAGCACACAGCACAGGTAAAAAGGCCGTAAATATAATATATATATAGGAGAAAGCGGTATTTTAGAGAAGAGGAATGAAAGAGATGCTACGCGGCCGACAGCTAATCGAACATCTGCAAAAGAGCCGAAAACGCGCACACACTCAAAGTCGCTATTTCTATATCAAACTTTCGAAGTTTGAAAATATATTTCTGAAGATCATTTTTGAAGTTCTAGGGAGTCGAAAAATGCTAAAAAAAAATCCATTTTTTTTAAATTTATAAAGTGGATAGTATCTTAAAGTCACATTTTTTTTTTGTTTTTTCGGAGACTTTTCTGTAAGCAGTAATCGTGCACACCATGATTTTTTGCTTTTTTTTGAAAAAAAAAATTGCAGCAGACGGAGGCTGGCCAAAACAAAATATGATTGCAAAGTTTCAATAATCTTTAAAAAATCCATTTTCTAAAAAATGAAGATTCGAAAATTGAAAGAGCCATGTCCCTTTAATTTCCAAAAAAATCTTTCAATTACACTGGACAACACGACTTTTTGCCGTTACTTTAATTATATATTTTCGGTAACTTTAATGCATAAATATTAACAAAAAAATAATTTAAAAAATCTATTACATCGAAATATCTAAATAAATAATAAACCATAAATTTGACATAATTTATGACGGTATATCGAAAAAAGTATCATAAATTGGTCTTAGTAACAAAAATAAGAAATGTAAGGAAGGTAATAAAAACAAAGCAATAAAGATATTGTTTTCTTGCTGGCGCGGTTCGGCATGCCTAAGGAGCGTTAAATGTTTACACAACTGAAAGAAACTTATGCAAGAATTAAAAAACTACTCGAGAAAATTCAGTACCAACGTCATTTTGGGAAAATATGTGCAGATCTCAAAGTTGTTGGAATATTACTCGGGATGCAAGGAGTTTACACAAAATATTGCTGTTTTTCATGCGAATGGGACAGTAGAGCTAGAAGTCAACACTTCTTAAAAAAAGATTGGCCAATGAGGACTAATTTAATTCCAGGACAAAGGAATGTGACTGAAAACCTCTTAGTAGAAGCAAACAATATAATTTTGCCACCTTTGCACATCAAATTAGGTCTCATAATTTTTTTTGTTAAAGCCATGAATAGAAATGGAGGTATTCTGTATTTAAAAACATTATTTCCTAGACTGAGTGACGCTAAATGAAAAGAAGGAATTTTTGTCGGGCCAGATATAGGGAAGATAATGAAGGATTCTAATTTTATTGAAAAATTAACCACAGCAGAAAAAAATGCATGGCGACAAATTTTTTGGGAAATAGAAAGTCTGCAAGCTATGAAGATATGGTTTCTAAACTACTACAGGATTATAAAGCTTTAGGATGTAATATATCCTTAAAGATTTATTTCTTTCATTCCCATCTCGACTTTATTCCCGAACACTTAGGTGCAGTGAGCGACGAACACTGAGAAAGATTCCATCAAGACATCATGGCAATGGAAAAACGATATCAAGGAAAATGGTCACCGAGAATGCTTGTAGATTTTTGTAGGACACTAATACCCCGTTTCCATCTACGCCAAATCTCTAGATTTAGGCAACTTTCCCAAATCCGCATCGAAATCTTGTAGATTTCCCATATAAAAATCGAAATCTAGTCGATCGTAAATCTTGTAGATTTCATCGAAATCCAATCAAAATCTCATGGTTGCGTGTGGCAGCATTGCAAATAATTGTATTTCAGCACATTCAGCAAGTGTCAAATTGTGTTTTGATTACGAATGACAAGTCATTTTGGTGTCACAAAATGGTAAAAAAAATTTTTATCGTTGATATCAATTGCAATTCCACTCTCTACCAATTGTTAACAACTACGCAATCGCAAAACACACACCACGATTTCAATAACGAGAATTATCTACTTTCAAAATTTTATGTCATCTCATGCAATGACAGTGACAGTGACAGCCAAAATCCGATTTGTAAGTGGAAACACTACCAAATCACTTCGACAAAATCTAGAGATTTGGCGTAGATGGAAACGGGGTATTAAACGAGATCATCCAACGTATAGTTATATGAGGCGAGCAAAACGGACAAAAAAAACTACAGAATAATTTTTTAAAACTTGATTCCCTTAAAAAATAAATTATGTTTCTTTCTTTTTTAAATAAATGTATATTTCCGCGGAAATGAGTGTTTCAATTTTTTTCCACACACATATTTTAAGTTATCTCTGTCCAAAGTATAAAAAAAAACAGTAGCGAACCACGGCAAAAAATAAATAATTTTTTTGTTGTCCAGTGTTATCTTATGAAAAATTCAAAATTAAGATCACAAAGGTCCAAGAACGTGAAAATCTGAACTAAAATTACTTTATCAAATGCAGAAAAATCGTAGCCAGACATACAGAAATAAATTGGATCATACATCAGGTAGTTGCTGAGTTTCTCAAAAAAAAATATATATATCAAACTGATTGTGATAAAATTTTCCAAAGATTTCGGATTATTATTTTATCAAGAACTGAATCAAACCACACGACATATGATGCGTTTCAACAAAATTAAGCGACCACGCACCTGTACAAAATATTCGATACCACTATAAAGTAAACAAACAACATTATACAAATGCATCACTCCACATGTAAATGATCAGCAAAACGATCAATGTTCGATGATGAAATTCCATTAAATCGATAATAAACACTCGAGATTTAACACTAATTATACAACAGCCCGGCCAGACAACCTACCACGGCAACGGTTGCACATTAACTGTTATAAAGTATCCACGGGTTGAAAAGATACAATTGTTTCTTATCTCACAATATATATATTACATTTTTAAACTATATATACTCAAAATACTATTAAAAAAGGAAGAAAAAAATCAGCGGTTTTTAGTAATATGTATAGTTGCTAATCCAACAAAACTCTAAAAATGTGCTTGCCAAATCCAAACCAACCATAAAGTGTTCCGAGATGGACTCAACATTCTAAATCGTCTAATTCTGTCGTAAACCTGGAAGTATTATTGCTTTGCTATTTATTGAGTTGTTGAAAAAGGCGCCGCAGCCATCATTGGCTAACTCTATTTAAAAATTATAATAAAATGCATTGCCGTATCGAAAGATTGGCTGGATCGCTTCGAAGAATTGCAGCTGGCAATGCACTTGTTGCAAATGCACTTGTTGCAAATGCACTTGTTGCAAATGCACTTGTTGCATATCCAACACATAAAAAAATGGGAACGCATTAGAACAATATGGAGAAATTCGTTTTGGGTGAGAACGTGCCAATTTTTTAAGTTCTAACATGGTATTTAAAGAATATTAATAGGATTGTTGGACACATACTTAATGGAGCGTTCAAATATTGGCTCTGAGGAAACTATACCAAATCCTTCCGTCTAACGCAGAGATATGCGAGGTGTGTGAGAAAAGTAATGAGACTGATTTTTCATTTACCAAAGTTTTTATTTTTATTTTCCAAACAACAATGTTATCCCCTTCCATGCAGTTCCCTTGGGCAGCTATACACCCTCGAAGTGGTTGTTCCCACTCTTGGTAGCAGGACTGGAAGTCTTCAACTGGTGTGGCTTTTAACTGTTCAGTCACAGTTTTTTGAATGTTCTCCTCAGTTTCAAAATGACATTCTTTTAAAACATGTTTCAACTACAGAAAGAAAAAAAAATAAACAAGGACTCAAATGAGGTGAACAGGAGAGGGATGAAGAACAACAGAAATACGTTTTGAGGTCAGAAATTCAGAAATTCTTGAGCTTCTCAAGGATACTTTTATAAAACACTTTGTTGACAGTTTGTCCTGGTGGAATAAATTCTTTGTGCACAAAACTGTGATAAGTGGTCGCAAAAATATGCGAAAAGTAGCAAAAAATCACGCCAGTCATTTGTAACCGATTAGTGCAAAGTACGCACAAAACGATTAACAAGGTGATTCAGCCTAAGGAGCGTCATTCTAGTTACTAAATTATATAGGTAGATAAGAAATAAATTTTCTTTAGAAAATACACAAAGTTTTACTTAAAAATATCTGGCCGTTATCAAGATATTCTCAAAAACCGAAAGTGCTTAATACTTTTGGCCCAGGGGTTACACTACCGCTCATATGTATTTGCCCACCCAGATATTTATTTATTTATTTATTTCATCATCTTACAGACTAGAAGTCCAATTACAAGACAAAAAAAAAGAAATGAAAACAGAAGAAAGTTAATTAAATAAAATGCGCTTTAACTGTAGCTTAAAAGTATAAAGTGAGTGAGGAAACGGACCAAGTTGCAAACTATTATGATTACGGGGGAGCCGCAACATAGGTGAATGGTAAAAAGTTTCTGTCCTCGCATATGGAACTGCAAATGTGTTAGCAGATCTGGCGGGTCGTTCTGAAATACGATAACTTAAGCACTCTCGCAGGTTAGAATTTAAATGACGGTGATGAAGCCGAAACAGAAAACATTCATCTAAGAGGAGTCTACGGGAATTCAAAGTGGGAAGTTGAAGCATGGAAAGTCGCTCAGTATAAGGTATATAAGCAAAATTAAATTTAAACATAAGAAAACGAGTGAATTTGTGCTGTACTGATTCAAGGAGAGAGTCTAAATAATGAAAATGTGGAGACCATGCTTGCGAACAATATTCGAGGATGGGTCTAACGAGACTAGTATATAGGTTAACTGAGGAGGAAATGTCAGTAAACAAATGGGAGTTCCTAATACGAACCCAGAGACACGAGAAGCACGAGCGCAATGTGAAGCTCAAATTTAAGTCTCGGGTCGAAAATCACTCCCAGGTCTTTAATTTGACAAACAGCCACGAGTGGAAGATCATGTAACATATAAATATGATCAATTGGACAGGTTTTTAAGATGAAGGACATTTTGTGACATTTCTAGACATTAAGAAAGAGAAAATTAGTATGACTCCAAGAATCTACTGCGTCCAGATCCATCTGGAGAGCAATACAATCTTTTTCTGAGCGGACAACTCTGAATTTTTTTAAGTCATCAGCATACAGAAGACACTGAGATCCTAGGACAGAAGGGAGATCATTAATGTATAGGAGGAAGAGAAGAGGGCCAAGGATAGATCCCTGAGGGACACCGGTGGTTGGAAAGAAGAGAGGAAAGTGCACCACATAGACTAACACGGCATGAACGAAAACTAGTGTATGGCTCAAGCCATGAGAGTACTGGACCAAACAGGCCAAAGTGTTCTAATTTTTGAAGTAGAATATTGTGGTTGACAGTATCAAATGCCTTACTGAAGTCAGTGTAGACTACGTCCACTTGGAGACGATTGCCGAGAGACTTTTCTACAGTATGGGTAAGTTCAAGAAGGTTTGTTGAAACGGGGATATTCTACAAGAAAGAGCATGGTAGATTTTACTATAGACAATGCGTTCTAGAAGTTTGGGAAGACATGAGAGTAACGAAATAGGATGGTAATTGCAAGCATTGGATGGGGAACCAGACTTATGTACAGGGAAAATGTTAGCAAGCTTCCAAAAATTAGGGAAGACACCCGAGGATAAACTAGCGTTAAAAATGTATGAAAGTGGAAGGCACAATGAAGAGGATAAAGATTTGAATAAAATATTAGGAAGCCCGTCTGGCCCAGGTCCTATGCTGGAGTCCAACGAATCAATCAACGTTTGAATTTCAGTAGGGTTTGTGGAAATAAAATTGAGAATAGTTGGAAAGTGAAAACGAATATCAGTAGCAGTATGTTGGAGAGAGAAGGGAGGATAAATTGAGGAAAAGAAAGCAGCAAAAATTTCGCAGATTTGTTCGGGAGTCGAACCCTGTTCACCGTTCCATGAAACAGTACTGGGAATTCTGGAGGAAGACTTGAGGGAATTGACATAGGACCAAAACGGCTTGGTTTGGTTACATTTTTTTGATGTAAACCGATTTAATTATATCTTTCGTTAATGCTGACATCTTTGTAAAAAAATTTTGTAAATGTAATCATAAAATCTAACAAATGTTTTTGAAAAACGATAAATGGGTTTCCAATGAAAATGACATCAACTGACTTCGGAGTTGATCAGGTAACCGAATTTCTTACGGTTTTCTTTTATTTTCGGATGAAGGTACAAGGATGTATTTAGAAATGCGTCGAATTTTAAATTAACCTTTTACTCTGCGAAGAAAATATAATTGAAAATTTATGCTGCCGACGGACTTGTATTTTTTCGAGCTTCTATGGAACGATTGTTTAATATGTGAAAGACAAAAAAACTTTCGACTGAATCACGTGCTAGGATATTTGCGCATCATAAATATGGCAAAATCAATCGTCAAATTTCTCAGGAACTGAAAATCTCGAAGAGAACAGTAGACTACAAAATGAATAAATTTAAGCCGTTTCAGAAATAAAAAAAAAATCGGTGTAAAACACCCAGGACCAAGACTGCAGCTGAAGATAGGAAGGTAGTGTTCGCCAGCAAACGTAACAGACTACTGCTCCAGAAATAGCCGCTGAAGTGAATTTAGGGCGATCTGAATAACCAAAGTGTGTCAACCGTCAAACGAAGGCTTCAGGAAGCAGGCCTTCATGACCGTGTTGCGGTCAAAACACCATTATGACAATCCAGAAATAAAAAAAAGAGATTGAAGTGGGCAAAACAATACAAAAAGTGGACACCTGAAGACTGGACAAATTCGAAGTTTTCGGCTCCAGGCGCAGAGTCTTTGTGCGGAAGGTCAGCAGAAGAACGGGCATTAGACCAATGTTTAGTGAAGTGGGAAAGTGTGGTTTCAGCGTGACGGATGGCATCCTCTTCAGGTGCTGCCATTGGCCATCCGTTACGAGACAGCACGACCACGATTGGCTTATTGATGGATTAAGCTCATCATACTTCAACTAATTTTTATAATTATTTGTATCCGCGAAGTATAATGACTGTCAATTTTTAGTTTGTATGTGCCTACGTCGCTATTCTATATATTACTCCAGATTTGAACCTCCGAGTCTAGTCGACAGCTTTTGCCTGCTAGTGTGCTTTTTGGTTAGCAACTTACTAACACTATGCTTGCACATTGATGGAGGTTCATTTACTTCCAGATTACAGGCTGGTTCCATAATTTAATGAAGTGGGAAAGTGTGGCAGCACCTGAAGAGGATGCCATCCGTCACGCCGAAACCACACTTTCCCACTTCATTAAATTATGGAACCAGCCTGTAATCTGGAAGTAAATGAACCTCCATCAATGTGCAAGCATAGTGTTAGTAAGTTGCTAACCAAAAAGCACACTAGCAGGCAAAAGCTGTCGACTAGACTCGGAGGTTCAAATCTGGAGTAATATACAATGTTTAGTGCCTACCATCAAAAAGGGGGGGGGGGCTCTGTTATGGTGGTAATATTTGATGAATCCAAGGCGTAATAAGGAAGGAGCACTATCGGGAGTTACTTGAAACCGAAATGCTGCCATCTGGAGTGCGCATTTTTCGAGATAAATTCACATTTCAGCACGACAATGACCCGAAACATACCCCCAAGCTCTGTAAGAACTATTTGGAGAAGCTATCAGCAGAAGGACTGCGTAATGTAATGGTTTGGCCACCGCAATCCTGATCTCAACCCAATCGAGCTCTTATGGGATGAACTCGATAGAAACGTCCGAAATGTTTGTCCAGCGTCTACCGAACATTTGTGGCATCTTCTACAGTCAGAATTGAATAAAATTTCAGAAGAAACTTTGAATAAATTGCTAAGTGGAACGGCGAAACTATGTGGAGCTGTACTTAAAAGTAAGGATGGACACATTGACGAGCCTAAAATTTAATGTAAATGACATTATTTTCTACCTTTTTTCCTAATTTGTGATTAAAATTAAATAAAGAATAAATTTTATTCATCAAAAGTTTTAATTTTATTCCCTGATCTCGAATACACAACTTTTTCAGGGTGGGCAAACACATATGAGCGGTAATGGGTAAAGCTCAAATTTCAAAAAAATCGGTACTTAGAGTTGCATAACTATCTGGGAAAATACAAAATATCAAATACCAAAAACAGCCTTAAGAAATCACTAGGTTAAGGGTTTTGTGCATAGGAAGCATTCTGTCGAAAATTAAGGTTATGCTGACTGCACTCTTCGATAATAATGACATGGTGAACCATAAGTTTCTGTCACAAGGTCAAACGATCAATAGAGAGTACTATATGGTAGCCGATAAGGCTATCTGTCATTGTAGCTGTCTTCTCGACATTATGTTTAATTGACTTTGGCAAATTATTATGCAAAGACTTACACCCGAACAATATCTTGAAATAGTGGAAATTTATCTTCGAAGTTCACGTAATGTGCGCCAAACTTATAGAGCACTGCATCCAATTTACGGTCCTCATAATTGGATGGAAAGTATTCATCCAACACGCGCTCATACAGTGCGTACCGAGGCAGCTATCGCAGCTGTAGTGTGACTTAAGATCCAAATCTATCGATTCGACGCCGTTCTCACCAAATTGGTCTCTGTCCGTTCACTGTATGGGAAATTTTAAGAAAATATCTAGGATTCAAGCTCTATAAGATCCAACTAGTGCAGCAATTGAAGCCATTGGACCATCGTACGTTCACAAAATGGGCTGTAAATGAGTTGAAAGTTGAAATGCAACGTCAAATCGTTTTTGACGATAAGGCTCATTTCTGGCTTAATGGGTTTGTAGATAAGCATCATTGTCATTTTCGTATGGAGATAGTCTTCAAAAGACATTGGAAGCCCCATTGCATCCCGAAAAAATCACTGCATGGTGCGGTTTGAATGCCGGTGGTATTATTGATTGGTCCTTTCCTTTTCAAACCAGAAGCCGGAACAAACGTTATCGTTAATGGAGATCGCTACCGACAAATGATTCGTAATTTTTTGATGTCTGAGAGACAAATGACCCAACAAGATGCCGCAACATGTCATACAACGCGTAAAACCTTTACTTTATTGGACCGAACCTTGCGTGAACGAATCATCTCAAGACCTGTGAACTGGCTGCCCAAATCATTTGATTTGACTTTATTTGACGACTTTTTGTGAGTCACTTGTCTATCCTGGTGAGTCAGCAATTATTGATGACTTGCAGGCCAACATTCGATGCGTTATTGGCGCAATAAGACCCGTCATGCTGGACCAAATGGTGCAAAATTGGACCAAAAGGATTGCCGTGCTAAGACGCTGTCGCGGTAGTATTTTCAAACACAAACTGCCATGAAATTTGCAAGCTAATAAAGCCAAAAAAATTGGCCACTTCATCAATTTATTTCATTTTGTTTGTTTGAAAAGTTGCGTCCCTTAAAACGACTTGCAACATTTGAAGCAGTTTTATGGCAGGCGAAAAATTTCTGTGGAAAACTAACGCACATAACATCGAATCAACACGTTCTTCCCCAGAAAAATTGGACCATTAATTTGTCACTGATTTTCTTACATTTAAAAAAAATGTAGCAATATTCTTCGGTACCTAAAACACAGACGTTCTGAAAATTGAACATTTAATGGTGTTTTTGGCACTAAAATTGGTCTACTGAATAATTAAAAGAAAGTGTGTCAACACGTTTTTCTCTATGGTCCTTATTTGCTTCTTTTCGCACGAATTACGATGAAGATTCGATAGCTTGAATTTGATCCCGCAAAGCTGAATTTGCCAGCCGTATGAGCTGAAAAAGTGATTCAGTGTTTCAGTGATTTCAAGATTGAGGGCATTACATTGATCCTTGCGTACTTCAGTATATATATTATTCACAAAATACTTTGAAACCCGAATCGTGTATAGTGGATTTGCGAAAACAGCTTAATCTATTAATAATTGAAAAACTTACGATTTTAGAGTTCCAGATAGCATAAGCTCAGTGACTAGTACAATATTTTTCTTCTTTGCAACGCTCGTTTCCCAGTAATTGTAAAATCTTACAATATTAGGATGCTGTAGCTTTTTCAGCATATCAGCTTCTTCGCGAAATCGCATTCGTTCCGCTTTATTAACTTTTTTATCCTGTTAAAAAGAAATGAATAGCATATGAATAGAGACTAGTAAAATGCCGCAAAGTTGTTGGTTTTTTTTTATTATTAAAATTAATTGATTAATCAACTTACCAACAATTCACACCAGGCAACAGCTACTCCTGTTTGTGTGTCAAGACCGCGAAACACGGTCTTAAATGAGCCACGTCCAACTTCTTTGTTGTATTTGAAGAAACGACCACACGGTGACACACCGATCGGTTCGTCCTCGTCGTCGTCTTTCTTCTGCTGCTTAAGCTGAGCCTCGAATTTTTGCGGATCGAAAATTGGCCCGTAGTGCACCAATTTCTCTTCAGCAGTCTTATTGAATTGTTCCTCAAGATGTTCCGCTTCGCGACTAAGTATCTCGATGTTGTCATCTAAATTGCGAGGATATTCGGTTTCGACTTCAGAATCGAAAGGAAGTTTCGAATAGTACACGGTAGTGTTGTCAACACTTTTACGAACGAAGCGGATATTTGAGGGACTAGAGAACATCCGCTCCATATTAGTGCCAAAAGCACCTGCAACTCCTGTACCTTTCGGCGAAGTGTTTGTCGCGCTACTTGGAACAGTGGCTGCTGTTTGCGCCTGCTGAGCTTGTCCCGGTTGTTCTGCTGTACTACCACCAATCGAATTGTCAGCAGTCGATATGTTCTCGCTGCTGTTCATGCTGTCTACTCCCGAAGGGGAGTCCTTACTATCCTTGATCTCCGATAGATCTGTATTAGTGCCGCGAGAATTCGACTCGTGCTTCGTTTGAACAGGTTGCTGTTTCTCATTGGTGGTAGAACAGTCGCAGACACCGGACGAGCTACTGGGCTCCATTTCTTTTGATTTTTCGGAAGCTGAACTAGTTTGCATGGCTCGCCATTGCCTGGCCTCTGTATCTATAGAAGCCAGGCTAGTATCTTCCAGCTCAGACGGGTGAGTACTAACAGTTCTTGAATCAATTTTAGTGTTTTTTGTAGGGGATGAGGATATTTCTGATCGAGTGCTCTGAGTTTTATGTTGTGATGATGTCTTTTTGCTTTTGGATCGATCGTCCTGTTGTAATCTTGCGGGTGGTATCGGAGGTGTGGACGTCTCCTTTGGATTGCCAATTAAATCAATTGAAGCGTTTGATGATGTAGATGGTTTCGAAGATGACGGTATTTCTATTGGATGACTGATTGATGAAGATCTAGTGCCTAGCGATGCTTTTGAGCTGGATCCAACCGTCGATGTAGATGTTGACGACGAAGATGATGATGTAGATTTCGCTATTGAACTATCGCGGATACCAGTGAACTCGCCAACAGCATTTTCACACTGTAAGAGCAATAGCGAAGCTGATTTATCACTTGACACGGATGCTGCAGAATTATCTTGGTGTTGCTGACAAAACTGCGTAGATGGAAGATTCACAGTTCCTACTTTCCTCTGACGCGAAAGTGCTCGTGGACAAACGGTCGGATTGCTTGAGCTCCTGTGTTCAAACATGAAAATATTTCGATAAAATATTATAATTTCCAACAAGTTTCAAAGACGAGTAAACTCTTTAAAGTTTATAAATGTATTGTTTAAATTAGCATGAAAAATTATTTTCAATTTCCAATCATAGCCAGCAGACATCAATCGTGTTGCGTAATATATTTTATAAACTAATGGATTTTTCTGCAGACAACAATGCTAAGCACAAAAAATACAATTTTCGGGACTGCGATTTTATGCTGGTCAAAATTTGCTAGTAACACCAATCATCGATCAATTTATATCAATTTGCAAAGCATAAATACAAAATGCGCTCAGATTTTTGGGATCAATCTAAGTAGGAATCAATTCGAAAGCAGCACTTTAAATTTTCAGTAGGAATTAGGAAACACGTTCTCATCAAATATACTTCTGGGACATTGTTCAGTGCGTGAATAGTGCGACAATCACGCGAGTAAAATACGGCGCGAAACGCACGAATGACAAGGTTTATTTTTCGTCACACAAGCATCAAAGGAGGGATGCATGCGGGCGGGAAAAGGGGTCCACGGGACGTGACACTCGCGGTCAGCGAAATGTTTCATACATTCGGAAAAGTGTTTCACGCACTTGCAGACGCTCGGAAAATGATTCGGATTAAATTAGAAATTGACGAAGTATCTGTTTGTCGGTTTTGTGAACAAAGGACAATTCATGGTCAAATGGTGTGTGCAATTCAAAACAGAATATTCACTAAGAGGAAGAGTTTAGCTAAATACACGAAACATAATATGGATCGAAAAACTGTAGAGGATTCGAAGGGTAATTAAAAGCCTAGCCGAAAGTTTGAAAGTACCTTTCGTAACGATTTCATTCTAACTGGCAAAAATTGGCGAGGCAAAGGAGCTCGAAAAATGTTTAAGAACGTGGAGTCACTTATCAATAGAAATAAAATGTTCATGGAAACTCGTGACATGATTGGATACACTGCACCAACCTTCGAAAATTTGGACAGCCAATGGATACAGACGCAAATTGGTACCGCTATGTCGATGAGTCATGATGAAAAAATTAGGCACTTGAGAAAGAGTTAAAAACTATTAGATAGGCCACCATTTAGACATGGATCCTTTCTTCATAGCACAATGTTCACAGATAACTTTGGGTCGACTTAGCTAACAAATTAGGATATGAAGTGCTACCAAATTCAAAAAGGATTAACGTCCCTTTCGGACAACCATCTACGCAATTTTGTAATGTACCTAACCAATTTGAGGCCGCACTCACAAAGCATGCTACATAAAGGTTGAAAGAACAGAGGTAAGAGAGATCCCGGACTTTGCAAAATGCGTTCATTCAATATGTAATACTACACTTTGCCCATAGCCAATGCTGAAGTGCCATCGACAGATGGGACAGGTAATTTATTACTCATCAACCGTTCCACAACTCGAAGGTGAGACATACTTATTAAATATTTGCTTGAGCATTGTAACATAGCTAATCGGGTCACCATGAGTGTGACAATTTATTTATGGTTTTGTGGGTCACCCGTGTCACGTATTGCCGGGTCGTGTGAATTCTATGCGCAAGCATTTACTTAAGGCATGCATGGGGACGTGTTTCTTTTTTTGGTACATTCTAGATCAAGTAAGAGACTTTACATATAATTAGCTTGTATGAAATTTGTACAATGGAAAAGGAAAACCGAAGAAATAGCAACGATCGATACAAAAATACAGAATCAATTTTAAAGTCAACATTGCGACACTAAGCAGATAATTTGGTATCTCTTGCCACAATCGGCAAACTTAAAAATATCAGCATTTCACAAGCCATTAGGATTAGCGTGAAAACATTGCTGTTAGGTAAAATTTGTCCTGTTAATTAGCAAAGGTTAACAACAAACATAACAATTTACATCATAAAAACCGGCCAGGTAGTCACATTTCGACAAACAAGCTGTTAGTCCAAGAAGGGAACAAGCAGGTTTGAGAGGAAGATATTGTTGAATGTAATGATCTGAAGTGTGTTTACGCTTGAAAATATATTGCAGACTGATGTTTCACGCTAAGATCTGCAATTTTCTGGATCTGCCAGTAAATCAAACTGAAAATTCTTTGAATTGGTTCAGGTTGCACAGTTTGCCTGCCATTAATCGCGTTTCATCGTTTTAAGTGAAAAACACGTTGAAAAACGTGTAGCATGGGCAAAAGATAACTTGAACCGCGATTGGAGCAACGTGATCTTTTCTAATGAATCTTCCTTTTCGGCATTTCCAAGCATCAAACACGCCCGGACAACGTCCACCAGTAGACTGCTCCAACGGACTGTTAAACATCCCGTCCAAGTCCATGTTTAGGGGTGATTCTCAAAAAAGGGTTTAGGAACTTTGTTCGTATTTACAGACGATTTGAATGTCGAAAAAATGAACAAAATCTGTCAGAAGGTTTTGTTATCATCTGCCAAGCAATGGTTCATCAGAAAAAATGAGAGCTAGATCCTCCAAGAGGACAACGACCCAAAACATCGGCGTCGATCGAGTAGCGAGTGGAAAGGGCAAAATAGGGTTGTCACTTTAGATTGATCATCTCAGTCACAGAATTCAAATCCAATAGAAAATATGTGGGCTCTAATAAAAATGCAACTTCGCAAACACAAGTCATGTAATGTAGATCAACTTTCTCGACAAATCTTTTCCAAAAGACTATACCGAAAACCTCGTGGAAAGCATGTCCTGACGGTTTCAGGCCATAATTGATGCTGGAGGAGATTGGACTTGCTACTAAGGTATTTGCATTGAGTGTTGACGACCAATTAAACAATAAATATGTGAATTTTAAAAAAACTTATTGTTGTTATAATTTAACAGTGACCACGCTTTTATGTAACAGACTGTAAATTTATCGGCAAAAATGGGGGAAAACAGACCAATTAGACGAAATTTAAGTTCAACAGACATTATTTTCGGAAAGTCCTCAACTGTTAAATCATAAAAGACCAGCCATAATTACACCAGAAAAACCAAACGGAGTTGATTTCAATTGATTCACATTGGCATCGAAAGAAGTTAAAAGTAGATTTTTGGTCATAGAATCACCACAAAAGAAAGCTTGACATTCCATAAGATACAATTATAAAATTAACGAACCAAAAAGAACAAACAATCGAAAATATAAAAAAAGCTCAATTCCTCGTAACGGATCATAAAAACGTCTGGATTCATTAAATCAGAACAACCCTATCCACTTTTTAAAAGATGATCGTGAACTAACATAAGCATCTATAGATAATAAAAAGTTCAGAAGATTCTTATATATATTTTATAATCCTAGCAAATTTTTGACCAACTTCAATCGCCTGTCTGTAATATGCTTGGTTGTCCGAATAAATTGTTATTTTTTAAAAAAAAAAGTCCTAATCAGAGTATCTTTTGTAACAAATCAACAAATCTAACAATGCAGCAATACTAAATAAAAATCATTATTTCAAAAAATCAACAGCAACAAGAGCATGATTTCACATATATTTTAAGATTTTTTAATCAATTTGCCATCAACATAAATTCGAAAATTGCATATAGGGGTTTTTCAAAACAGATGTTAGGATTTTGACAGTCGACAGGCGGCCATATTTGATTTTGCATAAGTCAAATTAGTTTGACATTTCCAATCAGTAATGTAATGTGTGTGATGGCAATCGAATTTGTTTATTCGACGCTTAGAAATAATGAAAAATTTATTATAGAAGAAATTTGGGAATCTTTTGTCGTACAGTGCGCGCAAAAGAAGATAGCACACCTGAAAAATTCATTATTATTTCCTGAACAACGGGATGCAGGTCAGTTAGATGTTTAACAAGTTAGACGCGTAGACTGAAATACACATTTCTTCCTGAAAATAATTAAGGGTTTCGTAAAATTTGGGATTTTATGGGGCATTTTATGACTTTCAGGTGCGTAAAAAAAAAATTCAGGTGTGCTATCTTTTTTGCGCCCACTGTAAGACATAAGAATCATTGCCAGTAGACCATGTTTCACGTCAAAAAAACTAATATCCTATTTTATCGTTTGAAAACCCCCAATGAATACAATATTGTACCTTAAACAGTGGCGTTGCAGATTGCTCCTAGGTTGGGATGATACAATATTTTTTTTACTAAGAATGTAGAATGAATTGACATTTAATAAAACTTTAAGCATGATAAGAACACAATGCATGAAAATTAAAAACAATTGACGAATAAACGGCAATCCAGAAGAGAAAAAATATTGGTGAGAGGGTTGTAAGCCAGTGGTAACAATGAAAAGGGGGCAAGGAAACAAGAATGCGCTGTTTTCACACCTGTTACATTGATGACTCTGAGTCACACGCTTGGATGTTGTTGAGCTGGCTGTTATGGTTGAAGAGGCAGCAGTTGTAGTGGCTGCGGAGGTACCAGTTAGGGATGATGATGTTTGCCGCTGATGCGAATGAGAAAACTGTTGACTGGTTGGAGAGTTTGCAGCCAAAAACTCAGTGCAACGACTCACAAGATGTGGTCGACGTCCTGTCGGCACACTGCCTCCCATTGCAGCTGTTGCGATAGACCCTCGAATGGTGAGTCCTCGGTGGCTTGTAGACGTAAGTGTTGATGAGTATGAGCCACCATCGCCAGTCACAAGGCCATGAGGATTGCCTGCTATACTGCTGCTGGTGCTGCTGAAAGAGATGGCCGTCGCCCCAAATTTACGCCGGTTCTGGCGACCTTGGTCCTCCGCATTACCCATTGCTTCAATTGTTGTTGTTTGAACTGGTGTTGCGTTCGCTACCTCATTGCTAGCCTTACTACTATTGATCGTCTGCGGTATTTGATTGGTTATTTTGTCAGGATTTAGGCTGAAAGGCGTATCATCATCATCTGGGCCCAAGCGTATGCCACTCTCGTTTATATAAGTGGTCGCAATCGTGGCCGAGGAGCTGGCTACAGCCTTGACAGGGTGCTGCAACGCCGTTACCTTTTGTTGAGCTGGTAGCGATGCCTCATCTTCCAAACTATTGTTGCCGGAATGTTGTGAAGGCTCGTCGGACTGCGGTTGGCTCTCGTGCAGACGTGGTTGGTGTTGCAGCGCTTGTTGGTGACGATTTCTTGAAAATTCGTTTAAATTATCACCACTTATATTATTTTTGAATTGCCTATCGAAAGTGCTATTACTAAGCAAATGTTTTTGCATTTGCTGCTGCATCTGAAGCTCAAGCGGTTGCTCTACAAATTGATGCGATTGTTGCATGTCGTTTTCATGTTGTTCATGTCGTAGTACAATTTGTTGTTGAACACTCTTTTCAACATCAGTATGATTCAAGATTTGATGATGGTTTTGAGCTGTTGTTATTGTTGTCGAAATTGTACCATGTGATTTTGGTTGTTGTTGTGCAATTGGTGATGGTAATGATGATGATGATGGTAATGTTGAAGATGATGATTGGAATGGACATATTACTTTTCGCAACAACTTATTGGGTGCTTCTAAATCTAAGCATAGTGCAGATACTGGTGGATTGTCAGTGTAATGATTGGTGTTTGGTGTACTATTGTATGTTGCTTGTTTGTCTAGCTGGTGCAATCGACTGTTAGTATGCTGTGCACTGTGATGACTTTCACTACTAAGAATACTAGCATTACGATCAATTCCAATACATTGTTTCTGGTCACGAGTTGAAATAGGATTAGGTTGGTGTTCTTGACTATTTGGCTGCTGGACATAGATCTCGTTACAATTATCTAGGAAAAATGGTGATGGAACATTTTCCATTTGTACGGTTTGTCTGCATCACGCGAAAGTATTGAAGGGAACAACAACTTCAAGATTAACATATGCTGTTCTAATCAAGCGGATAACATTAAAGTCAAGCATATTTTCATAGATCATAGAGCGGTAGCAGCAAAATAAAAAAAATTTCACACGAAAATGACTGTTGGCAGAGCGGTGAAGATTGGATATTTAAGCTCAAATAAATAAATACATAAAATACAGCGAAAAAGTGATGACCGAACAATGTATAAAACATATAAGATGTTAGATCGATTAATAGGCTTGAATATGAAAGTAAAATATTCGATTTTGCATGTGACAAATAAGTTGACACATATTTAAATATTTTTCAGAAAACGTTATTCTCATACCATAAAATTAATATGCATTTCTACTATAAATTTGTGGCCCGAAATGTTTAGAAATTTAATTTCTATCAACTGGAAAGTTCAAAATCTATTGCAAGCATTAAATTTTTATAAGAGACATTGCAAACAGTCAAATAATTTGTGGGTTCTAAATTCTAAAAGATAAGTTTTTGTAATAGACGACCGTCATCAACTTCTTCTGGCTTTTTACAACACTAACTATTTCTACATTTCATCGATTAGTTCTGATTGTTCAATTGTGCTGTTGAATCAAATTACCTAGCCTTTGAAAGCAAAAAAAAGGTCAAAACGTGACTGCTTTGGATAAAAGCACAAATAAATTGCCTGCTTTGGATAAATCGACAAATAAATTGCCTATCATTTTCAGTTTACGTTTGGCAAATGCATTAGTAGGAATAGTTATATTAATAATTATGATGTTAAAAAAAGCTGGCCCAATGCGTCAACACCAACTTTGGGTGGAAAACATGGTTGTAGTCTGACATCATTTTCTTCTATATCCTCTTTAATGCAAGATAAGACGAATACCTATAAAGAATCCCTCATACGAAACATATTCAAAAAAACGGTGAGTTTTCGAATTTCGCGGGCTACGCACATTCGATTAGCGATTTTTTTATGTTATGTTGATACACATGTCCTAAACATTTTGCATTCTGGGTTCGTTTTTGAAAGAAACAGTCTGTTACGTAAGAGCGTGGTCACTGTTACATGTAGAAAACAAAAACGTAGCGATCTATTTCTTTTTCTATGACATAGAGGGCACCTCCGTTCTCCATGCTTTATGGAAAAAATCAGCTGTCAGTCGAACTCAGTCGTTCTTCGAATGGTTTTTCGAAATGAATGCTGCTTACGCCTCGCGCTTTGAGGTAATTTTTTTATGATCGCACGAAAAAGGACCTAAATTAACGCAAGCAGCTGCTGCGAAATACATGGGGAGTTCGGAGCAGTTCGTAAGCAAGTGGTTGAATCGCTATAAAAAGGTCGGTAGTGTTGATGATTTTCCTAATCGCGGGAGTGCAAGCAAAGTGAGGAAACAGGATGAAGAAAAGATTCTCGTAGTGTTTTCGAAGGATTAAACTCTAGAGGAGGACTCTACGCCTACAGCTGGACAACGTCCACTAGTAGACTGCTCCAACGAACTGTTAAACATCCCGTCCAAGTTCATGTTTAGGGGTGCTTCTCAAAAAAGGGTTTCGGAACTTCGTTCTTATTTACAGACGATTTGAATGCCGAAAAAATGAACAAAACCTGTCAAAACGCTTTTTTACCATCTGCCAAGCAATGGTTCATCAGAAAAAAATGAGAGCTTAATCCTTCAAGAGGACAACGACTCAAAACATCGGAGTCAAGCGTGTAGCGAGTGGAATGGGCAAAATGGGGTTGTCACTTTAGATTGGCCATCTTAGTCACCGTATGCAAATCCAATAGAAAAGAATCACTTTCAGAGAAGTTTCTGAGAATGTCGTTAAATTGTTTGGCTCATGCTATGCAAATTCGTCGGATGTTTTGGTCATGAGACGTGTGTTGTTCCGAAACTGCTTACTGTTGACTAGAAGAACCATCGCATGAGCATCACTCCGGGGCTGTTGAATGACGTTAATGATGATCCTGCTTTGTTCAAAGGGTCATAACTAGTCACGAATTATGGGCATATGGTTATTATGTCAAAATCAACACCCAATCATCCCAATGGAAGCGGCCAGAAGAGTCAAGACGGAAAAATCACGCCAAGTGATGTGAAAATTTTGTTCACTGTTTTCTTCGATTACATAGGTGTGGTGCATCGTGAATTCTTGCCAAAAAATTGTACAATAAATAGGAAATATGAGGTTGAAGTTATGCGCCGATCGCGTGAAGCAACACGAAAAAAATCCAAGAAATTGTGTCACAATCATTCATGAATATTGCACCACGATAATGCGCAATCTCACACATATTTTTTTTCCAAAACAACAGTGTTATCATGCCTCAACCACCGGATTTGCCCCCTGCGACCTTTTTTGTTCCAAAAACTAAAAAAAACATAAAAGGACTACGTTTTGCCACGATTAAAGAGGTAAAGACCGCATTAAGGCTATACAAAAAATCGCATATCAGAAGTGCTTAAAGGATTGGAAAATGCGCTGCCATTTGTGAATTATATCCAAGAGGGATTACTTTGAAGGGGACGAAATAGATATTGGTGAGTAAATAAATATTTTTTGAGAAAATAAAAGGTCACCTTTCATTCGAACATACCTCGTACACTAATATAATTATCATGGAACGAAGATGCTGGCAATGAAGCTAACAATTTTTAATGCGGAATGGGGTACGTATTTAAGAAGCAAGAGGAAAAAACGAGCTTTACACACATAAATCAGCACTAGATCCAACTATACAAAGTTATATTTTGCCTGTGTATGTAGTCACTTAGCAGAGACGACTTATCTCAGTCGCAAAACCCAAAATTGTAATTTACAATAGCTTAATGTAGCAAATAGCTCGAACAAGTAAATTTTGTAGTGGTCGACATAGAAATCTAAAACGTACGTTTCAATTATGTACCTTATGGGAATTAAAATTGGCACAATGACACCGACTTTCGCAAGCTAATAGCAGCAGCAGCGTCAAGTCAAAAGAGACAGAAAAAAGACTTGGCCCGACCGTTTACAGCTCTTAACAGAGAATGAGGGGCACCCAATATGCACCAGGAATAAATTATTACAATAATTACGACTATTTTTATGAATTATAGAGAGTTTCTCGAAATTTCCCGCCTCTCAGCTTTTCCAAAAGTTCTTGGGCGCATTGTTCACTCATATCTGTACAGTGCCTTAGGACATTTGATAGTCCCTGAGCAGCATGATTTTGTACCTAATCGCTCCACTACCTCGAATCTGCTAGTTTTGACTACTACTGTTGCTGAATCCCTCGATAAACATCTGCAGGTTGATGTCATTTACACTGATTTTTCCAAGGCTTTTGACACCGTTGACATAAACATGCTTTGTCAAAAGCTTGAGATTTTTGGGGTTTATGATTCTCTTTTTCGGTGGATATATTCGTGCTTGTCCTCTAGAGCATGCCGTGTTTCTGTTTCTGGCAACTTTTCTGCTCCTTTCTTTCCTCGTTCTGGTGTTCCTCAAGGATCCATTCTTGGTCCTCTCCTATTCATTCTCTTCATGAACGACCTTTCCTCTATAGTTGATTCATCTTGCCTTCTCTATGCTGATGACCTTAATCTTTTTAGAGTGATTCGATCTCTTGATGACTGCAAAACTCTCCAGAATGATTTGCAGTCGCTAAGTTCTTGGTGTCAACTTAACTCCTTTTCCCTGAATATTCCTAAATGTCATTCAATGACTTTCTCCCTTAAATCTTCTCCCTTACAGTTTGTGTACCTTATTGATTCTGTTCCCTTAATTACTGTCGATAAAGTGAAAGACCTTGATGTTATTTTTGATGCCAAACTAAAATTTGATGCTCATGTCATCAACATAGTATCCAGAGCTTCTAAGCTTTCAGGGTTTGTATTGAGACATTGCCGTATTTTCTCCAACCCTGCTTCGGCTGTTCAATTGTTTGTGAGTGTTGTTCGTTCTATCCTTGATTATGCATCCCAGATTTGGTCACCTTATCTTGAGTATTTAATAAATCTCCTAGATTCTGTTCAGCGTAGATTTACACGCTTTCTCCTCCTTAAGTTCAAAATTTCCTATATTCCGTATGATGAACGTCTTGCCTTACTTTGTTTACCTTCCTTGAAATCACGTAGAATATATCTTGACCTCTGCTTACTTTTTAAACTTTATAATAATTTCATTCAGGTGAACATCGATAATCCTGTCTTATTAAGATACCATTATCGACCCTCTCGATCAGCCGATATTTTTAGTTTAACGTTTGCTAGAACGGAAGTGTACTTTAATTCGTCTTTACTACGTTTACCTAGAACACATAACAATCTTCAGCTTGGACCTTTACCATCTTCCTATATTAGTTTTAAGCGTAGTTTAAGGAATCAATTATTCACTTAAGAACTCTTATTTTAATTATACTTTTAATTTTTATTTACTCATTTTGTAATTGGAGTTTTCTTTGTAAGATGAGCTGATAATAAATAAATAAATAAATAAATAAATTATGTTTAACAAATTGGTAAGACGTTGTCTCGTAATATACTCGACCGAAATTTATAAACCATTTTTTTTGTTGGATTTTATACAACAATCTGGACGATAAACTTCTATTAAGTTAAAAAAAACCTACCCCCGTTTTTCTACAGGGGTACATTGACACATAAAGAGGTATTTATTTTTGATTTTTTTTAGAAAAACGTGTATAAAAACCAGCAAAAAAATTGAGAAGAAACTGGTATTTTAGAAATGCCATGCGGCAGGCGGCCAAAAACATGCGAGCACTTGAAACCATCTTCTCCTATTCTAACGTTCGAATTTTTCCAAAATATTTTAATAGGTCATTGTTACAGTTACGAGGAGTTGAAAAATGCCAAAAAAAAACGATATTTTAAAATTTTTAATGTGTACTACAGTAGCACCTCGATAACAAAACTCTCAAAGGGATCTTTCAAATAAACTTGTTATCAAGGTACACTCCTAGCCGAGGGTCGTGTTATTAAGGTTGTGTAGACGATAAGTCGTGTTATCGAGTTTTCACGTTGAATCATGAGCCCAAAATTTCCATTCTTTTCGTTTTGCAAACGCGGAAACTATGGATTTAAAAGTTAAGAGTCGTGTTATAAAGGTTCAGTTACGGAGCTCAACATTATACTGAGATTGGAGTCGTCTTGTAAAGGTTTGTTTGCTTAGAGTGACATATTATAGAGGTTGTTATAGCCAAAATCTGAATTAGGGAAAATACTTGTTGTTGAGGTTGTCATTTAAATATTAGTCGTGTTATAGAGGTATATAGGTACTTCACTAAATTCTATGATTATTTCACGGGAACTAGAAAAATTGACTTGTTACCAAGGATGTCTTGCTATCGAGGGTCGTAGTATCAAGGTTCTACTGTAGTAACTTAAGGGGTTACATATGTCTTGAAGGAAATTAAAAAAAAAACTTTTTCAAAAAATTGTATTTTAAAAACCAAAAATCTATTTTATTTAAAATTTACACACATAAAAGTTTAGCATTTCAAGAAGATGAAAAAAAACTTTTCAACTTAAAAAATTGAAAATTGTCAATTTTCCTGCAGTTTTCCTCGTCCAACCTTTTTTTGCGGTAGGCAAAATATTTCGGTGCCGGTTCATCTCAAATCAAAAATTCCAAAAAAACATTTAATAGTTTTTGCCCTTGGCTCGTGATTGAACGAAGGAATTTGAAATGGGTTTGAATGAATTTTCGTCTAATATTTTTTTAGCACTTTTCTCATCGTTTCTAAAATATTTTTTTTTTCGTATAAAACAAGAACGAGTCGACCGTATGAAAATCCCTTCGTTCAAGCATGAGTCAATACTGTAAAGAGGGACTGTGCAAAATCTCAGCAAAATCGGTCGATTCGTTCTCGAGAAATCGTGCCTACCGCACGGAAAAACAAAGTTTCGAGAAAAACGCGTTTAAAGTTTTTTTACAGTGATTTAATGAGATAAAGTTATTTTTAGCGAATTAGATTGAACCGTTGATTTCAGATCCATACAGTAATTTGATCGCCTTATTCGCGATGTTCAGAGTATCCTTTTGATGTTGTGATGTTTGATGAAAAAGAAAGGAGCTGATTTTACGTGGTAGATTTCACGCGGTAGATAGTGAAGTACGTAGGAGATTTTTTTAAAACTAATTTTTAACAAAATGGCGCTGTTTTGAAAAAAACGATTTTTGACAAAAAAAATTAGCCGTAAATTGTTTATAAAATTAAAAATAAACAATCAACTAAAAAATCCCTACTTATTTCACTAGCTATTAGTATGCACTTCAAGAAAAAATTAGTTTTTTGTTCTAGGAGCGACCGTTCGAGAGAAAAGTTACCGGTAACTTTTTAAAGGGGAATCACACAACAGCCGAATACGGGATCCTGTGGCCGCCATTTCGGAAAAAAATTATTTTTTTCTGTACATTTTCAGTTATACAATATACTATCATAAGCGGATTTGGTGTTTTTTTAATTTATTTACTTACGAAGAATCATGAAAAAAGGGGGTCTTTAGAGTAGTGTTACCCCTTAAACGCTTTTTTCTCAAAGCAAATTTTTTTTCAATATCTAAGTGATTTTTCCGTAACTAATCGGCCGATCGTTGCGAAGTTTTAACCACACATTCGTTACATATGTGGACATAGATTAAAATTTGGTCAATATCTATTTTTCAACCACAAAATCATTTAAAAAATGAAATTTTCGAAAACCCTTTTTTTCAAACTACCACCGTTTTGTTAATTTCCGAAGAAATCTTGATTTTTTTAGTTCCAACCGTAGCCACAAGCAGACTAAACTAAATTTCTTTTAAATTCATCTTATTTCAAAATCACCAGGACAGCTTTTTAATGTAATTTCGAAGACGTCGCCATTTTCAATTTATTAATTGTTTAAAATTAATAAAAAAAAAAACTTCGCAGCAGTACTAGCCCATCACTGCACATAGGGGTATTTGACCAATTTAGGCGGCCAAAAGTCAATTTTTCAAATCTTATTGTACGTAATAAAAATTTATGGTACGAACTAAAAAACAAGTCTGGCAACATTAACTAAGCGTTCCTGCACCCGCACATACTAAATTTCCTCGGGTATTGTTAGTCGGAATTTGATCTAGCGATAGTATGTACGTTCCTGTTCTCGACACGCTAGGTTTGTTACCATTTTGAAAAGTCGTATTTATTTTTCGGAGTTTATTTTGAAAGTGTTTGTGATGGATCCTGATATGTCAGGTAAGACACAATACATTACAATACGTTTTTGTGTATAAAGTTAATTACTTCAATTCAATTTATAATTTTGAATATACCCTGTTACGTAAAGATATTTTTGAGCATTTTACTAAGATAATTAAGGTATCGTTGTACTTCCGGCTTCGTCCCGGCCGTAATTTCTTAAGGTACTAGTAATTTACATCTTTCTTGTATAAAATATCAACAAAATAGCTGCTCCTACCCGCGATTTCGCAAATTTGGTGGTTATGAATAATTTTAGAAAAAAAAATTAAAATTATCAAATAATTTTAACGTTGGGTATAATTAACTTTTACTTGTTATAGGTTTACCGGGTGGTTCAGGGGTAAAAGTTGTAACTCGGAAGTACTTATTTGTTCAAATGCAACAACAAAAATGAGCTAGTTTCGAACAAAAACTGAATTATTTGGAAAATTATCTTTTATCGTGCGAAGAGTATACGGAGACTCAAATTAATGATTTGAAACATAAATTTTCACATTTTAAGTCAGAAATGAAACAAAGGTGGTTGAAATCTGGTAGAAAAGAAGAATCATTTTTAAAAAACAACGAGTCTGGGTTGAATGGAACTTTCGAAATTCCTGTAATGCAAAGTCGACCAGGCAGACCATGTAAATCGTTTGAGGAATCAAGCGAGCGAACTAAAAGAAGAAAAACGGAAGACATTCGCGCTACCATAGATGACGAAGTAATGATCTATGCTGCGAAGTTAAAATTACAAACTAGTGGCAAAAGAGTTGCTTCGCAAGTGTTTAACGAGATCACAAGTTCTCCAACACGTGCGACAAAGTGTAAAAAAGCATACTCTCAAACAATGCAAGATCAAATCGTACAAGTGACACCGGTACAAGCTTTGGTAATGTTTGTAGAAGCAGATTTGACTAGGCGACAATATGAAGTTATTAGGAGCACAAATAAAAAAATGTACCCATGCTATAGCGTTTTGCAAAAAGCAAAACAAGAATGTTACCCACCTAAGGATTCGTACTGTGTAACAAGTACCTGCGCCGAAACTAACCTTCAAACCCTAATTGATCATACAGTTACACGTTTATGTAAGTACCTGAATGAGGTTCTCATAACTTTGAATGCATCTGAAAAAAAATCCCTAAAAATTATTTGCAAATGGGGTTGTGATGGATCTCAACAATCACAATACAAACAAAAGTTTGAGAGTGATGCGGATTCTGACTAAAATATATTTTTGAGTTCTTTTGTGCCTCTTCAAATAGTTTGTGGCAAGGATAATAAGAAAATTGTTTGGCAAAATCCCACACCATCATCTCCCCGATTTTGTAGGCCGATAAGATTCCGTTTCCTGAAAGAAACTTCGGATATCACTGAAGAAGAGATCAGCTACGTTAAAAACGCAGCTAAATCTCTAGCCAAAACTAATGTCCACTTAGATGATAATCAATTTACCTTTGAACATATTTTTATAATGACGAATGGTTGATGAATGGTTGATGGAAAGGTCTGCAATGCCGCCACGGGTACAAAATCTACAAATATGTGTTATATTTGTGGAGCAACTTCCAAAGATTTGAACGAACTTGATTCAAAAAAGAAAGTCAATGATAAGGCTCTTGAGTTCGGGCTTTCAATCTTACATGCCAGAATACGTTTTCTTGAAAGTATTTGCATTTGGCCTATAAACTACCTGTTCGCAAATATCGCAAACAAAAAACTGCATCTGAAAAAGCTACAGAAAATGAGAGAAAACGCGACATCCAGGAGAGGTTTCGCGTAGAGACCGGATTTTTACTGGATAGGCCAAAAGCTGGATTCGGCAACACGAATGATGGTGGCACCAGTCGAAGATTTTTTGAAAATCCACAGTTAGCAGCAGAAATAACAGGCTTCAGTTACCAGTTAATTTTTAGATTAAAGGTGATATTAGAAGCAATATCCAGTGGCTAGGAAATAAATAACGAAAAATTCGAGAAATACACCTTCGACACTGCCAAACTGTATGTAGAACTTTACTCATGGCACCCAATGACTCCGACCATGCACAAGATATTAATGCATGGTGGAATTATAATAAAAAATGCATTACTGCCAATAGGTCAACTATCAGAGGAAGCCGCAGTGGCCCGAAATAAACACTTCCGGTCATATCGCCAAAATTTTGCGCGCAAATTCACAAGAGAATCTTGTAACCTAGATATATATAACAGACTACTTTCAAGTTCTGACCCCTTATTGAGCAGTATGAAACAAATAAAAAAATAAAAATTAAAGACGTTTTTACCGGAGACCATTGAACTATTAATGCCCGCTGAGCCTAATCCATCTGATCCAATGGAAAGTGAGGAAGAAAATGATTCTGAAGAAGAATTATAGTTAAAAAAGTATGATATAAACTTTTTGATGAGTTGTACTTTTTCTAATAATATGTAATATAATAAGTTGTATGAAGCTATTTTCGAAATAAATGTTGTTTCTATAACAAGAACACGTAGTTACAATTAAAAAATAAATTTAAAATAATAAAAATCCTAAAAATTATTTTGGCCGCCTAAATTGGTCAAATACCCATATGTGCACTGGCAGCCGTTCGTTATACGACAAACAATCGATGACTACGCCCAATGATGGATCATTTGGCGGCTGTCCGCACATTTTATCACCAATTCTCGACTGTTCGTAATTGAGTTTAAATGCGCATATCACCAAATATTTAACAAAATACCAACTCTAATTTTAGAAAACTTACTTTCGCATTGAAAGTGCAGCAAAAATTCAGCCTGTGCAATTGTTTGAGTTTTTCCGGCATGACCTATTACGTTTATAACGTAACTAGTTCTCTGTTACAGAAGGCTTTTCGACGCTGGACTCAAGGGTCGTTTTTATATTTCCAATTTTAAAATATTCAGCGCAACAACAGTGGCCCGGAAAATCAACGAAGCATTTGGTATGAGGATGCATATGTGATGCAAAAATAATTTGCAGATTGTGTGGAAAATTAAAATTTAGAACGAAAAAAACATTTAAAATTGAACACTTACCAGGAGCAAGACCTAAAAGAGCAGTTAATAAAGCTACTATAGCTAGAATATTGACATGCTATTAAATGTGGATAACTCTATGAACCCTGAGTGTTCTGGAAATTGATTTGGATAGACACAATCGCTTTGAGCCCCATTGCGTCCGAAGCAAGAGTCCTGTCAGGGAATCGTACACTACGCGATTTGATGGATTAATGGAATCATAACTATTCAAAGTCACTATCGCAAACTTGCAGTAACACCTCAAAAATTGTATGAAAAGGAGCCGGTATTTGGGACACAAATGATAGGGACATTGTATAAGGATGTCATTTTCTGACCTTGAACTGACTTTTGCGACATCATCGATTCGGAAATCGTAAAACAATCAATCCTAGTTTCAAGCAATAATTTCAGGATGTAAGCAATTATTTTTTCAGGGTCGTTTTATGTTTGCAGAATCTGCGAAAAAGAAGTTTGATCCTTTTTGAAAAGGAAAAAAATGGAAAACGTGGACTCTAGCTCTGATCACCCGAAATTAGTTTTCATATAAAAATTTGAATTTTGGTCTCCACAGAGGATGGACTGGCCTGGCCAGTATGTTACGTTGGTGAATTCTGCGAAAATGGACCAGGCATACTATTAAGAGCCCCGGCTCCTCTAGTCATCTAAAAGGATAATCAAGGAAGACATGAGACGATGACAACAAATTCTTTCTAAAGTTGGCGAGTTTGAGGAAGTCTTCGTTGGACTGTGATAGTTGTAGGCCTAATGGCGACTGCTTGCTCTATGCAGACTAAGATCCGAACATATATTCACATTTAACGCATTGGAAATTCAATCACTGACCAAGTAACTACATTGTCTACGAAACACATATTGCAGAAATAATATAAGAAAAAGATATACCGATAAGATTCTGGAACTTGGTTGTTGGATGGCGTGGCACCTTTTATCTGAAAACACCACTTATTGAGTACCTTTCAGGAAAATCAAACGGAAATAACTTTGCACGACTGCCACTAGATCGTTTAAAACTGCTATATAAATATATCTTATGAAAATTATGGATATTTTGGGAAGGATTAGGAAGGATGATGTGTGTGATTGATTCAAGAACTGTTAGTTAATTAATCTTCTGTCATTTCTAATCACATGTGGATATGTGACATGTGGATATGTTGACATGGTTACCAAAATCGCCTACTTATGTTCAAAAATTTAAAGCACAGTGTATATTTCAGTGACTGTCTATTTCTCTTTTCTCTCTCTCTCTCTCTTTCATGGTGGCAGATTATATTTGAATTTTCGATGCTTCATCTCTTAAATTTTTGAATTATAGTAAAATGCTTCGAAACAGGCTCAAACTTAATGATTTAATAAATTCCAATAAGAGGTTTAAAAATCACAACAATTCGATAAATTCTGCCTTAAAGACCAGGGCGAATCTGTAAAAAACGACTACATTTGGCTGATAATGGGGGGCGCACACTGACTTTTGCAGAAAAAGTTGTGGAATAATTCGTATAAAAATAATTGAGCCATCCTGCCTCTCAACAAGGTCGGGAACATTAATGAAAGAAGTCGAAATGTTTCAAAATTATAAAGAAAATTCGATTTTTTTCCTTCTTTTCACACTTCTAACTTCAAAACGATTCATTTTAGAGCAAAGTTATGAGGGATTAAAAGTTACGTAAATAAATTTGCTATAAGATATTGGGTAAAAATTTAAAACAAAATTTTAAGTTTATTCAAAAATGGCAAAACATTTAAAACAAGAAAAAAAGCCTTTTTTATTTATTTTTTTACGACTTAGAATGCACTAAGGACCTTCATAATTCGCTTAGAAAGGTTTAATAATATAATAAAACAGCGAACAAATTTTTGATCAAAATGGATTCAGTAGATTACGCATAATAATTTCGCAATCTAAATTTATTTCCAAAAAAATTCAGAAACTTAAGCTTATGGAAGTTTGAATTTTTTTCACAAATAAAAAGCACTTCACCTATCAAATGCATTTTAAAAAATTAAAAGCGGATTATTATGGCAACCTCAGGAATTTTTGCTAAATTTGATAATAAACTCTAAAACAGTGCTGGGCAGCTGCGAATTGGTTTGATAAAAGTATGGCTTGTCTCGAAAAAATTGTATACTTCAAGTATGTACTTATTGGACCTCGTAAGATTTAAAATCCTATTCACTTCAGAAGTCGGATAATAAATTCTTAAAATATAGCTTATTTTTCAGAACGGCAAAGTGGGTAGACCAATTAATTCGCAAGAGAGATTTCCCATATAAAAAAATCTCAAACTTGTTGAAACATTTTCTCTGAAACTCTTTGATAAATTTTAATAAAATTTGGCATGGTTTTTCAACTATTTAAGTACAACAAACTGAGTAGCTTTTATTAAGAATAACTCATTAGAAAAAACATAAGTGTGTGAAAGCTTTTGTCCACAACTATGTGGCACAGTGGAGGACAAAAGTGCGAATATTTGTAATTGATTTTCCCTCTGTTTGCGAAGTACTTTTGCACCGCAAGATATTTTCTAGAAACCCAGCAATCCTTATAGAAGGGCAGACTAAGCGCAAGGAAAACATTAGATAAAGCTATTTGAAATACAAAACATCCAATTTAATTGGAGGGTGGGGTGCTGATACGTTCAAATAAGTATATAATACGAATACGTTTGCAGCGCTGCTTGAACATTTTCTAAACTTACATTCAGGACGCAATCATTTTAACCATAATTTTCCATACAACACTACTTTTTACACTAACGAAGTCTAAAATATAGTTTAAAATTATTTTTATGGACCAGAATTCATTACGAATCACAGCGAGTAACTGCAATAAAATAAAACTGGGATGTAACGTTAACAAACCACAAATCTCTAGAGTATTTTTGAAAGGTTTCCTTCAGTAAATATTTTCGTCCTATTTCAATACGCGACGGATAGATGGTATATCAGATCGAATTTAACACTGCAGAGCTTCTAATGTACGATCAAACATTTTTGTGGATATTGACACTTCATACGCGCGAAAGTTTGTAGGATGCAAAACGCTATTAAGATTTCACACATTGTGGAGGACCACACGAGCTGCGAATAGAAGCAACACTTTCAACGCAGACGGCGCCAGAAGTGAACACGACTAAATAAACTAAGAGATTTTATTCGAAATCATAACACACAGCAACAATACTCACTTAAATCGTTCACTTTACGTTCAGAATGTGCACTCAGCCAACTCTAGGAGCAGCAGTTCACTACCAAAAACACTATCAACTTTATTATTCTTTTATCCAGTACCACGCCAGCTACTGCACCGTGAAAGAACTGTTTCGAATTGGTCAATATCAGAAGATGGTCACGTACCGTCTGTTAATCGATGGTCGATCACACGCAAAAAATATGCCACGCTATGCGTTTTTGTTTTCGATTGATGCCTGGATACCAGAACCAATTCCATTTAAAAAAAATCATACGACACAATATGCCAGATTCACGTAAAAATGTTGCCAGCATTTGAATCTTTTTTGTAAACAACAGCGGTTACGAAACTGTAGCCAATTTTCTAAATGGAAAAAGGGAAAGAACAGCGGATAAAAACCATTGATATTTTATGCAAAGCTTAGGTGAAATAGAACCTTTTACAGCGTATCGCAAGCAAGATCGCAAGGATCGCAACGCAGGATGCAACATTTGTTGGCTTGTTTTGGAAGTGTGTGCTATCTCGACATTGGGAACAGTGACGTACTTGAAAACAAATACAGTTAGGGATAAAACCCTTCATACACCCTCAGAATTTCATGGATTTAGTAGAAAATGCAAATATGTGACGGACAAGTCTACGGCAGCAGGTTAATTGGAAGCTTTAGTCAAAAATCCATTAATGCACATTTTTTCAGCAACTTAAATATATTTATAAAAAAACCTTTTCATAACAAACTTAAAGAGAAATTCATAAAAACATTAAAAAAAAATAAAGGACAAAAGTCTACGGCAGTCAGTGCTGGCTGATTTTGTAATTTTCTGTAATGAGCGCTTCCTTCAACAAATTCTTATTTTTTATGCAACATTTCCGAATTTTCCACTCCAGAAGCTCCGATACATGTTCTATTGGGTTTTAATTCGGGCTTTGGGAAGGCGTATTCTGCTGCCTGGGAGCGTAGTACAACAAACAGTTCTTGAAGAAAAGTGCTGTGTGCTTCGGATCATTATCCTGTTGGAAGACCTGGCTCCCTCCAAGGCACAACTTCTCAACTGATGGCCTTTAATGTTGTTCCAACAGGTTCTTGTAAACATAGCGGTCTATAGTAGTTTCATTAAAAGCCAATCTGCCGACCCCAGCTATAGCTATGTCTCCCCAAACCATAACATTACCTCCACCGTGCTTGACAGTAGGAATCAAACTTTTGGTCTCGAAAGTCGTATTATTTTTTCTCCATATTTTACTGCGACCATCACACCCGAACATGTTGTATTTCGACTCACCTGTAAAAAGGACTCGATTCCAAAAATCATTGTCCGTGTTGATATGGGCCTTGGCCAACTCTAGGCGCAGAAGTCGGTTTTTTTGCGGACATTAATGGTTTTTTACGTGGAGTTCTGCTTTGAAATCCATCAGAATTTAATGCTTTCGAGATTGTTCTTGCATGAACATCCTTTTTCCATATCGCAGTCAATTGTTTCGCCAAATCTGGAGCACTTATTTTAAGATTTCAAGTTCCTGGCACATTTCAACTCGGCGCAATTTTTGGTCATCCGTTAACACTTTCGGCGCCATCCTTGCGTTCACTTTTCGCATTTGCAAATTGTTCGTTATGATGTCGTGAACGGTACTTTTCGCGATGTTTCATGTCTGCGCTACTAAACGAACACTAGAACAACGATTTGAATTCAAAAGGTCTGTCACACGCGTCACATTGTCGTCAGTGGTTGACGTTAATGGCCGTCCAGCGTGCGCTTCATCGCCAACATCTTCACGATTTTCTAAAAAGGCTTTGTGCCACCGAAAAACTTGCCGTTTTGGCAAAGAATCATTGCCATCATTGGAAAAGTTTCCACTGCTGATTTTCCAAATTTTATGCAAAACTTGATAGCAATCCTTTGCTTCAGCGAGTGCTGCATTTTGACTTGCACGGCATACAAAAACGAGTTCGACGTAAAACCGTGCCCTTACTCTCCGAATGGTTGGAAGATACTGAGCGACCGCTTGTAGAAAAGCTGTTTTTTCGCTCTATTGAAACACGTTACGGAGTAAAGCTGGTTTACAATCAAGTCAGTGACATTACTTTCCGAATAAACCCTGTATAACGGGAAGTACCGTTTATCAAGTTTTGACATTTGTGCTTCGCATCAGGCTACATTCAGTGCAGTTTCGATACGGCCGCAGCTGTGATGATGGTTTCTCGGAAGGAAATCGCATCAGAAGCACGGATCCTGGTGACAAAACATAGAAACGAAAGAAAATCTTTCGAAGAAATAGCCAAAGTGTTGAATTTAAGTAAATTGACAGTTCAAACAAAATTCAACTACAAAAGCAGGTTCTCTAATGAAAACAAGCCTAACAATGGTCGACCGAAGAAGCTGGTTCGCAGAAATGTCTCCTTTATTTTGAAAGAAGTGAACCCGAAACCCAAAGGCGAATACCACACAATTGGCGGTGGACATTCCAAAATGAGGAGAAACCACGATGCATCCAAGAACGGTTCATGGAACATTAAATAATAAAAGTTATATCGCAGCAGAACATCACGCGAAAAACCCTTACAAGTGAAAAAATCACAAACTTCGCTTAGAATTTGCCAAAAAGGAATTCATTTTTGGAAGAAGGTTTTATTCGCCGATGAATCGATGTATAACATATTTAGATGTGACGGTAGAGCTAAAGTTTGGAGGAAAAAAAAGCGGAAATGGAACCGAAACATCTTATTCCTACAGTCAAACATGGCGGTGGTAATGTGATAGTTTGAGGTGCTGTCGCAACGTCGGGTGTAGGAAATTTGGTGTTCATTGATGACGTAATGGATTACGATCTCTACAAAACCATCTTGCAACACAATTTAAGGGAATCGGTTGATAAGTTGGACCTTGGTGAGAGCTGGATATTCCAACAAAACAATGATTCCAAGCACACCGCTCAAATCATGAAGGACTGGCTACTATATTATGCTCCAGGACAGCTCAATACACTTCCACAAAGTCCAGACTTGAATGTCATCGATCACGTTTGGGAGCTTCTGTATCAAAAAATAAGAAAACACGACATTAGAAGTCGAAGAAGAAGCTAAGCTGGGGTCAAATAACGTCTAAAGGCTTAGAAAATTTGGTCCCATCAATGTCACGACGCTTACAATCAGTTATAGATGCGTACGGTGGGCCAATAAAACATTAATATGAAGTTTTCAAATTTTCTTAATTAAGTTTTTGGTAGATCTCATGATCGAACGTAGACTTTTGTCAATACTTACTAATTTTTTTAGATTTTTTTATAAGTAGATTGTTAAATTTATAATGGAGGAAAGATTATTTTGCTACATCTTACTAAAAATAGATTATAAACAAGACTACATCATTACTTTTCAATTAGTGCCATGGGGCTCGTCAAGCAGCGAAAATAGGGACTGTATTTAGACTTTTGATCGTTGTACGTTGCAAAAACATTAGAACATAATATTAAATCGTTTCCGTCGATATTGTTCACAATATCATCTCTTCGGGCGATATTTTCATCCCGGAGACAATGCTTATATAAATACTGACTGTTTTCTGTGGACTATTGGACTTTCATCGCGCTCTACTCTCTTTGAAAAATGAATATGGAAACAATAATGCTATTGAATATTTTCAATTTTAAATGATCGAAAAGTGTATTTTTCCCCAGAAACAAACAAAAGCCGTTTAAAAATATTCAACGGTATATTTTTAAAACCGATTACAAACGGAGGCCATCATACAACTCACCCTTACAATCCAAAGCTAGCTCGACCCATACGATTGTATAAGAGGAAGAAACTATATCAAGACTAAAATAGGTATGTCCAGACGCGCCATAGCATCTGGGTTGAAGGAACCAACAACCCTGGGGTTGTTGGACTGCACAAAATATGGTCCGAACTGTTTGGAAAAACTCGAGACACCTGTAAGGAATCGCCAAATTCAAAGATGGAAAATAAGTTTGTTATACTATATTTTGAATTTCAGGTAGAAAAGTTGGAGTTATAGATTCAGAAATATTTGGGAACGAACGAAGCAAGATGTCTAGCTAATGCGTACGGGATACCGTCCGAGCCCAGGACCAACACTAACGCTTACTTGACTTAAGGGGGAAGTATGATATTTTAATTTATTTTTTTAATTTTTTTCATTTTATTCAATTGTAGAACTCTTCAAGAAAATTCAGTTTAAATTTAAGGTCGATTGAAGCAAAACTGACGGAGCTACAGGATTTCAAAACTCAGCTCTTCGACGCGTTATAAACTGTAAATCGGTTGTTTCTCTTTTTTTAAACACTTAATTTTTCCAAAGTCGGTGAACGCTCTAACTCAAAATCTATTTATTCGATCCTTTTCAAATTTCGCACACATATTCTGTCAATGAATCACGAGGTAATCACGTCGAGATATTTCATTTTTAATGATTATAATTTGTTTAATAATAACAACTTTTTCGATTTTTTAATAAAAAAATTAAAAAATTCTGTTTTTTACTTAGAATTGATACTAAAATTTGATAAATCGTTTATAACAATATGTCTCGACGTGGTTACCTCGGCAAACTCATAAACTAATGAAATCCTTTTGGTTTTTTGTAATCAGATGATCGAGTGATGAGTTAAGCTGTGCACCGCAAAATTACTTTTTCTAGGTGTCGACGAAAATTTGCTGTCAGTGGCTCAATAATCAATATTTTTGGACCAAAATTTTGGAGAATACTCTTAAATAATCATATTATTATATACTTTGTTCAGAACTAAATTTATATTTACAGTATTTTCAAAAAAAAATTAAAAAATGCTTAAAATGTGTAAAATTAACCATACTCCCTCCCTCAAGGAACTGCAATCACGTCTGGGCACTATTGGAAAGTGGGATCAGATCAGGGCAAATTCTGATTCTTACAATCACTGAAGTTAACTATGAAAAAGAAAAAGTAGGCAAATCGGGACTAGAGAAAATGTGACATACTATCAAGAGTGACGAATGAGAGCAAGGAGCTATAGTTTTTGGGGGCAGCGAATATCAAACCAAAAGGGTTTTGTTTCATTAAGAAGGAAGTGTCGAGCAAAATCATGGAAAAGTTTCAGTTTGATCGCGCTGAAGTCCTTTTTCGTGCTTAAACGGAGTTAGACTATGAACCGACATTATGCACAAAACTTCAACATGAGCGTCGGCAAAAAAACCGGTTTTAAGTAGCCAATGAGGTCCTTTTTGGTGAAAGACAACGATAAATGAAACGGCCAAAAAATGATGACGGTTTGAGATAACTCCCTCAATTTGGTTGGCAAATGTACCTAGAAAATCGAAGATATATCTGGTCATGATCGCAAAGTCGGCTCTTTCAATGTTACATCGGAGTGAAGGGTGCATTCAATTTTTTTTAAGTATAAAAATGTGGCTACGAAAATGCAGAGAATGGTGTTAAGGGTCACGCGGAATGTAAGCAAAAAAAGCCATACCAAACTAGATTTTTGCCCCGACAGGTACAGGACGAGATCGAAAATTCGCCTGGTTAAGATATAATATTTGTTCTGCATCATTTTCACACAATGCGACAATGAAAAAAGGAAATAAAATGAATGGTTGGTTTTGGGATATCTAAGCTTTCATTAAATTCATACCACATTCAATCTGCTCACATTTGGCGTTGGCAATGCTTGACACCGAACAAACAGTCATTATCAGAATTGATTAATGCATAATATATCAGAAAAGTGTGTTTTATTTACGTCTGACGTGACGAGCTCTGATTGCCATTCTTAAGAAACAATCCCAAGCAGAACACCTGTTGCAAAAATGTAAACACACACGTATTACGTTACGTTACACGCCTGACTTTACCCAAAACACATGTTAATATATGCACTCATATGTGGTTCACAGTTATGACGCAACCTAAGTACTGTACATGATGACGTATAGTTCAATTCAGGGTTGGATCCATATTAAATCGATTGATAAGATCGATTTGTATCGAATCTACGGCTGTAATATTAATGTGAACGATATTTACGTGTAAAGTATGGGAAATTCTCAAATGTTCGAATCTCCAAAATATTTTACACAATTTTCAATACCTAATGTTAGCATGCAAAAATATTGATTTATCTCCAACAGGATTTGTCAGCAATGGAAACAACACCAAGCGTCGCCCAAGCATTGACGTACAATGAACGGCCAACGACCGGCTCCCAGTGGTGGCCAAGCGCTTGGCGCAGCACTGGCAAACAAGAATGCCAGCCGTTGAAAAATTGTCCGGGTAGCCGACGAATGGTCCAGCATTGTGCCATCAGCAATTCTTTGTCGTACAACGAACGGCTGCCAATGCTGGGTCAGTGCTGGCGGGCGTCATCATTCGGAGAGCTATAGCACACTATTTAACTTTCTACACATCGTGAAACATCCCGCTTGTCTCCTGAAATACATGCTGAGTTTTTGTACTGAGGAGTTTGTCCTCGCGTAACGTGTCCTAGGCAAAACAATGCATTTTCAAATTCGAGACGCAATAACTTCCATCATCGTAAATCAATAACAAGCAACAACAACAATTTCTGACAAAATTGTCTAGACATTCTTAACACTTTTTGTCATAAAAGTGAAAATATCGAAGTTGTAACCTCTGGAAGATGATCGCTGCTTTTGTTCGCACTATTTTTTAACGCATAACTTTTCGGCTTTCGCCACTACGGGCAAAAAAGGTATGTACGTAAAAGTTGCGGCAAATTAAATTTAGCCCATGTTTGCTTTACATAACTTCTTCGTGCGAGTCATGCTTTTCTAGATATTGATGTATTGTATCCTTCTTTTTTTTAAAGTTGCAGCCTTTGCCTACCACTGTTCGGACGCTCTGAAACATCATTTCTGTATCTCGAATATCTGATGTATCAAATCATGTCACAATAAAGCGGCATAAAGGGTTTTTTTTGCAACGCAGTTTGAGTTTTTTTTGCAGTAACGAGTCTAAGCACTGGGCCATTGCCGATCACCAATACTGGCTATGCACTGGCCCTGCACTTGCCCTGCACTCCTGCGCTGGCCCTGCACTGGCACCGCACTGGCACGGCACTGGCCCTGCACTGGCCCGGCACTGGCCCGGCACTGGCACCGCACTGGCACCGCACTGGCACGGCACTGGCTCTGCACTGGCCCCGCACTGGCAGTCGTTCGTTGTACGACGGACAATCGATGATGGCTACACCCAAAGCTGGGCCATTTGGCGGATGTCCACACATTTTATAATCGATGCTCGGCTGACGGCTCGCTTGCTTCCAATGCGTTCAAAGTCTGTTCCGGATTTCAGGGAGTGAAATCCCTAACTTCCAGAAGTGAAATCCCTTTTCTAATTACATCGTTTGTCTTTAGTATTCCTATAGACCAGGGTGAATCTGTTTTCAGTTGACCGTTGAGGGGGCACACTGATTTTTGCAAAAAAAGTTGTGGAATAACTTGTATAACAATAATTGGCTTATCTTCCCTTTCAAAAAAATCGGAAACAAAGGGGAAACACTACTGTAGGATTTTCAAAAAATCAAAATTTTTTTGTTGCTCTAAAGTATACCTTACCATCATAGAAATCATGTAGCAAAGTTTCATTTTAGTGAAAAAATTTCTAAATGTTCGAAATTTTAAATTAGCGCGGCGCCTCTCACTGCTCTTTCGAAGCGCAATCCGCGCGTATCCCCGCGCACTGTTAGTATTGAAATTAGGAACAATTTTAAATATAAATCTTTCAAAACTATACTCGGAACAACGTTTTTCAAACTGACCGGACTTCTTTCTCAAACAATTTTAGTTCGATTTACTTGAAATTTTTACAGTATGTTGAAAACTAGTGTTTGCTAGGAAGTTCGTAGGATTTTTTTATAATGTTGCATATTTCAATTGTTATTAACAATTTTTGAACGATTTTCTTCGTTTTTTTTATTTTTTTCAAAATAACGCCATTTTGTCAAAAATTAATTTGAAAAATCCTACGTACTTCTCTGGATGTTATTATATGATTTATCGACAATTATTTGTTTGATAACCATAACCTTAATAATTCAGGAGAAAACGGTCCGGCCGCGAAGCTATGAAAAAATAAGGCGTTTCTGGAGAAATACTAGGGAGCCGCCATTTTGTTTTTTAAAGTTCTGAAAAAATCCAAAGAGGATGTCAAATACTTGTACCATATATATATATTTACCAAATTTCGATATGTTGTCTGGTTTTTGAGAAAAAATTCCCATAAATAACTTGTTTTTACTTCTGCAATCAAAATGTTTTAAAAAAAATCAAAAAAATCGTTTTTTTTTACTTTTCTCACATCTTACTTTAAAACGGTTAATTTTAGAGCAAAGTTGAGTGGAAATAAAAGTAGCGTGATAAAATTTTCTACAAGATAAGATTGCCTAAAAAATTTAAAACATTTAACCCTTGCCGCAAAATAGCAATGAATATAAAAATAAGGGGGGAAACTTTTTTTTTACTTATTTTTTTTTACCCTTTAGAATGCATTTAGGACCTTCATAGTTCGCCTAGAAAATATTTATAGTGTACACCATTAAATAGCACACCAATTTTCATCGAAATCGATTCAGTAGATTGCGTATATTAATTTAGCGATCTAACGTCGTAGGAGGCGTGCTTCCATCAACTGAATCCGCAGCCGCCCAGCACTGTCTTAGAGTTGCTAACCAAGTTTAGCAAAAATTTCTGCGGCTGCTCTAAAAATCCGATTTTAATTTTGTAAAAAGCGTTTGATAGGTCAAGTGCTGTTTTATATGTGAAAAAGCAAATTCAAACTTCTATAGGTTTAAGTTTCTGACTTCAAAAATTTTGAATTTTTTTGAATAAATTTAGATTGCTCAATAAATATGTGCAATCCACTGAATCGATTTTGATGAAAATTGGTGTCCTGTTTAATTACACTACTTGTATAATGATTTTCTAGGCGACGGTCCTAAATGCATTCTTAATAATAATAAAAAAAATCCCCCTTATTTTTATATTTATTGCTATTTTGCGGCAAGGGTAAAACGTTTCAAAATTTTTAACCAATCCTATCTTGTAGAAAATTTTATTACGAAACTTTTATTTGCACACAACTTTGCTTTAAAATGAACCATTTTAAAGTTAGGAATAAGAAAATTAGGAGAAAAACGATTTTTTTTAAAAATTAAACATTTTGAATATTTTTTTAATGTTCCCGACTCTTTTGAGAGGGACGATAAGTCAAACATTGTTATACGAGTTATTCTACAACTTTTCTCGCAAAAATCAGTGTGCCCACCCCTCGACGGCCAAATGTAGTCGTTTTTCTACAGATCCGCCCTGGTCTACTAGTTTCAACTGCTTTGTAGAGAGGATTTTTTTCGCAGATGGCAATAAAATGGACTGATGTGCGCAACAAATGTACATGCTCCTAGAGCGAATTTTGCATTGAATATTACAAATACACTTAGCAGAAAAAGTCTGCGTACATGAAGTAAAATTTTTATTTTGTTATTGAAAACCAAATACAAAAGTTGTTTTTTTATTTATATCTATTTTTTTATTTATACAATATTGTTTTCACTATCTTGATAGATACACTTCATGAGTTTATGTTTAACCCAATAATTATAAAAATTAAATTTCTGAAAAATCAACGCTGAGTATGGCAGAAAAAGTCTGCGTACAAAATATAAAAAGGGGAATTCCCGGTGTTTTGACGCCAAATCTTTGCTTTGTTTACTACTTTGAAGTTTCAGTAGCGCATTGTGTTCAAGCAAGCGTGCTGATAACGTGGTGTCGCATGTTAAAAGTTCTTAGTTTCATCATGGCAACCAAAAGAAGCGAGATTAATACTAGCGAGCAAAAAATAATAGTTGACCTATGGCGAAAAGGGAAAACATATCGCGAAATAGGCCTAATCGTCGAAAGAACACATTCCTCCATCTAAAGAGTTGTTAACAACTACAAAGAAACAGGAGTATTAGCATCAAAACCCAGATCAGGACGGCCACCAAAGCTATCAACAAGAGAAACACGCAGTAGTATCCAATCTGTGAAAGCTAATCCTCGTGTAATTGCATCGGCACTGCGAAATGATATTGCGCAAAAGTTTCACAAACATGTTTGCGTCGATACTGTTCGCAAAATATTGAAAAAATATGATTACCACGGCCGTGTTGCACGCAAGAAGCCACTTGTATCCAGAATGAACAGAATTAAGTGACTGGCATTTGCAAAGGAAAACGTGAAGAAGCCGCCAGCCATTTTTTCGGAAGAAAGCAAGTTCTGCATTTTTGGCATCAAAGGGCGGAAGATTGTTTGGCGAAAGCCGGGAACTGCTTTCAACGATGAGAATTTATACCCAACTGTCAAGCATGGTGGTGGTGGAGTAATGGTGTGGGGGTGTATTGCTTGCAATGGAGTGGGCAGAATGGAGTTCATTGAGTCTATAATGAATAAAATAGACTATATGAACGTTTTAAAGCGCAATTTAAAGAAAAGTGCCGAAAAATTGAGACTCCAGAACAATTTTTTATTCCAGCAGGACAACGACCCCAAACATACGGCGGAAGTAGTTAAACTCTGGCTGCTTTATAATGTGCCCAATCAGCTTAAAATGCCTTAAATCCCATCGAACATTTGTGGGATTTGTTGGAGCGGAAAATCCGGGAATACACCATAACTTCCAAGCACAATTTTAAAGAAGTTATCGCCGAAGAATGGGAGAAAATTAGCAGTGATGAGACTGCTAAACTTGTTAATTCAATGAAAAAACAGTTTATGGAAGTTATAAAAAGAAGAGGATATCCTACCAGCTACTAATTAAGATTGAATAAGTTTTGATATCAATTTGCAATCAAGTAAATATTTTTGTACGCATACTTTTTCGTTATCATAGAAATTTCCTTCTTTTGTTTTTTAATTTTTATATTTTTATAATAAGCTTATAGATTTTTTATGAAGAGAACAAAATTTTAATTTGTGTACGCAGACTTTTTCTGCTAAGTGTATGTAAAATCAAACAAAGATATGTTGAAACTTACACGATCTTCTTTAATATATATACAAATATATATAAGCTAGCAATGAAAACAACGTAAAATACATGTTTTTCATTTGTCCCGGGGAAAAATTTAAAATCCCCTTTTTTGCCAAAATGAGTATTTCTCCCATTAGCATTAGGATCAAAACAACCCTAGTCAGCATGCATCAAACAGTGCTGCAAGACGCTCAGGCAGTACTGGGCTAGTTGAACAACCTTGTTCGGAATGGAGTTGAAATGCGCATATTACCAAATATTCAACAAAATACCAATATTAATTTTAGAAAACTTACTTTCGCATTGAAAGTGCTACAAAAATTCAGCCTATGCCAATCTTTTGTGTTTTTCCGGCATGACCTGTTACGTTGATAACGTAATATGTTCTCTTGTACAGAAGACTTTTGACGCTGGATTTAAGGGTCGTTTTCATATTTCGACTTTTAAAAGATCCAGCGCAGCAACAGTGACCCAGAAAATCAATCAAGCATTTGATTTGAGGTCTGAGTTTTTATTTTGCAGTAACGGCTTCAGGTACTGAACCATTGCCGATCGCCAATACGGCCCCATCACTGGCAGCAGTACTGGCACATCACTGGCAGCAGTGCTGGCCCATCACTGGCAGCAGTGCTGGCCCATCACTGGCAGCAGTGCTGGCCCATCACTGGCAGCAGTGCTGGCCCATCACTGGCAGCCGTTCGTTGTACAACGGACAATCGATTATGGCTACGCTCAATGCTACTATTTATTTATTTATTAAGAATTTATCTTACAGACTAATATAGTCCAATTACAAGACAAGAAAAGAAATACATAGTATAAAATAATTAGTTAATGTCCACTTTAGATTCTGCTCACAAATGTAGAGTGAGTGAGGAAACGGACCAAGTTGCAGAGTATTGTGGTTGTGGAGGAGTCGCAACATCGGCGAATGATACAAAGTCAGTCCTACCATATGGAACTGTAAATATGATATCAGATCTGGTTCTTAAATACGATGCTCTAACCAAACAGAGACGTTAGAGTTTAATTGATGGTGGTGAAGTCGAAACAGAAAACACTCATCTGCGGGATTGCGAAGTAAGAAGTTGTCGCAAAGAAAGTCGCTCTTCATACGGCATATATGTAATTTTAAATTTAAAGATAAGGAAACGAGTGAATTTGTGCTGTACTGATTCAATTGGACTGAGCTTTAAGGAGAAGGACATTTTGTGACATTTCTGGACATTAAGGGAGAGAAAATTAATTTCACTCCAAGTAACGATCACGTCCAGATCCCTTTGGAGAGCAATACAATCCTCTTCCGAACGAATAACTCGGTAATTTGTTAAGCTATCAGCACATTGAAGACACTGAGACGCTACGACAGAGGGAAGATCGGTGATATAGAGTAAGAAAAAAAGAGAGTGACGCAGAAAATCAATGATGCATTTGATTTGAGGATATGTGATGCAAAAATAATTTGCAGATTCTGTGCAAAATTTAAATTTAGGACGAAAAAACATTTACATTGAACATTTGCCAGAAGCAAGACCTGAAGGAGCAGCTAATAAAGCTACTCTCTGAAAATTCCTTATGCAGCAGCGAATACAGACAACTCTGGCAGCAAACTTTTCCACCGTTTTCATAAGCCAAAATTTGGATGCCCATAATTTGATGCCCGGTCGAAAAACACAGCATATCAGTTTCAAAAGCAATCGACCTCATACAGAATATTGGCATGCTATTAAATGTGGATAAATCTATGAACCGTGGGTGTTCTAGAAATTGATTTGGATAGACACAAGCGCTTTAAGCCCCGCTGCGTCCGAAGCAGACTAAAGGAATTTTGTCAAGGAATCTCACACGATGCAGATTAATGGAATGGAATGGAATCATAACGTCACCATCGCAAACTTGCAGTAGCACTTCCAAAATTGAATGAAAAGGAGCCGGTATTTGAGAATACACAAATGATAGGGACATTGTATAAGGCTGCTGCGTTCCTGCTTCGTCCCCATGTCATTTCCTGAGCGTGAACTGACTTTTGTGACATCATCGATTCGGGAATCGTAAAACAATCAGTCCTAGTATCAAGCATATGAGCGATTATTTTTTCACGGTCATTGTTTGTTTGGAGAATCTGCGGCATAGGTTTCAAGAGGACGAAATTTGATCCTTTTTGAATAGGAAGAGAATCGAACACGTGGACTCTGGTTCTCACCACCCGAAATTTGCTTTCATATAAAAATGTTGATTTTGGACTCCACAGAGGATGGACTGACCTGACCAATTGTTACGTTGATGAATTCTTCTTATGGACCAGGCATACCGTATCGAGCCCAGGCTCTTCTAGTCTTCTACAAGGAAAATCAAGGAAGACATGGGAGGATTACAGCAAATTGTTTCAAAGGTTGGCGAATTTGAAGAAGCCTTCGTTGAACTGCGATAGTAGACAATGTATACAGAAGGAGCTTAATGCTTGCTCTATGCAGACTAAGATCTATCGATGATAAACGTATCAATGTAAATCGTATATAATTTCGTCCATTGACATCTTCGGATGCAATTGCGTTCTCGACATTATTCGAACGTCCAGTTTATCCAAAAGATATACGCACTTCCGAACATATATTCACATTTAACGCATTGCCAATTCAATCACTGACCAACTAACTACATTGTCTACGAAACACATATTGCAGAAATAATATAAGAAAAAGATTTACCGATTAGATTCTGGAAATTGGTTGTTGGATGGCGTGGCACCTTTTATCTGAAAACACCACTTATTGAGTTCCTTTCAGGAAAATCAAACGGAAATAACTTTGCACGACTTCCACTAGATCGTTTAAAACTGCTATATAAATATATCTTATGAAAATTATGGATATTTTGGGAAGGATTAGGAAGGATGATGTGTGTGATTGATTCAAGAACTGTTAGTTAATTAATCTTCTGTCATTTCTAATCACATGTGGATATGTGACATGTGGATATGTTGACATGGTTACCAAAATCGCCTACTTATTGTTCAAAAATTTAAAGCACAGTGTATATTTCAGTGACTGTCTATTTCTCTTTCTCTCTCTCTCTTTCGTGGTGGCAGATTATATTTGAATTTTCGATGCTTCATCTCTTAAATTTTTGAATTATAGTAAAATGCTTCGAAACAGGCTCAAACTTATTGTTTTAATAAGTTCCAATAAGAGGTTTAAAAGTCACAACAATTCGATGAATCCCGCCTTATAGACCAGGGCGGATCTATAAAAAACGACTACATTTGACTGATAATGGGGGGAGCACACTGATTTTTGCAGAAAAAGTTGTGGAATAATTCGTATAAAAATAATTGAGCCATCCTGCCTCGCAACAAAGTCGGGAACATTAATGAAAGAAATCGAAATGTTTCAAAATTATAAAGAAAATTCGATTTTTTCCTTCTGTTCACACTTCTAACTTCAAAAGGATTCATTTTAGAGCAAGGTTATGAGGGAATAAAAGTTATGTAAATAAATTTGCTATAAGATATTGGTTAAAAATTTATAACAAAATTTTAAATTAATTTAAAAATGGCAATAAATTTAAAAAAGGAAAAAAGCCTTTTTTATTCAATTTTTTTTACCACTTTGAATGCACTTAGGACCTTCATAATTCGCCTAGAAAATTTTAATAATATAATAAAACAGCAAACAAATTTTTAATCAAAATGGATTTAGTAAATTACGCATAATAATTTTGCAATCTAAATCTATTTGAGAAAAAAATTCAGAAACTTAAGCTTATAGAAGTTTGAATTTTTTTCACAAATAAAAAGCACTTCACCTATCAAATACATTTTACAAAATTAAAAGCGAATTATTATGACAATCTCAGGAATTTTTGCTAAACTTGGTAATGAACTCTAAAACAGTGCTGGGCAGCTGCGAATTGAGTTGATAAAAGTATGGCTTCCACGACTGAATCCGCAGCCGCCCAGCACTGTTCTAGCACGTTTAGTAAAAATTCCTGAGGGCGCTCAATTTTGTGATGTGCATTTGATGGTTCACTTAGACTATAGTTAGTCTCAAAAGAAAGGACACAATGTTTTCTAAAGGTTTGTAGCAAAATTATTGGCAAAATTTAACGATTTCTGTGCGAAAAAGTTGTTTTGAAGATGCACTGAAATGCAGTAATTTCCCGATATATACAGTGGGTAAAAAAAGTTAAGGCACTCTGCAAATAATTTATTTTTCTGATAAAAATGCGCCGATAGATTTTCATGGAATTTTCGCTACATGAAATATTTGTCATTTGAGTTGAGTAAATGATCAAAGAAAATAAATTTTAAAAGTGACTAAATAAAGAGTACCAAGAGAAGTGCAGAAGTTCGGGAAATTATATTTCAGCTTTGGCAAACAGGAAGGTCATATGCTGAAATTGGTGTATTAGTTAAAAAATCAAAATATACTGTCAAAAACGTTGTATTAGCATATAAAAAAAAAACAAAATCATTCGAAACAAAATCTCGATCAGGAAGGCCAAAAATGGTAACTGAGCGAGAAGAGACATGGATTGTGAAAGAAATTAAAAAGGATCCAAGATTAAGGGCCCCATTTTTACGCAATGAAGTTAAAAAAAACGCTTCAAAAAAGAAGTAACTGCTCAGACGGTACGAAATATTATAGAAAAGTCGGACTTTAAAAGCAGGGTTTGCCAACGAAAACCGTATATTAGCGCAAAAAATGTGATTTTCAGATTACGTTCCGCGAGAGAGTACGTAAAAAACCAAAGACTTTCTGGAAAAGGGTTATTTTTGTTGATGAAAAAAATTAACCTGACTGGCACTGATGGGAGGCGGTATGTTCGAAGAAAACCAAATAGTGAGTTCAATTTCAAGTATACCAATCCCGCAGTAAAACATGGCGGTGGGAACATTATTCTATGGGGTTGTATGGGGGCTTCTGGACCTGGAAACTTAACAACTCATAACTCAACGTTACTATGTAAATATCGTCAAAAGGAATATTAGAGAAAGTGCTACAAATATGGGGATTTTAAACTCTTTTGGCCTGTACCTGGATAATGATCCCAAACATACCTCGGAGCAATGCCGACTTTGGGCTTTTTATAACTGCCCAAAAGTGATTAAAGCACCTGCTCATTCCCCAGATTTAAGCCCCATAGAGCATATATGGTACCACCAAAAAAATAAAGTTGCGATTCGTAAAGTAAAAAATAAAAACTAACTTAAAACATTCATTATTGAAGAATGGGAAAATATTTCACTAGCCGTTTGCAAAACGTTGATCAAATCGATGCCGAAACGCCTCCAGAAAGTCATAAGAATGCGAGGAAAGTCCACAAAATATTAATATTAAGTTTCTAAAATTTAAAGCAAATAAATCTAAAACAAATCAAATAATTTCAGATAAAACTGTATCGTGCCTTAATTTTTTTGGATCGTTTCTCGATAGTAAACAAGCATTTTTTAATTATGTTTAAAAATTGTTGTATTTTTGTATGATACTGAAATATATCTTCCCAGCTCCTGATATACTGTAAAAGAGCACCATTCTCAATAAAAAATACCACTAAAACTTATGACTTTTCTCGTTGGGTACATCATGCCTGAAATTTTTTTTCCACTGCATGCAAAAATATTAGTTGCGTCACATTGTTTTGCTGGACAACCACTTCAATGATCTTTATAGAATTAGTTTGAAAATAAGGACACAATGTTTAATTTTGTTATATGTGAAAAACTTCTATTTGCTTTAGTTTTTGACTTGCAAGAATTCAACATTTTTGAATTATTTCAAATCAATTTAGATTGCAAAATTATTATGCGGAATCTACAGAACCGATTTTGATGAAAATTTGTGTGCTGTTTTATTATATTATAAAGATTTTTGAGAAAGAAAATAAGGCTGTTTTTCCCTTTTTTGTATTTATTGCCATTTTGTGGCAAGGGTAAATTTTTTTTTTAAATTTTCAACCAATGATTTCTTATAGAAAATTTAATTGCGAAACTTTTATTCCCGCACAACTTTGCTCTAAAATAAACCGTTCTAAAGTAAGGAGTGAGAAAAGAAGGAAAAAAACGATTTGTTTTTATAATTTTTAAACATTTCGTTTTTTTTTATTAATGTTCCCGACTCTTTTGAGAGGGAGGATAACTCAATTATTGTTATTCCACAACTTTTCTGCAAAAATCGATGTGCCCCCCCCCCTTCAACGGCCAACTGAAAACAGATCCGCCTTGGTCTGTTAAATGAAGAATATTTTTAATATTTTTAATGTTTTAGAATTTTAAGAATAAGTGCACTTACGGTGTTTTCTGCATAGTTTGGCTTCTGCATAATGTGAGATTATTGTGGATACAGAAGAAAACAGAACGAATAAACTTGTGCAGAGTAATAATTTTCGAATTTCTAATACACTATCTGTATTGAAAGTGATTTTTGCGCATTAATGATTTAGTGAAGCCTTATTCTTTCTGGACAATTGAGGAATACGGTCAAAGCTAAGGATTTTCTTTGTTTGCGGTTTTATTTCTGAAATCATTTGATTCAGTGCAAAATAATTGACCGGTTACTCCGACGTCAACTAAATTTCACGAGGACCAGCTAGATAACGTTTGAACCAAGATTTCCTATTTACACGAAAGCTTTGCGAATAGTTCGTTTGTGGTTTTCACTTTTAAAAATTCATTTTGAAAAGTAGCTTCCGTTACGTTACGAACGTTACACTAGGTTTTTCTCACAGTGTATATAGTAAACAGTGGGAAAATTCTTGTGAAACAAAACATTAAAGCTTATTTTAAGAGAGCATTAAGAGAAATTTAAGAGAGATCGCAGCGAAACAACTATAGGAAATACACGTGATAATCCACTTTTTACCACTTTTTTTCGACCAGTTTATACATAGACTATGGTTTTTCCGGTAAGCACAGTGTGTGGAAAAAAAATTTTGGAGGACAATTGTGAAAATTCATAATACCACACGAAAAGAATAAATGCAGCCGCTGCCGTAAAGATGTTGAGAAGGAGGAAAAAGCGCTCCAATGCGAATGGCACTGCAAACAAACAGTGGTATCATTTAAGGGGGGACATCACATTCAAAAAATATCAAATAGCCAATTTTTTATCGCAGTTTTTATGGCTGGGTGACCGACACGCCATTGTGCAAGCGTGTTACCCGGCGGATGTGTGGCAAGCAACGGTTAAGAACAAATATTTTTAAATTTTACAGATGTTTTGAAGATGGTTAATAGGTGGGTTGAAGGTGGTTACTTTTTTTTCTAATTTCGAGATGAGGGTGTCAACCCGAACATATTCAAGCGTGGCTATACTTATTATTTTATACTTTATTTGCTTCGTGGCCCACCGTTTTAGGTTTTTTTTCAATACAGGAGAGAAGAAACAATACTTTTTTATTTATAAATAAGTTTAAACTATTGACATAGATTTTCTTATTTTGTATTATTATAGCTTTTCTTGTTGAAATATCGATAAACAGCTGCGTACATATAATTAGAAAGACTTGTAGCTTACTAAGAAACACTCAATGTGTCAATGGATCCTTCGATATAGCTCATGCGCTTTAGATTAGTTTTTTACCTGATTAAATGGCAATTGTAGGAGGCAAAGAGTTGGCCGACAGGAATCGTTATTACGAACACTGTATTTTACTAGAAAACGGATGGCATGCGAATTCATTTTGATCAGTATGAAAACACCAGTTGCATTCGTTGATTTGAATGTTTTTAAAAGTGTTTTTAAGTTAAATAAAGATGGGAAACACTCGCTAGTTAGACAACTAGATATCGACAAATCGCCAGCCGCCTAGAATGTTCCACAGAAATGATTTACGAAGCACTGAAACACGTGAAAAGCCGCAGGACTGTCAAAGATATTCTCAGCGGTTAAAAAGCCCGAAGGATAGACAAATTGTCTAGACATCGAAACAGAGCCCAAAAGATCAGCCGTCGAAATTCATCGCCGCTTTTTCGGGGAAAGTAGCCATAGTTTAGTGAGACATATTTTAGTGAGAACAATCAGTCAGTCGGACTACATTGCAGCATAGCCAGGAAGAAGCCGCTGGTAACGGCAACTAATCGGAAGAAAAGAGTGGACCTCGCACGAGAACATTTAGCCTGAAAAAATGAGTGGAAATTCATCCTTTGGAGCGAACAAGCAAAAATAAATTGCATTGACCCTAGTGGCAGGAGATATAAAGGACGACCAAGAAGTAAAGAATTCGACCCGTGTTTCACTTTAACTTTTGTTCAGCACGAAGTTGTCTCCATCAATGTTTAGGCATGTTTCTCGTGGTTCGGTGTTGAACCAATGCAGAGATAGAAGAAATATCAACCAACGTAAAGTACATCAACATCATACATCATCATGCTGCGATAGGCTGAGTTGAATCCATAGTCAATGTATACAATAGTCGTTAAACTTAGAGTAAAAAGTGGACTATCAATTTTCAACGCACGGTAGCTCCGAGGAACTACCAAAAGCTTCAAGCTTTAAGCACGAGCATATGCTTTGCTCTGCTTTACACCTGTATTTCCTATAGTTGTTTCGCTGGGATCTCTCTTAAATTCCTCATAATGCTCTCTTCAATTTAGTTTTAAAGCACAGTGTATTTCATTTCCCTACCTAGAGTTTTCCCACTGTATATTGTATACACTGTGGTTGAATCTTCCTTTTATATGGAAGTTAAGGCATGACATTGAAAAATACGGCAAGACACACAAGGACGTTTCTGGAGGACAATAGCGTCGCTGTTTTAGACTGGTCATCAAGGAGTTCAGACTTAAGGGGGAAAATCACATAAGACGGTTCAAAAAATCGACTTTATTATTACAGAAATTGAAAGTTTAGCTATTCAAGATTATGTTAAAAAAGTTCTAGACCGATATTCGAAGTCCTTCTTATATTTTTGGGCCAAAAAGCGACGCGCGTTCGAATATACCGCACCGGTCTGTTGAATGGGACCGCGCAGCTGTCTTTCTATGAATCTGTCTTACTTTGTTTGTATTGGGGCAGGTATTACAAACAATAAGATGTAATTTACCTGGTATCCTTGTGTATATTGGAGTAATGCACAAGTCACTTCAATTCTCAGTTTTCGGTAAACACGTTTTTCCAGATTTTTGTCATTGATTTTTTGACCGATCTTCAAACCAAAGATTTTTCGAGTTCTTATTAAAATTATTAAAATAGAAAATTTCGATTTAAAGTTTGTTTGTATGACAAAAGCACGAAAAAACCTACAAAATTTTCAATTTTTTTCCCCAACACATCACAAATTTTTAGTTTTGAAAATATTCACTCAAAACCTAGTTTATCGAGGAGTCATTCATATAGACAATATGAAAAATTTGCTTGAGTTGCTTTCACATTAAAATTGTGGACTCTAGCATGCACGGCAACGAGAGACTCGATTGACGGACTGCTATGAAGAAAAGCATCTAACCTTGGGAATTTTGATGATGATCACTTGAAAAAATTATGAAATGTAGCTCAAAATATGAACAAAATATTCAATTAGTTATAATCATTTCTTTCCCCTGAAAAAAAATCACGAGAAAAGCGTAAAAATGGGCCTTCTAATGTGATTTCACCCTTTTGTGTCACATTCAATGTAGATTTCAATAAAGGCTTTGAAACGGAAATAATATCGGCATTCAAATAACAGCAGGATACTTTGCAGGAAATAAACAAAATAAAATTGAAAAAAATGTAGGAAGCTGGTAGTTTGGCTCAAGCACCGCAACGATCATATGCGGCAATACTTAAAATAATTAACAAGATGGACGAAGGAAAACAACACCAAGGACAAAAAGGTATCATTCTTTGTCCGAAGGAAGCACAAACAACGAATGACACGTTGAATGGAGTAGTAGTAGTAATAGTAGTCAATAGTACAGCTCTTCAAGAGTGTCCAGTTAAAGTTACAGGCATTTAATATTTATGCCCTCCAACCAATTTTACTATTATTATTAATTTTCAATTAGTCTTTTTCAAAGTCGGTCATCATAAATTAGGAGATAAAAACGTCGAAATTTTGTATTTTTTACTGTTACAATTTACTTTAAAACTTACTTTAAAACCCACCAATTTTCATAAATTCAAAAAAATGCCTATTTTTTACTTCTATGAAGAAAAAAATCAATAAAGTAAAAAAAAACGTTTTTACATCGAAAAATGCATTAACTAACGAAATGTTTTTGGTTTTTAGTCAATAGATGATCCCGAAATGAGTTATGATCACCGGAAAGCAAATTTTTTGGGAGTATACGAAGATTTGTTTTTAGTGGCTCAATTCATAATATTTGATTTTTTTGTTTCAAATAATCCATTTTCACAAAACCATCAACACTACAAAAGGCGTGTATTTCCAAGACATTCTTTTTAAAGCCGATTTTAGTATTAAAACAAAACTATGAAAAAACAACACTTCAAGAGTGTACCTCTGAACAGAATAACATTAATATATTGTATTGCAATCGCCAAAAAAATCAGAAAAATGTCACGTTTTTCGAGCGTCTAAAGTAGGTTGCCTCCTTAAAGGAAGAATGGGCCGAAATAATTCTTGATGTCACAAAAAATCGTGTCGCTTTCATGCCTAGAAGACTGAATAAAGTCAAAGGTCCGAATAAAAACAAACGAAGTATTGAAAACTGTTTAAATTTAACTTTTGAATTATTTCTTTCTGAGTTTCTCATTTACTTTTTGCCGCGAAAAAATCAACCATTTTCCAAATTGAAAGTCAATATTTTTGTCTGTTTTCTTTTTTATCGAAAATTATTCAATTCGAAGTGTGCTTATAAAGAATTTTGCAACATTAGTTTTTATTTTACACATTTTTTCATATAAAAGATTTCTAAACGAGTAAAGAAGATATTTTTCGGCGCTCATAGTACGTACTTTCCTAGCTGTGCAAATAGAATATTACTTCCATCAGCTCCCACCACTATTTTTATCATTGATATTTTATTTTGAATATTATCATTATCAAGAAATTTATATTCTAATAAAACGCTGGTCGTAGGACTGTAAAAGTCGCATCTGCAGCTTGTTGATTTGGAAACAATACAATTTAACGAATAACGATTCCTTTTTTGTGGAAACAGCAATGATTTTCTTGTAAATTCACCAATTTTGAATATTTGCGAGGTTTGCACATCGAATCGACAGCCGAATCGAACCAATCGTCGTTCTTTCGTACAAAGCCGAACTCAAAACCCTTCTCAAGGCGATTGTCTATCATAATCATACGTGTCGGTGGAACGAAGCATTTCTCAAAGGTTTCACACTCCTAACTGTAAATGTTTCATTCCCCGACGTCCAGAAATCATTTTCACATTTCCTTAGAAAAACCAACGCTTCGACTTCTGGAACGTTCGGTGCTCTCACAACTAGAGTTTATCGAATTCTTGTCGATTCTCAAAACATTTGGCATTTTTGAATGTTTTATCTTAATTTTTGTTCGAAAGTGTTCAAACAAATTTAACGTGCAGTTCCTGTTTGCGTCAAATTAGCGATGGTAAACATACAGCTTAACACTATTAATGCTACTGTTGTACACACTAATACTCAAAAATGTATGATCGGTAACGTTTTTGGCTTGTATTTGTCATATGTTTTCGTAAAAAACCATTCGATTTTCTTACATCCCTCTGCATAAAAACATTAAAACACCTCAAAATTAAGGTTTCCATATATTTTCCTGTATTCATTCATGGGAGCAATTTTTACGGATAGTCGCGACTGGTGTGACAAACATCGCCGTTTCCTGATGAGGGTTAAACACTTTTCCATTTGGCAATTCGCGATTTGATCGACCTTTCGCTCGCTGCAACGCGTGGTCACTCCACACACAAGCTCTCTTCACAAGAAGAGAATTTCCACCCCACGAGCTAATGATGGGGAGTTGGGTTTTGTTTTCGATGAGTGACCACACGTGTGTTCCTCCCTCGGCTAGAAAGCGCGAATTGTAATTTTCCTAAAATTTAATAGAATTTTCGGCAACAAGTGCGTGGTGTTTTGCGAATGTCGACGGCAAAATATTGTGTCGGGTAGTCGGTTCGCAAGGATCCTCGTAAATTCGTAGAAGCGCGCCTCCGAATTCCATCGGAACTTGGAATTCCGCGAAAATTGGGTTCGCGACAACCACACGTGCGATGCTACGAATTCGACGGGCTTCCAAATCTGTATTACGTTCGCGCCGTTCTTGTGAAAAGTTATGGTGTTCAACATCAACGTCGAAGAGGCCGCTAATACAGCTTTTAATCGGTTATTGTGAGTGAATGTGAGTTTCCGCCAGATTCTAACCTTTCGATCATAAATTTAATTTCGACCCGAAATGAGGATGAGCCATAAATCACCCTTCATAAGTTCACTACACGAAAAAAACTCCTTGTAAGTTGTTCTTTATGTTTACGATTTAAACAGTTTTCCATTGCAAGTCAGTTGTGCTCTTTCCAAAAAATTGATTCAATTGATTCAGAGCTTTTCCCAAATGGTTTGAACTTTCTGTCATTTGGTTAGTCCTTTTCCTCAAAATTTACAAACTCCAACAGTTTTAGTTTCCTTTTTACCTCCAATTAGCTGAAGATTGAGCTTAACTCTATTGTGGGAAAGTTTATAAATTCTGAGATGTAAAACACATACGATTCTTATTCCAATGGAAGTTTCAAGTTCGGAGCAAACATCAAAACAGGAAAATATATCTAAAGCTCTTTGCATCCCATTATTTTTTAACTCACATCCCATTTACTTCGTCCAATCAAATAGCATTGAATCTAACAGATTTTGTTGCAGCAAAATGTATGATCATCATCGAGTTGCGTCGTCGATCAGACCAAGTCAACTTCTTCCTGGTCTGGTAGATGGCTGCATCTTGAAGATGATTATTTTCAACGTACAACCACCATCGTGACGTGATGGCGACGATTATTCGAAACAACCAGGCTGCTGAGTAGAATACAAAGAGCATTACCACGAATCCTTGCAGAATTCACATCAACACGTTGCTATCATGGGTGGAAACGAATTTGGCCATTTTTCATGTGGTTTTGGCTCCGTCTATAGTGTGTGTTTGATACCCTGCAGAGGGACCCAATTACCACTTGGAAAGGGTCATCATCATCTTTGAACCCTTGCTCATTTTATACGACAGCTCCATTTCAAGATGGATTCTGTGTTCTTTCCGGGATTTTGCAAGTTGATTGCAGTCAGGACTCGAAACAGGACATTCCAAGTCAACTGGACAACTATTGTCAGGGAGACAGCGAACCATGCATGGAAAAGTTTGGACGACATTCTTCTTGAAGGAATTCACCTGGAAGCCACGAACTATTTGGGCTTCTTTTCATATGGTGTTGGAGCGGATCACAGTGTTTGATTGATGTCCTTTGGATCGCTCCAATCACCATCTGAATTGAGTCGCAACCATCTGTGAAGTCTTGTTCGTCGGATATTCGTTTTTCGAAAGTATACTCAGCAGCAGTATGGTATCATGATCCTTCCTTATGAAAAGTAGATCAATATTATATTTTATCCATTTTTTCCAGATCACTTTCATGTCGATGCATGACGTGTATCTATATTTATAAGGAAAGGTAGTCTGCAGTTGCAACATCATCGGAAGTGGTAAGATCCTTTGCTTGTAAACTAACAACATATTGATTACGACTCAAGATCCCTATTTTTCCAGATCATTCTTCTGCTGGTGACAAGGTTCGTGGAGTGAGCAAAATATACGATCATTGTCGGGATGTACCTTTGCGCGCCCAAAGTTAACTTATTACTTTGCAGCGCGAAGATTACATCTTGAACATGATTCGCGTCAACTTACGACCGACAAGGATCGCGACGTGATGGCGAAGATTATTCGAAACAACTAGGCTGCTGAGTAAAATTCAAATAGTATTACCACCAATCCTTGCAAAATTCAAATGAACATGTTCCTGTTATGTATGGAAACGAATTTGACCACTTTTCATGTGGAATTGGTCCCGTCTAGAGTGTTTATTTGATATCCTATAGGCGGATCCAATCACCATCTGAAATGGGTCATCATCATCTGTGAAGTGTTGTTCCTTGCATACTACAAGCAGCTCAGTGTGAAATATCACCTTTCCTTTTTAGAAAAACGATTACGAACCCTTTTGTGGATATTCCGAATCTAGAGCACAGAAAACCGAATGTCTGCCGAGAAGAATAAGCTTGATTGAGAGAATATTCTCAAGAGAGCAGGGAAATGTGTTTGGTTGTGTTCTTCCGGGATTTTGCAAGTTGATCAGGACTGTTTCAGGACTCGAAACAGGACATTCCGAGTCAACTGGACAACTTTAGCTAGGGAGACAGCGAACCATGCCTGGAAAAGTTTGGACGACATTCTTCTTGAAGGAATTCACCTGGAAGCCACGAACTATTTGGGCTCCTTTTCATATGGTGTTGGAGCGGTTCACAGTGTTTGTTTGAAATCCTTTGTATCGCTCCAATCACCATCTGAATTGAGTCGCAACCATCTGTGAAGTCTTGTTCGTCGGATATTCTTTTTTCGAAAGTATACTCAGCAGCAGTATGGTATCATGATCCTTCCTTATGAAAAGTAGATCAGTATTATATTTTATCCGTTTTTTCCAGATCACTTTCATATCGATGCATGACGTGTATCTGTATTTATAGGGAAAGGTAGTCTGCAGTTGCAACATCATCGGAAGTGGTAAGATCCTTTGCTTGTAAACTAAGACAATATTGATTACGACTCAAGATCCCTATTTTTCCAGATCATCCTTGTGCTGGTGACAAGGTTCGTGGAGTGAGCAAAATATACGATCATTGTCGGGATGTACCTTTGCGCGGCCAAAGTTAACTTGTTACTTTGCAGCGCGAAGATTACATCTTGAACATGATTCGCGTCAACTTACGACCGACAAGGATCGCGACGTGATGGCGAAGATTATTCGAAACAACTAGGCTGCTGAGTAAAATGCAAATAGTATTACCACTCATCCTTGCAAAATTCAAATGAACATGTTCCTGTTATGGATGGAAACGAATTTGACCACTTTTCATGTGGAATTGGTCCTGTCTAGAGTGTTTATTTGATATCCTATAGACGGATCCAATCACCATCTGAAATGGCTCATCATCATCTGTGAAGTGTTGTTCCTTGCATACTACAAGCAGCTCCTTTTCAAGAAGACATCGGTGTTCACGTAGCATTAGCAAAGAAGGAAATATATTACAACTATTTAATATACGACAATGGTAAGATCATTCGCTCGTAAATAAAATAATACATTGCATGACTCACAGTTCTTATTTTTCTAGATAAGGATAAGGATGCGTGGGTACCAAGGTGCTTGGAGTCAGGACTCGGAGTAAACAGGACCATTTTCTTCACGGACACAATGAATTACTACTTGCGGTAAGTGAAGTACCCACTCTTAACTGTAGATTGAGTGTTCTCCTCACTCTTTTCGTCAGTTACCTATCAATAAAAAGGACGACGCCTATAAAGTGTTGAACTTAGCAAGTAAGGCAGTTTTCAGAGATCATGTGGCATTCATGGCTGCAAAGATGGTCAGTGTTAAATATCACCTTTCCTTGTTTTGAAAACGGTTACGAACATTTTTGTGGATATTCCGAATCTAGAGCACAGAAACCTGAATGCCTGCCGAGAAGAACAAGCTTGATTGAGAGAATATTCTCAATGTGAGCAGGGAAATGTGTTGGGTTAACAAAAAAATATGCTTTCTATCTTTGAACTGAGACAAAACCCGAGCCTGCAACTGTAGAATATAACAAACTCTCGGGACATCATAATAAAAATGCCAATGATACATTTTGGACAATCTTGTTGCTGCCAAATTGACTTTAAATTTTTAGTGAAATTATGACGCAAATTGAAATTACCACAACTAACTAAGATCTAGAGTAAACTTTTAAAAATATGAGGAAATATTAACCATTCGTATCTTTTTCAAAAATCAAAAATTTTGCAGTGTGGGTCACGGTTATAAAGTGGACTAAAACGCTTTTATCTAAGCTCAAAAAATTACTAAAATAGCTCATTTATGCTCAAAATGGTGCGCATTGCTTAAATAGGTTCGAAAATTGATTAAATTGCTTTCTCGAGCTCCAGGAATGATTTGAAATGGTAACAAAGGCTCATAAAATGACAAAATCAACGCATTTGAGCTCACAAATGAATAAAAATACGTTTCGACTCACGAAACGATTTCAGTTGCTCAGTTTGACTCAAAAAATCATCCGTCGAAGCTCACCAAATAGTTTAGGGTGTTCGTGAGGGCTGAAAAAATTCATCATTTGAGCTCGAAAAATGATTTTTTATTCAAGCTCCAAACAAAACCGTTCATCTGGGCTTAAAAATTGTCTTGGGTTACTCCTTGTGCTTTGGAAAATGATTTAAACTCACAGTTCGGGTTAAACTAACTATTGAAATGACTCTCATCTGAACGAAAGGAGTAAATATATAATATAAATACAGAAAACTATTTTGGCTTACTGGAGGAAAATTACAGATCAATGTCAGTACACATAAAGCCTCAAAAGTGATGTACAAAAAAAGCATACATCAAATGAAAAAGAAAAATATATAGTATAAATACAAAAAACTATTTTGGCTTACTCAAGGAGACTCGGCTTTTCCTCGGGAATATCGTCAGTGGGTACGTAAGGGTACGTAAGGAAAAGTGATCTATATAAGGATTTGGAAGTTGATTCTGTCAATAGACGAGTTAAATGGTAGTTCTTCCGTGCATTTTGGGCTGACAGGCAGAGTCGAACGACTCACAAAAAGGATTGGATCATCTTTCGAGTGTCACAGCTTCTACGTTTTCACTTTCAATGCAGAACTTACTTTCAAGGAGGAGCTTCCTTAAACTGACTTTTGAGACACTGAAAAATAAACAAATCGTTCAGAAATTTGATGTGGTGGCAAAGTTACAGCGATTTTACCTGATCGCGTGCCTTTTTTCAATCAGAACGATAACTTCGAAAGTTTTGAATTTATGTTTTTTTCTTCTAAAATTTTAAATTGTTTTATCTATAGTCTGTTGGGCCATTTTTTTTTATTTTTTTATATATAATTTTACAAACAACTGAAGAGTAAAATTTTTCATGAAAATCGCAAAAAAATTCATCATTTTTAGCGGAAAATTAATAACCAAATTTTGCTCGAGGGACTATCACTGTTACCTTTAAGCGCAAGAATCTTTTGAAATTTTTTATGCCGACGATTGGGCGTTGCAAATTTTAGAAGCGCCGACAAATTCGCCAACTTTTTGATGAGGCAAAACATTATTCGAAAATCTTTCTCAGTTGTCCAAGATCCAATGAACAATTGTAATGGAAGTGTTTGGATATTTTCTTAAATAAACGCATGGAAAAATCTTCCTCGCAGCCTCGTTTTTCGAATAGCTGGACGTACTTGACCACTTCGAATAGTCTTGTCAAAAGTCGTTTGCAGTATTGTTTGTAGCAATTTCAAATCGGAGAATGTTGTTTAGGGTGTCATCTGCCAATTCGAAATTTTGATGGGGCAACCTACTTTATAAACAATTTCAAGGTTTTTTTATTGCATTTTCACAAAGTACAAGTGTTCTAGAATATTCTCTCGAAATTTTATTGTGATCCGAAAATTCCTTAGGTAGTTATAAGCATTATGACGTAAGCGTACTAGACGCCTGACTAGCAGATTAACATCTACGCGAGCGTCAATTGATTACGTAAGGATTTTGGTGGATTGGTTTGATTGAATATTCAGGTTACAAAGCCTTTTCTACGTTATTTGTTATTTTCATATCGATGCTTGAAGGACAAAAGAGCGCTAGCAAAAATGAATGCAGTGTTTGTTATTACGCCCACTGAAGAGATTTTCTCGTGTGGTGACCATTTTGAATAGTTGTGTTCGAAATTGCCAGCACTTCGGCATAATTACCGAATTTGTATTTTTTCACGATTTTACATCAATGAGACTAATAATTATTTCTTATTTTCTGTTGGTGTTGAGAAACATTGAATACGCAGTGAAAAATACGTTCAATTGCCTGTAGAAGTAAAAAATTAGGTATAATCATTGGTATGAACCCTCACCATGTAACTTTGAATGATTTTTTATTTTTTATTTTATTTTTTTGTAATTAGAATTTTTTTGCTGGTTTCTCTACAAACGTTGATAAAAGTTTATAAATTTTATAAACATTTATTATTGCGATGAGCAAATCAGGTTAAAAATTTATTTGTTTATGAAAAAACCCCTGATTTTCCATAGTTTTTTTTTATTATATTTAAAAAACGGCTTTACCGCTTTTTTTACAACTATAAAAATGTTAATACGTGTCGAATGATGCAAATATTATATTTGGTTCGTGAGATATAATGAATGACATAAATGACCTTCATGGTCATAATGACTTTTGATTTTTTATTTTCTATTTCTTTTTTTTGTAATCATGAAAAAGGTTTTGCTGGGTTTTTACAAGAACTGTTTGGAATATATAAACTTTATAAAAATTCATTACTGCGTTTCGAAAATCAGCTTAAAAATTTATTCTTTCTGTAAAAAACCTTAATTTTTTGCTCTTTTTCAAAAAAAATAAAAAACGCCTTCAACATTTTTTTCCAAAATTTGACACAATGACACGAATGTTAATACACATCGATTGACACCTTGATTAAGCAAATCCTATGTTTGGTTCGCGAGATATAGCGCAATACAAAAATGACTTTCAAAGGGTCAAAAAAACTCTGATTGATGAAGGATTTATCGACGTATCGCGGTTTAGCCATTAGTAGAAATGTTGATTCCGTAGAAGGAACGCGCAAAAGTATTTGGGCCACCTTTTATCGTTAGATATCAACCGACGAAAATCCGCAACATTCATACTGCCCAGAAGGAGCTAACTCCTGGTGTGAGTATCGAAACCTTGAGGCTAAAAAAAAGCTAAAATACTATAAACACCCACCACCTGTTGCAAAAGATGTTGAAGGAATCGTGAAGCTTATATACGAAGATTTATTATAAGAGAAGCTATTGAAGATATGCTCGGTTGGTCAAATACTATATATAAATGAAAGCTTTAATGCGAGCGACTGGAAAATGGCTCCAAAAAATATGTTTTGTGGAAAAGACATCATTGAAATTGCAGCCAAGATTGCAGTTTGTATGCAAAATGAAGATATGTACCAATTCTCAAGACTGCGGAGACAATTGGAGTAAAAATCGGTCGAAGTGCCATGAATTTTGCACATTCGCGAGACTCGTCGCGCATAGCACTTTAGAGTACTTTACGGTGCTGGCATCGCAAATTAGCATCAGGTATGATTAATTAGATTTTCTTATACTAAAAAAACTTGAAACGCGTTTTTTCGAAACTGCAAGTTTATACGATGTTGAACTTTTTGCTGGAATTACTAAACCAATCCACACCAAACGTGAATCGCAAGTCTCAAACATATAGGGCAATCGTTCGAACCTATAAAAAAATCAGCATTTTTGAAGACTTAATTTTTTCGGTATCAAATTACAATTAAAAAACATTTTTTTTAAAAATTGATTAAAAATTCCCCATTTTGGTATTTTTGAATGAAAATTTCTAATTATGAGTCGAACGATACCCATTGTCATAGCAAGCATGAAACGGTTTGATATTTTTGTTTCATACAAGCCATTTCCACAAAATCATTAACACCACCAAGACGTGCATTTTCAAGACATTCTTTTTAAAGGACCCTTTTTGTATGAAAAAAAAACTTTGAGAAAACAATAAATTATATCTCAAGAGTGTATTTGTGTTACCCCAAAAAAATTGGTACATTAATATATTGTATTGCAATCGCTAAAAAAATCACAACTATGTCATATTTGTCGAGCGCCTAAAGTAGGTTGCCACCATAAAGGAAGAATGGGCCGAAATCACTCTTGATGTGACCAAAAATCGTGTCGCCTTCATGCCTGGAAGACTGTATCAAGTCTTTGGGTCCAAAGAAAAACAAACTGTTACCTTTAGTTTTTGCATTCTTTTTTTCTTATTTTCTCATTCAAAACATTTGGCATTTTTGAATGTTTTATATTAATTTTTGTTCGAAAGTCTGCAAACAAATTTAACGTCTAGTTCCTGTTTGCGTCAAATTAGCGATGGTAAGCATACAGATTATCACTATTAATGCTACTGTTGTACACACTAATACTCAAAAATGTATGATCGGTAACGTTTTTGGCTTGTATTTGTCATATCTTTTCGTAAAAAATCATTCAATTTTGTTACATCCCTCTGCATAAAAACATTAAAATACCTCAAAATTAAGGTTTCCATGTATTTTCCTGTATTCATTCAAAAGAGCAATTTTTACGGATAGTCACGTCTAGTGTGACAAACATCGCCGTTTCTTGATGAGGGTTAAACACTTTTCCATTTGGCAATTCGCGATTTGATCGAACCTTTCGCTCGCTGCAACGCGTGGTCACTCCACACACAGGCTCTCTTCACAAGAAGAGAATTTCCACCCCACGAGCTAATGATGGGGAGTTGGGTTTTGTTTTCGATGAGTGACCACACGTGTGTTCCTCCCTCGGCTAGAAAGTGCTAATTGTAATTTTCCCAAAATTTAATAGAATTTTCGGCAACAAGTGCGTGGTGTTTTGCGAATGTCGACGGCAAAATATTGTGTCGGGTAGTCGGTTCGCAAGGATCCTCGTAAATTTGTACAAGCGCGCTTCCGAATTCCATTGGAATTTGGAATTCCGCGAAAATTGGGTTCGCGACAATCACACGTGCGATACAACGAATTCGACGGGCCTCCAAATTTACATTACTTTCCCGCCGTTCTTGGGAAAAGTTATGGTGTTCAACATCAACGTCGAAGAGGCCGCTATTCCTTTTGGTAAGTGAACCTGTGATTTACTTTTTTAGTTTCGACACGATCGAGAAAATCTCCAAGAGTTTTGGCATAGAGAATTTTCATTTGGACGTGAAAAGTGTCACGGGAATTCGGCAAGTTTCCCAAGAGGACAAAACTATGCTGCCTCTAGCTGCTACTGGCAAGGTTTTAACAATGGAATCGGTTATTGTGAGTGAATGTGAGTTTCCGTCAGATTCTAACCTTTCGATCATAAATTTAAATATCGACCCGAAATGAGGATGAGCCACAAATCACCCGTCATAAGTTCACTACACGAAAAAACTCCTTGAAAGTTCTTCTTTATGTTTACGATTTAAACAGTTTTCCGTTGCAGGTCACTTGTGCTCTTTCCAAAAAATTGATTCCATTGATTCAGAACTTCTCCAAAATGGTTTGAACTTTCTGCCATATATAGTTGGTCCTTTTCCTCAAAATTAACGAACTCTCCAACAGTTTTAGTTTCGTTTTCTCAATTAGCTGAAGATTAAGCTTAACTCTATTGTGGGAAAGTTTATAAATTCCGAGTAAAATTACCAATCATTTGGAAAAAGGTAGAAGTGCTTTTTTTTGGAAAAGGGAACAAGTTCACATCATTGGCAAACGTCTCAATCAAAAGCGAATGTTATATTCACTATACAATTTCGGGAATTACTATCACCAAAGGACCATTACTTCCAGTAATTCCAATTCTAAGGACCTAAAACCGTCAAAGCAGGCAAGCCAATACTTGACGCTTCATGTTGACTCTTTATTTACTAAAGTAATAGAGCTCTCCTACATTTGTATTTTTAAACCACACAAGATTCTTATTCCAATGGAAGTTTCAAGTTCGGAGCAAACATCAAAACAGGAAAATATATCTAAAGCTCTTTGCATCCCATTATTTTTTAACTCACATCCCATTTACTTCGTCCAATCAAATAGCATTGAATCTAACCGATTTTGTTGCAGCAAAATGTATGATCATCATCGAGTTGCGTCGTCGATCAGACCAAGTCAACTTCTTCCTGGTCTGGTAGATGGCTGCATCTTGAAGATGATTATTTTCAACGTACAACCACCATCGTGACGTGATGGCGACGATTATTCGAAACAACTAGGCTGCTGAGTAGAATGCAAAGAGCATTACCACGAATCCTTGCAGAATTCACATCAACATGTTTCCTGTCATGGGTGGAAACGAATTTGGCCACTTTCCATGTGGTTTTGGCTCCGTCTATAGTGTGTGTTTGATACCCTGTAGAGGGACCCAATTACCACGTGGAAAGGGTCATCATCATCTTTGAACCCTTGCTCATTTTATACGACAGCTCCACTTCAAGATGGATTCTGTGTTCTTTCCGGGATTTTGCAAGTTGATTGCAGTCACGACTCGAAACAGGACATTCCAAGTCAACTGGACAACTATTGTCAGGGAGACAGCGAACCATGCATGGAAAAGTTTGGACGACATTCTTCTTGAAGGAATTCACCTGGAAGCCACGAACTATTTGGGCTTCTTTTCATATGGTGTTGGAGCGGATCACAGTGTTTGATTGATATCCTTTGGATCGCTCCAATCACCATCTGAATTGAGTCGCAACCATCTGTGAAGTCTTGTTCGTCGGATATTCGTTTTTCGAAAGTATACTCAGCAGCAGTATGGTATCATGATCCTTCTTTATGAAAAGTAGATCAATATTATATTTTATCCATTTTTTCCAGATCACTTTCATGTCGTACATGACGTGTATCTGTATTTATAAGGAAAGGTAGTCTGCAGTTGCAACATCATCAGAAGTGGTAAGATCCTTTGCTTGTAAACTAACAACATATTGATTACGACTCAAGATCCCTATTTTTCCAGATCATTCTTCTGCTGGTGACAAGGTTCGTGGAGTGAGCAAAATATACGATCATTGTCGGGATGTACCTTTGCGCGGCCAAAGTTAACTTATTACTTTGCAGCGCGAAGATTACATCTTGAACATGATTCGCGTCAACTTACGACCGACAAGGATCGCGACGTGATGGCGAAGATTATTCGAAACCACTAGGCTGCTGAGTAAAATGCAAATAGTATTACCACCAATCCTTGCAAAATTCAAATGAACATGTTCCTGTTATGTATGGAAACGAATTTGACCACTTTTCATGTGGAATTGGTCCCGTCTAGAGTGTTTATTTGATATCCTATAGACGGATCCAATCACCATCTGAAATGGGTTATCTTCATCTGTGAAGTGTTGTTCCTTGCATACTACAAGCAGCTCCTTTTCAAGAAGATATCGGTGTTCACGTAGCATTAGCAAAGAAGGAAATATATTACAACTATTTAATATACGACAATGGTAAGATCATTCGCTCGTAAATAAAATAATACATTGCATGACTCACAGTTCTTATTTTTCTAGATAAGGATAAGGATGCGTGGGTACCAAGGTGCTTGGAGTCAGGACTCGGAGTAAACAGGACCATTTTCTTCACGGACACAATGAATTACTACTTGCGGTAAGTGAAGTACCCACTCTTAACTGTAGATTGAGTGTTCTCCTCACTCTTTTCGTCAGTTACCTATCAATAAAAAGGACGACGCCTATAAAGTGTTGAACTTAGCAAGTAAGGCAGTTTTCAGAGATCATGTGGCATTCATGGCTGCAAAGATGGTCAGTGTTAAATATCACCTTTCCTTGTTTTGAAAACGGTTACGAACATTTTTGTGGATATTCCGAATCTAGAGCACAGAAACCTGAATGCCTGCCGAGAAGAACAAGCTTGATTGAGAGAATATTCTCAATGTGAGCAGGGAAATGTGTTGGGTTAACAAAAAAATATGCTTTCTATCTTTGAACTGAGACAAAACCCGAGCCTGCAACTGTAGAATATAACAAACTCTCGGGACATCATAATAAAAATGCCAATGATACATTTTGGACAATCTTGTTGCTGCCAAATTGACTTTAAATTTTTAGTGAAATTATGACGCAAATTGAAATTACCACAACTAACTAAGATCTAGAGTAAACTTTTAAAAATATGAGGAAATATTAACCATTCGTATCTTTTTCAAAAATCAAAAATTTTGCAGTGTGGGTCACGGTTATAAAGTGGACTAAAACGCTTTTATCTAAGCTCAAAAAATTACTAAAATAGCTCATTTATGCTCAAAATGGTGCGCATTGCTTAAATAGGTTCGAAAATTGATTAAATTGCTTTCTCGAGCTCCAGGAATGATTTGAAATGGTAACAAAGGCTCATAAAATGACAAAATCAACGCATTTGAGCTCACAAATGAATAAAAATACGTTTCGACTCACGAAACGATTTCAGTTGCTCAGTTTGACTCAAAAAATCATCCGTCGAAGCTCACCAAATAGTTTAGGGTGTTCGTGAGGGCTGAAAAAATTCATCATTTGAGCTCGAAAAATGATTTTTTATTCAAGCTCCAAACAAAACCGTTCATCTGGGCTTAAAAATTGTCTTGGGTTACTCCTTGTGCTTTGGAAAATGATTTAAACTCACAGTTCGGGTTAAACTAACTATTGAAATGACTCTCATCTGAACGAAAGGAGTAAATATATAATATAAATACAGAAAACTATTTTGGCTTACTGGAGGAAAATTACAGATCAATGTCAGTACACATAAAGCCTCAAAAGTGATGTACAAAAAAAGCATACATCAAATGAAAAAGAAAAATATATAATATAAATACAAAAAACTATTTTGGCTTACTCAAGGAGACTCGGCTTTTCCTCGGGAATATCGTCAGTGGGTACGTAAGGGTACGTAAGGAAAAGTGATCTATATAAGGATTTGGAAGTTGATTCTGTCAATAGACGAGTTAAATGGTAGTTCTTCCGTGCATTTTGGGCTGACAGGCAGAGTCGAACGACTCACAAAAAGGATTGGATCATCTTTCGAGTGTCACAGCTTCTACGTTTTCACTTTCAATGCAGAACTTACTTTCAAGGAGGAGCTTCCTTAAACTGACTTTTGAGACACTGAAAAATAAACAAATCGTTCAGAAATTTGATGTGGTGGCAAAGTTACAGCGATTTTACCTGATCGCGTGCCTTTTTTCAATCAGAACGATAACTTCGAAAGTTTTGAATTTATGTTTTTTTCTTCTATGTTGGGCCATTTTTTTAAATTTCGTTTATATCGAATTTTACAAACAACTAAACAGTAAAATTTTTCATGAAAATCGCAAAAAAATTCATCAGTTTTAGCGGAAAATTAATTACCAAATTATGCTCGAGGGACTATCACTGTTACCTTTAAGCGCAAGAATCTTTTGAAATTTTTTATGCCGACGATTGGGCGTCGCAAATTTTAGAAGCGCCGACAAATTCGCCAACTTTTTGATGAGGCAAAACATTATTCGAAAATCTTTCGCAGTTGTCCAAGATCCAATGAACAATTGTAATGGAAGTGTTTGCATATTTTCTTAAATAAACGCATGGAAAAAATCTTTCTCGCAGCCTCGTTTCTCGAATCGCTGGACGTACTTGACCACTTCGAATAGTCTTGTCAAAAGTCGTTTGCAGTATTGTTTGTAGCGATTTCAAATCGGAGAAAGTCGTGTGAATGTTGTTTAGAGTGTCACCTGCCAATTCGCAAATTAGCTTGAGGTATGATTAATTAGACTTTTTCTACTAAAAAAAACTTGAAACGCGTTTTTTTCGAAACTACGAGTTTATACGATGTTGAACTTTTTGCTGGAATTACTAAACCAATCCTCACCAAACGTGAATCGCAAGCCTTAAACATATAGGGCAATCGTTCGAACCTAAAATATCAGCATTTTTGAAGACTTAATTTTTTCGGTATCAAATTACAATTAAAAAACATTTTTTTTAAAAATTGATTAAAAATTCCCCATTTTGGTATTTTTGAATGAAAATTTCTAATTATGAGTCGAACGATACCCATTGTCATAGCAAGCATGAAACGGTTTGATATTTTTGTTTCATACAAGCCATTTCCACAAAATCATTAACACCACAAAGACGTGCATTTTCAAGACATTCTTTTTAAAGGCCCCTTTTTGTATGAAAAAAAAACTTTGAGAAAACAATAAATTATATCTCAAGAGTGTATTTATGTTACCCCAAAAAATTGGTACATTAATATATTGTGTTGCAATCGCTAAAAAAATCACAACTATGTCATATTTTTCGAGCGCCTAAAGTAGGTTGCCACCATAAAGGAAGAATGGGCCGAAATCACTCTTGATGTGACCAAAAATCGTGTCGCCTTCATGCCTGGAAGACTGTATCAAGTCTTTGGTTCCAAAGAAAAACAAACTGTTACCTTTAGTTTTTGCATTCTTTTTTTCTTATTTTCTCATTCAAAACATTTGGCATTTTTGAATGTTTTATATTAATTTTTGTTCGAAAGTCTGCAAACAAATTTAACGTCTAGTTCCTGTTTGCGTCAAATTAGCGATGGTAAACATACAGCTTAACACTATTAATGCTACTGTTGTACACACTAATACTCAAAAATGTATGATCGGTAACGTTTTTGGCTTGTATTTGTCATATCTTTTCGTAAAAAATCATTCAATTTTGTTACATCCCTCTGCATAAAAACATTAAAATACCTCAAAATTAAGGTTTCCATATATTTTCCTGTATTCATTCATGGGAGCAATTTTTACGGATAGTCGCGACTGGTGTGACAAACATCGCCGTTTCCTGATGAGGGTTAAACACTTTTCCATTTGGCAATTCGCGATTTGATCGACCTTTCGCTCGCTGCAACGCGTGGTCACTCCACACACAAGCTCTCTTCACAAGAAGAGAATTTCCACCCCACGAGCTAATGATGGGGAGTTGGGTTTTGTTTTCGATGAGTGACCACACGTGTGTTCCTCCCTCGGCTAGAAAGCGCGAATTGTAATTTTCCTAAAATTTAATAGAATTTTCGGCAACAAGTGCGTGGTGTTTTGCGAATGTCGACGGCAAAATATTGTGTCGGGTAGTCGGTTCGCAAGGATCCTCGTAAATTCGTAGAAGCGCGCCTCCGAATTCCATCGGAACTTGGAATTCCGCGAAAATTGGGTTCGCGACAACCACACGTGCGATGCTACGAATTCGACGGGCTTCCAAATCTGTATTACGTTCGCGCCGTTCTTGTGAAAAGTTATGGTGTTCAACATCAACGTCGAAGAGGCCGCTAATACAGCTTTTAATCGGTTATTGTGAGTGAATGTGAGTTTCCGCCAGATTCTAACCTTTCGATCATAAATTTAATTTCGACCCGAAATGAGGATGAGCCATAAATCACCCTTCATAAGTTCACTACACGAAAAAAACTCCTTGTAAGTTGTTCTTTATGTTTACGATTTAAACAGTTTTCCATTGCAAGTCAGTTGTGCTCTTTCCAAAAAATTGATTCAATTGATTCAGAGCTTTTCCCAAATGGTTTGAACTTTCTGTCATTTGGTTAGTCCTTTTCCTCAAAATTTACAAACTCCAACAGTTTTAGTTTCCTTTTTACCTCCAATTAGCTGAAGATTGAGCTTAACTCTATTGTGGGAAAGTTTATAAATTCTGAGATGTAAAACACATACGATTCTTATTCCAATGGAAGTTTCAAGTTCGGAGCAAACATCAAAACAGGAAAATATATCTAAAGCTCTTTGCATCCCATTATTTTTTAACTCACATCCCATTTACTTCGTCCAATCAAATAGCATTGAATCTAACCGATTTTGTTGCAGCAAAATGTATGATCATCATCGAGTTGCGTCGTCGATCAGACCAAGTCAACTTCTTCCTGGTCTGGTAGATGGCTGCATCTTGAAGATGATTATTTTCAACGTACAACCACCATCGTGACGTGATGGCGACGATTATTCGAAACAACTAGGCTGCTGAGTAGAATGCAAAGAGCATTACCACGAATCCTTGCAGAATTCACATCAACACGTTGCTATCATGGGTGGAAACGACTTTGGCCACTTTTCATGTGGTTTTGGCTCCGTCTATAGTGTGTGTTTGATACCCTGCAGAGGGACCCAATTACCACTTGGAAAGGGTCGTCATGATCTTTGAACCCTTGCTCATTTTATACGACAGCGCCATTTCAAGATGGATTCTGTGTTCTTTCCGGGATTTTGCAAGTTGATTGCAGTCAGGACTCGAAACAGGACATTCCAAGTCAACTGGACAACTATTGTCAGGGAGACAGCGAACCATGTATGGAAAAGTTTGGACGACATTCGTCTTGAAGGAATTCACCTGGAAGCCACGAACTATTTGGGCTTCTTTTCATATGGTGTTGGAGCGGATCACAGTGTTTGATTGATATCCTTTGGATCGCTCCAATCACCATCTGAATTGAGTCGCAACCATCTGTGAAGTCTTGTTCGTCGGATATTCGTTTTTCGAAAGTATACTCAGCAGCAGTATGGTATCATGATCCTTCCTTATGAAAAGTAGATCAGTATTATATTTTATCCTTTTTTTCAGATCACTTTCATATCGATGCATGACGTGTATCTGTATTTATAAGGAAATGTAGTCTGCAGTTGCAACATCATCGGAAGTGGTAAGATCCTTTGCTTGTAAACTAACAACATATTGATTACGACTCAAGATCCCTATTTTTCCAGATCATCCTTGTGCTGGTGACAAGGTTCGTGGAGTGAGCAAAATATATGATCATTGTCGGGATATACCTTTGCGCGGCCAAAGTTAACTTATAACTTTGCAGCGCGAAGATTACATCTTGAACATGATTCGCATCAACTTACGACCGACAAGGATCGCGACGTGATGGCGAAGATTATTCGAAACAACTAGGCTGCTGAGTAAAATGCAAATAGTATTACCACTCATCCTTGCAAAATTCAAATGAACATGTTCCTGTTATGTATGGAAACGAATTTGACCACTTTTCATGTGGAATTGGTCCCGTCTAGAGTGTTTATTTGATATCCTATAGGCGGATCCAATCACCATCTGAAATGGGTCATCATCATCTGTGAAGTGTTGTTCCTTGCATACTACAAGCAGCTCAGTGTGAAATATCACCTTTCCTTTTTAGGAAAACGATTACGAACCCTTTTGTGGATATTCCGAATCTAGAGCACAGAAAACCGAATGTCTGCCGAGAAGAATAAGCTTGATTGAGAGAATATTCTCAAGAGAGCAGGGAAATGTGTTTGGTTGTGTTCTTCCGGGATTTTGCAAGTTGATCAGGACTGTTTCAGGACTCGAAACAGGACATTCCGAGTCAACTGGACAACTTTAGCTAGGAAGACAGCGAACCATGCATGGAAAAGTTTGAACGACATTCTTCTTGAAGGAATTCACCTGGAAGCCACGAACTATTTGGGCTCCTTTTCATATGGTGTTGGAGCGGTTCACAGTGTTTGTTTGAAATCCTTTGTATCGCTCCAATCACCATCTGAATTGAGTCGCAACCATCTGTGAAGTCTTGTTCGTCGGATATTCGTTTTTCGAAAGTATACTCAGCAGCAGTATGGTATCATGATCCTTCTTTATGAAAAGTAGATCAATATTATATTTTATCCATTTTTTCCAGATCACTTTCATATCGATGCATGACGTGTATCTGTATTTATTGGGAAAGGTAGTCTGCAGTTGCAACATCATCGGAATTGGTAAGATCCTTTGCTTGTAAACTAAGACAATATTGATTACGACTCAAGATCCCTATTTTTCCAGATCATCCTTGTGCTGGTGACAAGGTTCGTGGAGTGAGCAAAATATACGATCATTGTCGGGATGTACCTTTGCGCGGCCAAAGTTAACTTATAACTTTGCAGCGCGAAGATTACATCTTGAACATGATTCGCGTCAACTTACGATCGACAAGGATCGCGACGTGATGGCGAAGATTATTCGAAACAACTAGGCTGCTGAGTAGAATGCAAAGAGCATTACCACGAATCCTTGCAGAATTCACATCAACACGTTGCTATCATGGGTGGAAACGACTTTGGCCACTTTTCATGTGGTTTTGGCTCCGTCTATAGTGTGTGTTTGATACCCTGCAGAGGGACCCAATTACCACTTGGAAAGGGTCGTCATGATCTTTGAACCCTTGCTCATTTTATACGACAGCGCCATTTCAAGATGGATTCTGTGTTCTTTCCGGGATTTTGCAAGTTGATTGCAGTCAGGACTCGAAACAGGACATTCCAAGTCAACTGGACAACTATTGTCAGGGAGACAGCGAACCATGTATGGAAAAGTTTGGACGACATTCGTCTTGAAGGAATTCACCTGGAAGCCACGAACTATTTGGGCTTCTTTTCATATGGTGTTGGAGCGGATCACAGTGTTTGATTGATATCCTTTGGATCGCTCCAATCACCATCTGAATTGAGTCGCAACCATCTGTGAAGTCTTGTTCGTCGGATATTCGTTTTTCGAAAGTATACTCAGCAGCAGTATGGTATCATGATCCTTCCTTATGAAAAGTAGATCAGTATTATATTTTATCCTTTTTTTCAGATCACTTTCATATCGATGCATGACGTGTATCTGTATTTATAAGGAAATGTAGTCTGCAGTTGCAACATCATCGGAAGTGGTAAGATCCTTTGCTTGTAAACTAACAACATATTGATTACGACTCAAGATCCCTATTTTTCCAGATCATCCTTGTGCTGGTGACAAGGTTCGTGGAGTGAGCAAAATATACGATCATTGTCGGGATGTACCTTTGCGCGGCCAAAGTTAACTTATAACTTTGCAGCGCGAAGATTACATCTTGAACATGATTCGCGTCAACTTACGACCGACAAGGATCGCGACGTGATGGCGAAGATTATTCAAAACCACTAGGCTGCTGAGTAAAATGCAAATAGTATTACCACCAATCCTTGCAAAATTCAAATGAACATGTTCCTGTTATGTATGGAAACGAATTTGACCACTTTTCATGTGGAATTGGTCCCGTCTAGAGTGTTTATTTGATATCCTATAGGCGGATCCAATCACCATCTGAAATGGGTCATCATCATCTGTGAAGTGTTGTTCCTTGCATACTACAAGCAGCTCAGTGTGAAATATCACCTTTCCTTTTTAGGAAAACGATTACGAACCCTTTTGTGGATATTCCGAATCTAGAGCACAGAAAACCGAATGTCTGCCGAGAAGAATAAGCTTGATTGAGAGAATATTCTCAAGAGAGCAGGGAAATGTGTTTGGTTGTGTTCTTCCGGGATTTTGCAAGTTGATCAGGACTGTTTCAGGACTCGAAACAGGACATTCCGAGTCAACTGGACAACTTTAGCTAGGAAGACAGCGAACCATGCATGGAAAAGTTTGAACGACATTCTTCTTGAAGGAATTCACCTGGAAGCCACGAACTATTTGGGCTCCTTTTCATATGGTGTTGGAGCGGTTCACAGTGTTTGTTTGAAATCCTTTGTATCGCTCCAATCACCATCTGAATTGAGTCGCAACCATCTGTGAAGTCTTGTTCGTCGGATATTCGTTTTTCGAAAGTATACTCAGCAGCAGTATGGTATCATGATCCTTCTTTATGAAAAGTAGATCAATATTATATTTTATCCATTTTTTCCAGATCACTTTCATATCGATGCATGACGTGTATCTGTATTTATTGGGAAAGGTAGTCTGCAGTTGCAACATCATCGGAATTGGTAAGATCCTTTGCTTGTAAACTAAGACAATATTGATTACGACTCAAGATCCCTATTTTTCCAGATCATCCTTGTGCTGGTGACAAGGTTCGTGGAGTGAGCAAAATATACGATCATTGTCGGGATGTACCTTTGCGCGGCCAAAGTTAACTTATAACTTTGCAGCGCGAAGATTACATCTTGAACATGATTCGCGTCAACTTACGATCGACAAGGATCGCGACGTGATGGCGAAGATTATTCGAAACAACTAGGCTGCTGAGTAGAATGCAAAGAGCATTACCACGAATCCTTGCAGAATTCACATCAACACGTTGCTATCATGGGTGGAAACGACTTTGGCCACTTTTCATGTGGTTTTGGCTCCGTCTATAGTGTGTGTTTGATACCCTGCAGAGGGACCCAATTACCACTTGGAAAGGGTCGTCATGATCTTTGAACCCTTGCTCATTTTATACGACAGCGCCATTTCAAGATGGATTCTGTGTTCTTTCCGGGATTTTGCAAGTTGATTGCAGTCAGGACTCGAAACAGGACATTCCAAGTCAACTGGACAACTATTGTCAGGGAGACAGCGAACCATGTATGGAAAAGTTTGGACGACATTCGTCTTGAAGGAATTCACCTGGAAGCCACGAACTATTTGGGCTTCTTTTCATATGGTGTTGGAGCGGATCACAGTGTTTGATTGATATCCTTTGGATCGCTCCAATCACCATCTGAATTGAGTCGCAACCATCTGTGAAGTCTTGTTCGTCGGATATTCGTTTTTCGAAAGTATACTCAGCAGCAGTATGGTATCATGATCCTTCCTTATGAAAAGTAGATCAGTATTATATTTTATCCTTTTTTTCAGATCACTTTCATATCGATGCATGACGTGTATCTGTATTTATAAGGAAATGTAGTCTGCAGTTGCAACATCATCGGAAGTGGTAAGATCCTTTGCTTGTAAACTAACAACATATTGATTACGACTCAAGATCCCTATTTTTCCAGATCATCCTTGTGCTGGTGACAAGGTTCGTGGAGTGAGCAAAATATATGATCATTGTCGGGATATACCTTTGCGCGGCCAAAGTTAACTTATAACTTTGCAGCGCGAAGATTACATCTTGAACATGATTCGCATCAACTTACGACCGACAAGGATCGCGACGTGATGGCGAAGATTATTCGAAACAACTAGGCTGCTGAGTAAAATGCAAATAGTATTACCACTCATCCTTGCAAAATTCAAATGAACATGTTCCTGTTATGTATGGAAACGAATTTGACCACTTTTCATGTGGAATTGGTCCCGTCTAGAGTGTTTATTTGATATCCTATAGGCGGATCCAATCACCATCTGAAATGGGTCATCATCATCTGTGAAGTGTTGTTCCTTGCATACTACAAGCAGCTCAGTGTGAAATATCACCTTTCCTTTTTAGGAAAACGATTACGAACCCTTTTGTGGATATTCCGAATCTGGAGCACAGAAAACCGAATGTCTGCCGAGAAGAATAAGCTTGATTGAGAGAATATTCTCAAGAGAGCAGGGAAATGTGTTTGGTTGTGTTCTTCCGGGATTTTGCAAGTTGATCAGGACTGTTTCAGGACTCGAAACAGGACATTCCGAGTCAACTGGACAACTTTAGCTAGGAAGACAGCGAACCATGCATGGAAAAGTTTGAACGACATTCTTCTTGAAGGAATTCACCTGGAAGCCACGAACTATTTGGGCTCCTTTTCATATGGTGTTGGAGCGGTTCACAGTGTTTGTTTGAAATCCTTTGTATCGCTCCAATCACCATCTGAATTGAGTCGCAACCATCTGTGAAGTCTTGTTCGTCGGATATTCGTTTTTCGAAAGTATACTCAGCAGCAGTATGGTATCATGATCCTTCTTTATGAAAAGTAGATCAATATTATATTTTATCCATTTTTTCCAGATCACTTTCATATCGATGCATGACGTGTATCTGTATTTATTGGGAAAGGTAGTCTGCAGTTGCAACATCATCGGAATTGGTAAGATCCTTTGCTTGTAAACTAAGACAATATTGATTACGACTCAAGATCCCTATTTTTCCAGATCATCCTTGTGCTGGTGACAAGGTTCGTGGAGTGAGCAAAATATACGATCATTGTCGGGATGTACCTTTGCGCGGCCAAAGTTAACTTATAACTTTGCAGCGCGAAGATTACATCTTGAACATGATTCGCGTCAACTTACGATCGACAAGGATCGCGACGTGATGGCGAAGATTATTCGAAACAACTAGGCTGCTGAGTAGAATGCAAAGAGCATTACCACGAATCCTTGCAGAATTCACATCAACACGTTGCTATCATGGGTGGAAACGACTTTGGCCACTTTTCATGTGGTTTTGGCTCCGTCTATAGTGTGTGTTTGATACCCTGCAGAGGGACCCAATTACCACTTGGAAAGGGTCGTCATGATCTTTGAACCCTTGCTCATTTTATACGACAGCGCCATTTCAAGATGGATTCTGTGTTCTTTCCGGGATTTTGCAAGTTGATTGCAGTCAGGACTCGAAACAGGACATTCCAAGTCAACTGGACAACTATTGTCAGGGAGACAGCGAACCATGTATGGAAAAGTTTGGACGACATTCGTCTTGAAGGAATTCACCTGGAAGCCACGAACTATTTGGGCTTCTTTTCATATGGTGTTGGAGCGGATCACAGTGTTTGATTGATATCCTTTGGATCGCTCCAATCACCATCTGAATTGAGTCGCAACCATCTGTGAAGTCTTGTTCGTCGGATATTCGTTTTTCGAAAGTATACTCAGCAGCAGTATGGTATCATGATCCTTCCTTATGAAAAGTAGATCAGTATTATATTTTATCCTTTTTTTCAGATCACTTTCATATCGATGCATGACGTGTATCTGTATTTATAAGGAAATGTAGTCTGCAGTTGCAACATCATCGGAAGTGGTAAGATCCTTTGCTTGTAAACTAACAACATATTGATTACGACTCAAGATCCCTATTTTTCCAGATCATCCTTGTGCTGGTGACAAGGTTCGTGGAGTGAGCAAAATATATGATCATTGTCGGGATATACCTTTGCGCGGCCAAAGTTAACTTATAACTTTGCAGCGCGAAGATTACATCTTGAACATGATTCGCATCAACTTACGACCGACAAGGATCGCGACGTGATGGCGAAGATTATTCGAAACAACTAGGCTGCTGAGTAAAATGCAAATAGTATTACCACTCATCCTTGCAAAATTCAGATGAACATGTTCCTGTTATGGATGGAAACGAATTTGACCACTTTTCATGTGGAATTGGTCCCGTCTAGAGTGTTTATTTGATATCCTATAGGCGGATCCAATCACCATCTGAAATGGGTCATCATCATCTGTGAAGTGTTGTTCCTTGCATACTACAAGCAGCTCAGTGCAGGTCAATGTGAAATATCACCTTTCCTTTCTAGGAAAACGATTACGAACCCTTTTGTGGATATTCCGAATCTAGAGCCCAGAAAACCGAATGTCTGCCGAGAAGAATAAGCTTGATTGAGAGAATATTCTCAAGAGAGCAGGGAAATGTGTTTGGTTGTGTTCTTCCGGGATTTTGCAAGTTGATCAGGACTGTTTCAGGACTCGAAACAGGACATTCCGAGTCAACTGGACAACTTTAGCTAGGGAGACAGCGAACCATGCCTGGAAAAGTTTGGACGACATTCTTCTTGAAGGAATTCACCTGGAAGCCACGAACTATTTGGGCTTCTTTTCATATGGTGTTGGAGCGGATCACAGTGTTTGTTTGATATCCTTTGGATCGCTCCAATCACCATCTGAATTGAGTCGCAACCATCTATGAAGTCTTGTTCGTCGGATATTCTTTTTTCGAAAGTATACTCAGCAGCAGTATGGTATCATGATCCTTCCTTATGAAAAGTAGATCAATATTATATTTTACCCGTTTTTTCCAGATCACTTTCATATCGATGCATGACGTGTATCTGTATTTATAAGGAAATGTAGTCCGCAGTTGCAACCTCATCGGAAGTGGTAAGATCCTTTGCTTGTAAACTAAGACAATATTGATTACGACTCCAGATCCCTATTTTTCCAGATCATGCTTGTGCTGGTGACAAGGTTCGTGGAGTGAGCAAAATATATGATCATTGTCGGGATATACCTTTGCGCGGCCAAAGTTAACTTATTATTTTGCAGCGCGAAGATTACATCTTGAACATGATTCGCGTCAACTTACGACCGACAAGGATCGCGACGTGATGGCGAAGATTATTCGAAACAACTAGGCTGCTGAGTAAAATGCAAATAGTATTACCACTCATCCTTGCAAAATTCAGATGAACATGTTCCTGTTATGGATGGAAACGAATTTGACCACTTTTCATGTGGAATTGGTCCCGTCTAGAGTGTTTATTTGATATCCTATAGACGGATCCAATCACCATCTGAAATGGGTCATCATCATCTGTGAAGTGTTGTTCCTTGCATAATACAAGCAGCTCCTTTCAAGAAGGTATCGGTGTTCACGTAGCATTACCAAAGAAGGAAATATATTACTACTATTTAATTTACGACAATGGTAAGATCATTCTCTCGTAAATAAAATAATACATGGCATGACTCACAGTTCTTATTTTTCTAGATAAGGATAAGGATGCGCGGGGGTACCAAGGTGCTTGGAGTCAGGACTCGGAGTAAACAGGACCATTTTCTTCACGAACACAATGAATTACTACTTGCGGTAAGTGAAGTACCCACATTTAACTGTAGATTGGGTGTTCTCCTCACTCTTTTCGTCAGTTACCTATCAATTAAAAGGACGACGCCTATAAAGTGTTGATCTTAGCAAGTAAGGCAGTTTTCAGAGATCATGTGGCATTCATGGCTGCAAAGATGGTCAGTGTGAAATATCACCTTTCCTTTTTAGGAAAACGATTACGAACCCTTTTGTGGATATTCCAAATCTAGAGCACAGAAACCCGAATGTCTGCCGAGAAGAATAAGCTTGATTGAGAGAATATTCTCAAGAGAACAGGGAAATGTGTTTGGTTAATAAAAAATTATGCTTTCTACCTTTGAACTTAGACAAAATCCGAGCCTGCAACTGTAGAATATAACAAACTCTCGGGACATTCATTATAAAAATGTTAATGATGATGATACATTTTGGGCAATCTTATTGCTGCCAAATTTACTTCATTCTTTTCTAGCTGATGAAACGTAGTAGGAGACTTCGATGACAAAAATTATGAATATGTTCATTTTTATAGAACAAGCGAACGGTCATAATGTTGATTAGATGATTTGATCGAAAAGTATAACTGAATTTTAATAAACATTCAAATTTTTAATGAAATTATGATGCAAATTGAAATTGCCACAACTATGATCTAGGGTAAGGTTTGAAACATAAATATTCAGAAATACTAACCATTCGTATCTTTTTCAAAAATTAAAAGCTGTGCAGTGTGGGTCACTGTTATAGAGTGGACTAAAACGCTTCTATCCAAGCTCAAAAATTACTAAAATAGCTCATTTATGCTTAAAATGATCCACATTGCTCACACAAGTTCAAAAATTGATTAAATCGCTTTCTCGAGCTCCAGAAATGATTTGAAATGATAGGCTCATAAAATATAAAATGACAAAATCTTCGCATTTGAGCTCAAAAATAAATAAAAATACGTTTCGACTCACGAAACGATGTCAGTTGCTCAGTTTCACTGAAAAAATGAGCTTCACCACCCGTCGAAACTCATCAAATAGTTTAGGGTGTCCGTGAGGGCTCAAAAAATTGTTGTTTTGAGCTCGAAAATTACTTTTTATTCAAGCTTAAAAGATGTCTTGAGTTGCTCCTTGTGCCTCGGAAAATGATTTACACTGATAATTCCGGTTGAAGCAACTATTGGAATTATTGGCTTGGGGTCTAAAATGACTTTCATCTGGGCGGACGCAGTAATTTGAATACATGTGGACTCAAAATTCATTTGAAATGTGAACTAAGACAAAAAATACGGCAATTGCTCATCTGGGCCCAATAAATAATTTCACTTGCATGATTAGACTTACGATATTATTTAAACTGTTCAACTGGAAAAGCTTCCAAGCATGTCTTGATGAAAAAATACACCTCCATGAAGAACAGCTGCTAACTTTGCGAACTTTGATGATAATCACTTGGAAAAATTATGAGATGTAGCTCAAAATATGAATAAAATAGCCTATTTATTTCAATTAGTTCTAATCATTTTTTGCCTTTCAAAAAACGTAAAAATAGGTTTCCTAATGTGATTTTCCCCCTTAAATGGAAAAGAATACATGGTTTCAAAAGTAATAAATATAAATAATATAACTAAATGTGTTCCCTTGCGTATCCAGCAGTTAAAATATTAGTTATCCTAATTTTTTGAAAATTCTTTTCAAGACTTAATATGCATCGATGAAATATGCAAAAACAAATACTTTAGTAAATTTTTGGTTGCCCTAATTATAAATTATGCTCGTGATATTTTAAATCAATTCAGACAGTCCCAGTCTCGATTTGAATCAATGGTTCATTGACACGAGTTTGTACAGATTTACTGAATGAAATCCTTAATTGAAAACAAAAACAAAAAAACATTTCAGCGCGTAAAATCCAACCGAAAAATCCCAATCCAACTTCGTAACACGATGATCTATCATGGAATCTATTTATTTTCACACATACAAAAAATAGAATTTTATCTGAATTAAAGTGCGTGCTGTGTCAGTGCTTATTTAAAAAAAAATTCAAACGAAGTAAATCGATATCAAATCAATCGTGTTTGTTTGAATCACCTCAAAATGTTTAAATGTTTAATATATGTTTGGATATGAAATATAAAATTATCTGCTTGATAAACATGTATGATGATGATGATATTGTTTGTGTGTGTGTGTCTCACTTTCGGTGCGTTTATATAGAAATGTGCAACCAAATCAGGGAAAAATGACGATAAGAAAATAATATATACAGATGTACGTGTATAGATGCGAACCACAAACAGCAATAACAATTATCTAAATTAAAATTGATCTAAATTATGGAAAAAGATAGCTGCGTTGCATGATACGCAAGCATAAGCGGTTAGTTTTTTGTTTGCATTTAATATCTAAAATTTTGTGTGTTTTTAATCGATTTTTTCATCGATAATGAAAGTTCGATTTGAATTAAGATTGATTGATTATATTTTGCGTGTTGATCTAATTTCATTTAGAATTTTTGATGTTGGAATATATCAGTTGGTTTGCATACAATTTGAACGTTAACGTTTGTGAAATATTTTCTTATTACTGTAAAAAACACTTTTATATAGTAACTTGATAATTAAAAATTAAATTGAAGTAGATTTGTCACAGCTTAAAAATTTGAAAACTTTATTTCACTTGAAATTTAACCAACCGTGAAGATGTCACGTTTTCGCCTCTTATCATCTTTCAAATTATAGCCCGCTGTAATATTTACAAAAACTAAGACTTTTAATAATTTAATTTTTGGAATCCATGTTCCGTTCGGACTGTGAAATTTTTCGAATAAATGTTCTAGAAGGAGGACATACTTCATACTAATTACTCATTATATTGCCAAATGTGTTTAGTTTATAATAAAACTATAATATTAAATCAAACTCTTTTCTTTCAAATTTTATACAAAAAATAGTATGGTCTTAAAGGCATATTATCCAATAAAATCAACAGTTTGGTGCTATCCCTTATACCGATCTACATCGTCTGGGAAGCACCAAGGTACGACAATTAATAAGAACGAAAATGAATGAATGATGGAGAGAGTGATCAGGAGGAGGAGGTGGTTTTAGCCGGTAAAAATCCGGCATGCCGAGAGGCGGGAGCTGATCGGCATCTTTTGAAGATTTCCACCTCCCAACGTTGAAAAAAAAAAAAAAAATAATTTCCTGTTTTTATGAGAGATTCAAAAATATAGTTGAGTCTATAATTATTTACAGCACTGTATACTAATTTAGTTTAAAAAAACCGTTCCGGATTAATTTTTGGTGAACTTCTACTGCGTGCCGCGAAGCTCCTCCAAAAATTCCGTTCCGCCTTTTACTTTTCGTTCCACTTAACAAAAATCGCAAAAAAAAACTTAAATTTTCGCTCTCTACTGTGGTGTAACCCCTTAAAGAGTCTTGAATAAAGAAATGAATCAAATTGCAACTACTCACCATTTTAATCCCCGACCAAAGAATTAAAAGATATTTTTTAAATAAAAATATCGCGTGTCGCTTAGAGATATGAGCACTTATTAAATGCGAATCAAAACAGAGTAACATTTGTAATTTTTTTTAATACGTGGATTTAATGTTAACCGAATTTAATGACAAATTTCCAGGATGATTACAAGTTACATTTCAATAAAATGAAAATTGAAATTTCGACAGTTCATCTTCAGATGAATTTTTACAAACATCAAATCGTATGCTTGGAATTACCAACTGATATATATTACCCACCAACATTTCTGTCAAATTACCAAATCTTTGTGGCAATTCAAATTTGGACTTTTGACAAATTTCGTTAAATTTTCGTCAGTTGCGTCTTGTTGCTAAAAAAACGTTCGTTCAAGTTCAAGTGACTGTCAAAGTTTTGTCGATTGTTTTTCCTAAAATTTTGAGTTTCTTCTAAAAAAATTGAATTTATGTGAAGTTCACATCGAGTTTTTTGACATCCGGATCGATGAAAAAATTTGAAATTTTTAATCGTCAAATTTCCAATAATATTTTTGATTGAATTTGAGCAAAATATCCACTGATTTTTTGGGATTTCCGATTCGGGTTTATGTTTAAAGTGAAATCTAGATTGTTTGTAATTTTTTAAACTAATTTGAAAATTTATGGATGCTTGTCATATTTCTAGTTTTTTTTTGGAAATTTTTCGTTTTTGTCAAATGTCATTGTGGTGTCAAACCTTTGTCAAATGTAAAATTGAGAATTTTCGTTTAATCGATTGTTTTTCCTATAGTTTTGAATGTTATTTTCGAAAGGCATAGTTTTTCTAAAAAAATTTGGATGTATGTGAAGTTCTCTTCAATTTTTTTCGAAATCCGGGTCGATGAATTTTTTTTAAATTTTTGATCGTCAAATTTCCATTAATTTTTGGGTTGAATCTGAGCAATATTTTTTTGTGATTTCCGATTCGGGCTTATGTTAAATGTGAAATCTAGATTGTTTGTAGTTTTTTAAACCAATTTGAAGTTTTTTGTATGCTTGTAAAAATTCTAGTTTTTTTTGTTGGAAATTTTTCGTTTTTGTCAAATGTCTGTAATATTGTGATGTCAAACCTTTGTCAAATGTGAAATTGAGTATTTTCGTTATATTTCAAGCCAATTTTTTTAGAATTTGTCACATTTCCACCAATTTTCGTCCTATGAAATTTTGTGGCTCTGTCGAATTTACATTTTTTTGAAATTTTTGACAGATTATCAAAAAAAATTTCTTCTAAAAAATAAAGTCATAAATTTTGAAATTTCCAATCGTTTATTTGTCAAATATCCATATTTTAAAGGAAACTATTCTATAAATACAAATATTAGATAGTAATACGATCAAATCTTACATACCGAGTGAAGGAACTCCGCTTGGCCGCCGTCGTTGTACCTCTTTGTGCCGCATTGTTGCGGCGACCGTTCGTCTCACCCTGTCGCTGACCCAATTCGCACAGATTTTGACCAATTGTTAAAAGTTTTTTATCGTTTCACACACACTATTTGCGAATCGCGATATAGATATAGCACGTTTAGTTTTGCTAAATACACACACAATTATTAAAAAGTAAATATTAATAGATTTATTTAAATTTTTTCTGTTATCACGAATTCAACAAAACCGTAGCCAATTTATTGAATGCACAAATAATTATTCTTCTCGCCGCTGACACCAAGCAAAATTTATATGTGTAATAGAATTTAACTGGTATTTTTATTTGATTTTCGGTTTCTATGTTGTTTTAACGTTTGAATTGTAGCTTGGATGGAAGGTATATCTTGGCCTTATTTTTTATATTATTATACCGGAACAGCAATAACTTTTCGAGAGTTTTAATTCAAATTCAATTGGCCCTGATCCCTATCAGCAATCCACTTTGAAAAATATGTGTTCTGATAGACGACCGTTCAAATAAGTCGAAAATAATGATTTGAGGATTCTTGAAATGAATTTAAATTTTTGCAGGGTTTTATTTCAAAATAAACAAAAAATGCGGCATTCAATTTCAATGCGAACTATTCGAGGTGGCTAACTGGGATGTGTTTTTTTGATTATCTTTCTTCATCCTTGATTAAATTTTTCGCTGTATACGTTTTGTCGTTTAGTTATTATTATTATTTAATTTAGTTGAGTATCACAATTTCTTCATTATTATTATTATTATGACTTATGGCTACAAACTCTTTGAAATGAAATTTAAAAATTTTGTTTCAAAACCGATCAAATTAAAACGAGCAAAGAAACAAATATTTCGACGTAGATGTGAAGATGTTTGTTTTTTGATTTTTTCCTCTTCTCCGTTTGACTTTGTGTGAAATTAGACTTTTTGAATAGAATTCGCTAAATTATCAGTCGCCTATGAAATGTTCTAGCATGTCTTGAAAAGGATCAACCCTTCTTAACCATGTCTATCGGAGAAACTCAAGTGACAAAAACAAAAATATAAATTGCAAATATTTATTAGCCGTTTTTTTATAACTAGTGACTGAATTTTGATTACTATCAATTAACTAAATTTTTGTCGGTGTTTTACTGCTGTTGTTTTTTTCCCATAAATTTATATTTACGATATTATTCCATTTATGATCGAAGCTCACTCTTTATTACGTCGCGATTTCAATTCACGATCCGTTTATTTTTCTATTACTGTTTTTTTTTTAATTAATTTTTCTTGATTATATCTTGCACTGCTTTCTATTATTTTTGGTTGATTATTTTGATGCAATATTATGGTTGTTTATCAAATCAAGTCACAGTATTTCATCAAGTGAAATTTTACAACTTTTATTTTGTTTATTAAATGTATTATTATTAAATATTTTACCGATAATTTTACTGAAAAAATTATCCAAGTTTATTGAACGTTTATTATTATTATAATTATTATTATTACTATTAGTATCGTTAATATTATATAAATTAGATTTTCCTTTATTGTTTTTCAATTCTTTCAATTTTTCTCGATTGTACATTGATATTATTATAACCGAGTGAACTTGCTCGCAATTTAATACGAAAAATTTATAGAATATGTTGTTTGTCTTTATCAAAACAGCAACAATTTTATTAGCTTCGTATTGACTTGGATTGATGATATCAATATGGGAGACTGGTATACCACCGTCTCGGATAGCATAAGCAGTTTTTGATTTTTTCAATTGGCAAATTCGTATGAATCCCGTGAATTTGCTTATGAGATAATCGGTTAGTCCGTTACAAAATGTATTATCTATGTACTCGTTCATCTGGAAATAGAAAAAAAAATGCCAAATTCATACAATTGATTTAATTGATAAATCTTCAGACGACGCCGCAGAAGTTGCGATATTTATCGGTCAAAATGCGAAAAGCATCAATAAAATTAAGGGGGAATACCACTGTAGAGATAAAAAAAGGCATTTTTTGGAATTTTTTTCTCAAATACCAAACAGCATATCGAAATTTGGTAAAAAGGTCTATATTGTGCAAGTATTTGACATCCTCTTTGAATTTTTTCAGAACTTTAAAAAACGAAATGGCGGCTCCCTAGTATTTCTCCAGAAACGCCTTATTTTTTCATGGCTTCGCGGCCGGACCGTTTTCTCCTGAATTATTAAGGTTATGGTTATCAAACAAATAATTGTCGATAAAGCGTAATAACAACCAGAGAAGTATGTAGGATTTTTTTTAAAATTGATTTTTGACAAAATGGCGTCATTTTGAAGAAAAAAAAGTTAAAAGAACGAAAAAACGCTCGAAAATTGTTAATAACAATTGAAATAAGCAACATTAGAAAAAATCCTACGTACTTCCTAGCAGACACTAGTTTGAAACATACTGTAAAAATTTCAAGTAAATCAAACAAAAATTGTTTGAGAAAGGAGTCCGACCAGTTTGAAAAATGTTGTTCGGAGATGAACCGCGTTTAAAATTTGAGTTATTGAAAAATCATGAATAAAAATTTGATATACCTCTAGTCTGCAGAATACGTACTTCAGCGTTCTCTTCTAACGTTCAACTAACAGAGCATGTGTACAGTTTTGAAAGATTTATATTTAAAATTGTTCTAAATTTCAATATCATGCGCAGAGAAACGCGCGGATTGCGCTCCGAAAGAGTAATGGGAGGCGCCGCGCTAATTTAAAATTTCGAACAATTAGTGAGTTTTTCACTAGATGAAACTTTGCTACATCATGTAGAAATCATTTCTATGATGATAAGGTATACTTTAGAGCAACAAAAAAAAATTGATTTTTTGAAAATCCTACAGTGGTTTTCCCCCTTAGGGTAGCATAGGGAAAAATTCAAAAATGCATTGAAAAATCTGGAGAAACATTTTTATTTATAGTCTGTGATGTATATATATATATTTTTTAAAACTACCCCCACCACGATGTGTTCACTTTTCGAATTGTAACAATCCTTTTGCATACCAATTTATATCTGAATTTTCCAGCTACCGACTACGATTTTGCCCCCGAAATTTTCATTATTCTCTAGACTTTCTTCAACATGTGTTTCGGGGGGAAAATGTAGCTCTCGTTCAAACCATGGCGAATGATCGAAAATAATCGGAACAAAGTTTGCCAGTACTTTATATCGCGAAAGCTTATTCCAAAATACAATTTGGTATTACTTTATTTGTTTATTTTCGCCAAAGCAAGGCAATCACATGTTAACCACTTCTGTGGTCAATCTCTTGGAAAAAAGTAGGTCAAAAAAAGCCACCCTTTTTTCCACTATTATGTTTTTTTTAATAATATTTTGAAATATAATAAATCAGTATAAAACATACATAAACGATATTTGGAAAGAAAAAAAAAACAAAGGACGAAGGAATTTTTTTTCATTTTCATCAAACATATTTTATTTGAATCAAACATTACGTAAAAACTTTCATAAAAAATATAATAAATCAGTATACAATACAATTAAACAATATAAAGAAAAAATGAAAAACAGTTCAATTTTTGAAACAAAGAAAAAAAGATTAATTTTCATCAAACATTATCTAAAAACTGAAACTTACATAAAAGATTAGTATTTTTTTGTTGTATGGAATATTTTGAAACATTCCAGACATAACCCTACATTACAATCAGGGCAGTAGGTTCGGGTTTCTCTTCTAATTTTTTTGCCACTCGCGTCCTTCCGCGAGCAGCAAACTTTGCACTCTCTGGTCGTTTTTTTTTTTGCCGTTGGGGGTATGTATTCCAAAAAATGCCTTCCCAATACTCGCGATGTCGGTGGTGTGTATCATTGCCGTCCAAGGTATTCTTCTGTTGTCGCATATTTCTCCAATATTTCTTCAATTAAATCCAATCTTAATTGCAAGTGGGTTTTCATGCCCCCCCCCCCAACTTCGTATAAATAACGTAAGAATTCCATATTGTTTGATCTAATAAATAATAAATGCAAAAGCATTTTATAATAAAACTTTTTCCCACGCTTCTTTAACTCCCTATGGGAAGTTATTGTAATGGGGTCGATTTTGCGAATCCCAAATTTTGACATATCTCCACGTTTTAAGGTCTCTAGAATCCAAATCCATCGTTTTTAAAGAGATGTCTGTGAGTGTGTATGTGCGGATGTGCGTATGTACGTATGTGCGTTCGGAATTATTATTCGTCTCGATTATCTCGAGAACCAAAAATCGTATTGACGTGGGACCGGTTTCAAACGACGCGTAATTACGTAACTTAAAACTTTAGCAAAATCGGTACAGCCGTTTTTTATTGAGGGTGAAAAAACTGAAAAAAGTCAAAAAATTGCTTAATTTTAAAACTGTTGAAACACACTATTAATTCGTGCAGATCCCAAATACGTTCATAGTAATATTATTATTATTATTATTGTAAGTTTTAGCAAAATTGTGATCAAATTCGTAAAAAAATGTAATTTGAAAAAGGTTATTTTTTAAATTTCTAACTTATATTATCAGGTATGTTAGAATGAGAGGAGAGACGCTAATGCAGTTAACATTGGATATTGTTATAAGTAATTTAATATTGTTAAAAACAATCAAATATTATTATATATAATTTGATATTGTAAATATAAAGTCAATTATAATAATTTAGTATTCCTATTAACGAATGATTATTGTAGACAATAATTAAATACCCTCAATAATGGCTGTGGATTCTGAGGCTGAGATAGAGATAAGGAGACGGACGAGGAAGAGTACAAGGAGGATAACCAGGCTTTGGAAGAGGACGACCAGGTGGTGGAGGCGTCTTCCTCTACCACTAGAAAAAAATAATAAAAATAATAATAATAATTTAAAATAATAATGTTTAATAATAGTCATTATTAATAATAGTAATTGATAATAAAAGCAAATTAACCACTTTGATCCACTCCACTGGGAAGTTAGGCGTGTGGGCCTCAAGGGTCGCACTTAGACCACATTTTTATTATTGGATAATTTGTTAGATTTTGGTCAACCCTGTCCACACCACCCATTGAATTATTATAATCTTTGACTACTCTGGGTATTTTTTTGTTGTTGTTCTTTCTATATCTATAATTTCTGCATTATGAATGATTGATAACAAAGCAACATCTTTTTTGTCTTTCCACTTCATAATGCAGACTTTTCTTCTCTGGTTTGCTATTATTTCTCCTTTCTTTAGTTTTTTATTTTTAAATTCTTTTGGAACCTCCTTATTCAATCGCATTGTGCCAAATGTGCCCGTGTTATGTTCTAATAAAATATCTGCGAGTCTCGGTTAGGTATAAAAATTGTTTGTTGTAAGACAATGTCCTAAATTCAATATGGGTTTCATCAGATGCATGACGATTTGTAATCCTTTTGCCTCATCTTTATAGGCAATGTCGATAATAGTCTCTTTTCCTGTATAAATAAGAAAAGAATGGATGTATCCCGATTTTGATTCACATAGCGTAAAAGATTTGATGCCAAATCTAGCTCTTTTTAGTGGGATGTACTGAATCCAGCTCAATCTTTCCTTGTACATCATCAAACTTTCGTCTATTGTTACATCTTCTTGGAGTGTAATTGCTGAAGAATTTTTTTTGTTTAGGTGTTGTTTAATTGGCCATAGTTTATTGAGTTTGGGATTTGGATGAGTGTTGGCACTGTACATCGAATTGTCAGTAAAGTGTATAATTTTTTTCAGTAAGACGTAACGCCTATGTGATAATACCTTCGTGAAGAACGGTGTTTCAATCATCTCCTTCTTGGATTCGAGAAAATCACTATAAAAAGTGCAAATCGCTGTGCCACCTACCCGAATTGTATTCGGGCAAATCACACAAGTCGTTAAAATAATAAAATAACAACAAATACTTTAATGCCTTTATAAATGCAGGATTTAAAATTGAACTTGGAGATGGTAGGGGTGTAGTGTTTGCTCAAAGTGTTAAAGATCTTACAGCACCTATTAACAGGTTCATTATCTGCATACTTAACAAGATGCTGGTATTCTGTAAGTAAACGTGTGTTACGTATACTTCTTGCAGGCACTTTAAGCTTTTTTTTGTTCGTCAAATACTCCACATTAATGTGGCCCTAATCACGTCAAAAGTGAAACAAGAAGACAACACTGTTCTTCTGGTTTTAAGAGTAGACAAATTCAGAAGCTCATATCTAACTACATAAGGAGGCAAGATTTGATAGTCATCAGGGCTATAAAGGTCTCTCAGAGCAAACAACAAGAATTGTTTTTGGACGGATTCTATTCTCGTATCATGAACTCCGAAATGTGGGTTCCATACATTGCAGGCATATTCAAGTAATGGGCGAACAAGTGAGGTAAATAATGATTTAGTTACCCACAGATTTTTAAACTCTTTGGCTCGTCTTTCAATAAAGCAAAGCTGTTTATTAGCTTGGGAGAGAATAGTATCGTAGTGCAAGGTCAACAATGTTTTCTTTCCTATCCAACACCGTATTGTTGAGAACGTATGCATTGTTCAAGGTTGTGCTTTTGCGGGAAAAAGTCACTACATGACATTTCCCAACGTTTAAATAAAGTTTGTTTACATCACACCATTGCAGGAGGCAAGTTAATTTTAATTGGAGGAAAACAACATCAAATTGAGACCTGATGGTGTGATATATCTTCAGATCGTCAGCATAAAGAAGATGTGATACGTCCGAGAGTTTTTCAGATAAATCTGATATAAAAACATTAAAAAGAAGAGGACCGAGGTGACTGCCTTGAGGTACACCAGAATGTACGAGAATTGGCTTGGCCAAATATCCCTGAAAAAATTGACTTCGTTCTCGTAAGTAGGAACTGAGGAAATTGAGCATAGAACCGGTGATTCCGATTTTCTGCAATTTGGAAATCAGTATGGAGTGATCGACCCGGTCAAATGCTTTACTAAAATCTGTGTAGATTGCGTCAATTTGGTAACCCATCTTCATTTTACATAGGACACCAGAAACTAAAACCATGAGATTGGTTGTAGTTGATCGGTCCTTGCGGAAACCATGTTGTTGTTCATTCAGAAGAGGCTCAATAATAGCTGAGAGTTTTTGGCAAACGATTTGTTTAAATAATTTTGGGATTATAGATAGTATGGTAATACCTCTATAGTTCGGGAAAGAGCGCTTGTCACCACTCTTAAAGATAGGAATTATAAGGGAAGATTTTCAATAAGTTGAGAAACTCCCATTTGTCAAAGATTTATTAAAAAGAAACCACTCTACAATGCGCAGCACGCATACACAAAAGGAAGATCGGTTGAAACAGTTCTTTACTCGCTCACAAGCTACATCGAAAAATCGCTAAGCGTCAAAGAATATACGCAAGCGGTTTTTCTAGACATCGAAGGGGCTTCCAACAATATCAGCCATAAGGCTATTGGCAAAGCACTCGAGAAAAGCAACACCGATGACAACCTGATAGGGTTCATCGGACAACTGCTTAGCAACAGGAACATCAAATCCACGATATGAAACAGCACATTAAGAAGGAGGATTTCCAGATGCACACCACAAGGTAGAGTGCTATCACCCCTTCTATGGAACCTAGTGGTGAATAAACTCCTGTCAAAAATAGAAACGACTGGCTGCAAAGTCGTAGCTTATGCTGACGATGTTGCAATAGCAATATCGGGCAAATTTGTTAATACGCTATCTGAAACATTAAACTTTGCCCTAGGCATTCTTACCAAGTGGAACAAAGAGTGCGGTCTAAAGAGTGATCCGCAGAAAACGGAATTTGTGCTCTTCACAAGAAGGTACAAAATTCCACGATTTCTCCCACCCAAACTCGATGAGATTAGTCTCAATCCATCTCATCAGGTCAAATATTTAGGTCTAATTCTGGACTCCAAGCTCGCGTGGAAAGCGAACATAGAAGAGCGCGCAAAGCGACATGCGCAATCTACTGCTGCAAAAGAGCCATTGGGAAAAGTGGGGATTGAAACCCAAAATCATATCATGGCTCTATACGGCGATTGTGGAACCAATCCTTATGTACGGCGCAGTTGTTTGGTGGCCAGCTATTACGAAAAAATCCAATGCAAACCTGTTAAACAGGGTCAGAAGGATTGCAGCTATTGCAATCACCGGGGCCTTACGCACTGCCCCGACAAAGACACTGTTTATGCTATTGAATTGGCTCCCGACGGAGCTCCTTACGAGACAGCAGGCCAAGTGCTCTGCGGTTCGATTAAAAGCACTCTGGCAAGAGGGAGATATTGGCCACTCTACCATACTTCAGAGGGATGGACGCCAGGAGAAGTAGACCTCGCTTCCCCGATTCCCTGCTTTCATGGTTTCAAGTCAGTCATCTTAAGCAGGGATGACTGAGCAATAGAAAGAGGTGAGATACAGGAATCGGTCGACATCTACACTGATGGCTCCAAAATGGATGGAAAAGTTGGCTGTGGCGTTTTCTCAGAACAGCTAGGCCTGAAACTATTCTTTCGGCTTCCGGACCACTGCAGTGTTTCTCAGGCAGAGGTCATTGCAATATACAAGGCAGTAGACTGGCTGAGAAATCAGAAAATTTCCATAAGAAACCTGAATATTTTCTCTGACAGTAAAGCTGCTATCCAAGCATTATCCAACGTGTACACCTCATCCATGATGGTAATGGAATGCCGTACACAACTGAACGTGATGTCGCTTCACTGTGAAGTGATTCTTTGCTGGGTACCGGGACATAGTGACATACCGGGAAACTGCGAAGTTGATGCCTTAGCGAGAGCTGGCACTGAGCTCCAGGAGTATACACTCACACCCCAAGTCGGCCAACCTCTAGCTTCCATAAAGCTAGGATTTAAGCAGAATTACATAAAGGCTGCAAATATGGCCTGGTTGCTGGAGGAAACATGCAGAACGACCAGGCAAACTTGGCGTGCACTGAGTCCCAGACGCACCAAGCAGCTTCACAAGTCGTGAAACCTTGATTTCTATCGTGTCCATACTGACGGGGCACTGTCTAATTGACAGACACGCAGAAAGGTTGGGCGTTCCCTTCAACGATTTCTGCCGGAGTTGCAGATCGGAAGAAGAGACAATCCAACATTTTCTGTGCGAATGCCCAGCACTGTCCAGGAAACGCATGAAAACCTTAGGCTCACCCTTCCTGGACAGCTTCACGGAAGTAGCTGATTTAAATATCGGCTGCATAGCCGGCTTCATACGAGAATCGAAATGGTTCTAGTCATCTGACAGGTTCTAGTGCCGCCCTTATATTTTTGTGGTATCACAATGGGTCTATCGTGGCCTAAGTGAGCCATCTTTTGATAAAGAGGGCTGCCACTACAACCAAACATGCCTTACATTAATATATTGGGCAAAACCTTTGGTGAACGAATCATCTTGAAAAATTAACCCGGGAACTGGCGGCCCAGACCTTGTGATTGACATTTCTTTCAAAATGTAGATTATAACTGAGGTACAGGAATTGGGATGCGGTACAGAGGCCTTACTTATTGATTTTATATAGTCGTTTCTGCACAAAGCCCCCTTTCCTCCTTCGTAGAAATAATTGGGAATGCCCTCCTACCAACAAGGCATTTTTTAAGCTATTAATTGTGATGCGCACGAGTGAATCGCTTGGTACTGTTATGTTGTTTTTTCACCCTAAGAAATAAGTTAGAAGGATCGTAGCACTGCTAATATATCTTTATCAAAATCAAACAATATGTACACTGTACTTACAAACACTTTCTCATCTGGAAAACAATGCAGATTGTCCTCAATCCGAACCAGCATTTATGTAGCTCATTCGATTTCTAATCATCCATCATTCAATCCGATTGACATTCACATGGAGTCCACATTGTTTTCAACACCCTGACGTAGTTTGCACATGTTCAAAACAACACACTGCCAAATCTACTACCCTTGACCATGTCAATAACCGTCACAATCCGCTCGTACTTTTCAAATTAAACTCAGCTCAACAGCAAATCCGATCAAAAATACGATTGAACCTCAATACTATGTAAGCAGGAGGGGTGACAACATCGAGCCAAGAAAAGCGAACACTGTACTGAATGTCTAGAATCAGTTCAAATTTAAATTTTTAACAAGCCTTAATTACAAAATTGCCTCTTGACCATATCTCTAGCTTTAGCTCGGAGGTCAATAACAAAAACATGTGAATAATTGACATGTGCAGGTGGCTTAGCCTGGAAGCTGGGCTGTAATAATTTGCAAATAGGGGTGGTTTTCGTTCGCGTGAAATTCAATTTGATTAAATTGCATTGCTGCGAAGTAACCTTTAAATGCGTTTTGGAAATCATTAGCTCACAGTTAATTTATTTAATTTTTAATACTGAGAGCTGCTGAATAAAACTTATTTCGGCCCTTAATTTTGACGTCACTTTTACTCGAACTTCAATTCTCTTCGTCCAACGTGAGGGGATTGTTATCTGGAAAGGAGAGTGTCCAGAAAACATATGGCACACTTTGAAACTACCAATTATGTTTAGCTGGTTTCCGCAGTATCTTTTCAAATACACACTATCAGCGAGTTCTGCACTTTTTGAATCGAAAAAAATCTCAAAATTCAACAAAAACATATCCCGAAATTTTCATGCAGTTTATTAGATTGTCGCATGTTACGAAAACTTTCACTACTCACGAGTTACACTGGTGAGAAAAAGTTTTTTGAACATCGGCAACATGAATTTTAGTTATTAAATAAAATATTTTTTTTATTAATTTTTTTTGCTAAATAAACCGAAGAAAATTTAAATATTAAATTCAACACTAAAATAAATCCATAAAACTTGAAAGCAAACAAAATTGGGACGGCCCAACATCTCCGAAACTGTGGCTCACAAAGAAAAGTTCAATATTGCAAAAGTTTGTAGAATTTGATTTGTGGCACTTTTAGGTCTTATCCTCTTGTGATGTTTTTTTACGAGGATAAGATGGCGCCCAACGTGATCCTACCGTCAATTATGGTTTTGCTTCGATTACAACAATTTTAAAGAATCCATCCGTTCAACAATGAGTTTCTAGTATAATTAACATATACACTTGCTAGAAAAAGTCTGCGTTCACCTGGTGTCAATCAGTTTATAACGGCAAAAAATCAAAAACAATCAAATATTTTCCAGATTTTATTTTACGTATTTATCAAGGATTTCTTACGTATTCGACACAAGTAAGTTCATTTATTTCGCTTCTACAGTTTTTGAGATAACGGCCCTTTTCTGAGAAAACATACAAAAGCGAGGCAGAAAAAGTCTGCGTTCACTTGATGAATTGTGGGATTCCCCGGTATAAGTCGTTTCAAAAACACTCTTCTATTGTTTTATTGCATTTGTTATTCATTGGTAGCTATTCTAGCAAGTGGTTGAGTAGTTTCCTGCAGAGTTTGTGTTGTGAATAAATTTTTTTTCGCAATGGAAGAAAAAGTTTTTTGAACATCGGGATTGCGCTTTTAAGTAATTAAAACATTTTCCCTTGCAACATGAATTTTAGTTATTAAATAAAATATTTTTTTATTAATTTTTTTTGCTAAATAAACCGAAGAAAATTTAAATATTAAATTCAACACTAAAATAAATCCATAAAACTTGAAAGCAAACAAAATTGGGACGGCCCAACATCTCCGAAACTGTGGCTCACAAAGAAAAGTTCAATATTGCAAAAGTTTGTAGAATTTGATTTGTGGCAAAAAAATCAGTGAGTGAAAGAAAAATCATCATAAAATTATGGAAAGAAGGGGACAGCCAGTGGCGGCTCTACCTTTGGGACTAGTGGGGCTCAGCCCCACCACTTATTGATGAGCCTATATTAGTGCAAATGTAATAAAATATCATTAAAGATTTCAATATAGCTTTCATAACTTCATTTCATTTCAAAATATAATGTAGCATTTTTTTCGCCCATGCTGTAGGTTACTTTCACATAATCTTCTTGCCACGCACTGTAGAACAATTTGTTTTTCTCTTCGACTCGCTTCGTTGTGCCTGCACCGAGTAAAAGCGAAGAGTCAAATTCAAACTTATTTTCTCTTTGACAATTTTCCACCTTTACTATGAGGAAAGGGCTACATTAATCTAGCCCCGATTACGAGAATTTCGATTTGAATGTGTGCGTGAATTCTATGGTGAAGCGGCGGGAGTGTGCGTGTTTGAAGTAACATGTATATACTTAGCGGACGGGCTATTCATATGGAGCCCGTTCAGTGCTTCGACAACGTTTAGTCTTGGCATGGTCTGGATAATATTTTTGAGCAGGCATGAGCAACATTTTTTACGGCGGGCCGCAGGGGGTGAAGGTGATGACTGTTAATGCAATAGTAGTCTCATCAGTGTAGTGCATGGTATTAATACTTAGTGTGTCTTGGTAGTGTTTAGTATTTTTTTTAAAGTTTTGTAGTGCTTTTTAACAAGATTTTCCTTGCATGTGTTAAAACTTGCTAGAAGTTTGAACTTCAATTTGAGTAAAAATTTTTTCAGTATTTTCAAAATATGAATTCGGTAGAAAATATAATTAATATTAATATTACGCTATTGGAACGAAATGTTTCAAAATATGTCTTTCATTGTTCAGCTTTACAGTCTTTTTGAAGATAATAACCTTTGTTCGTTTTCGCTTGCAGTAATTTCTGTTTGTAATAAATTCATTAAAGAAATACCCAAAATGAATGAAAGGGTGATTGACTTGTTTGCTCAACAAAAAAATCGACGTGCTGACTATTTATACAAATAAAACGTCTAGATAAAAGAAATTGCTTTTGTTGTTGATGTTGATTGAAGAACTATATACAATGTAAAACTGTTTTTGCTGAATTTATTTATTGATGGTTTTTGCTCTTGTTGCTTTAGTTGAATTTATTTATTACTAGTTTTTTCGATTGATATTGTTGTTTTTGTTGCATTTATTTTAGTAGAGAAATTATTTATTTTGAAAAGTGCGACAGGCCTAAAAGTTGTTTCGTTGCAGGAATTCAAATGTTTTTAAACAATTTTTTTTATTCAGAGTGCACTGAACTTTTATTAAAGCTTTAAATGTTATTCAAAATACGATAATAGGAATATATCTTTGATTGCCAGTGAATCTACTTTTGGGGAAACTGATCACTTAAAATCGCTTAACGCTCCACATGTGGTACCTCTTGCATGGAGTGGAAACTCACATAAGAACTTATATTGGTGATAGAAAAGTTCGTACCAGTAGCCCCACCATACTTAACTCCCACGAGCCGCCACTGCTTTCTACAGTATAAAAGTGAAACAATAACATTTATAAAGGAGTTTGTCGAAATGGCAAAAACTCAGTTCAATAAAACGATTAAAGTAATAAGATCGGACAGAGGAGGAGAGTATGTAAATAACGATTTACAGCAGTACCTAAAATACAAAGGTATAAAGATGCAGTATACTGCAGCATATTCGCCGCAACAAAACGGTGTTGCTGAAAGAAAAAATCGTTCTCTTCTAGAAATGGCCCGATGCATGCTTATAGATGCAAATATGGATAATAAATATTGGGCTGAAGCGGTAAATACAGCAAATTACTTACAAAATAGACTTCCCACAAAGGCTGTGAATAAAACGCCTTATGAAATGTGTTATTCAAAGAAACCTGGTGCAAAAAAAAACTTGCATATCTTTGGCAGTGAGGCTTATGTACACATTCATAAAGAGCAAAGAAAAAAGTTAGACAATAAAGCCGAAAAGTTCATTTTTGTTGGCTATCCTGAAGAATCAAAAGCATTTCGATTTTTAAATAAAGAAACATACTACATAAAGATTAGTCGCGATTTCGTCTTTCTCAGCAAACAGCATAATGAAAAACAAAATGACTCGATTCTCTACAACCTCGATTTCTCAAGGAACAAAATTGTTGAAAATATTGATGAAGATTGGGATGTTAAAAATGAACTTCTAGCAGATGAATCAATTGATGAAGGTACCAGCTCAAGTTATGATTCCAACAGAAAATACAGTGAAGATCCGCCTCAAAATTTCGTCACTAATGAAGAACCGATTCGACGTTCTGAAAGGTCGAATAAAAGTGTGCCACCGGACTATTACATGGCTACTTCGAAGGTTGCAGCAGCAGAAGATGACCCAAGAAATGTAACAGAAGCCTTATCTGGACCACATAAAGAAGAGTGGAAAAAGGCTATGATAGAAGAAATGGACTCGTTGACAAAAAAAAAACGTGGGAGATAGTAAAAAAAGGTTCAGGTAAAAATATCGTTACTTGTAAATGGGTCTTTAAAACTAAAAGAAATGCAGAAGACAACATAGAAAGGTTTAAAGCAAGAGGCTTCTCTCAAAAATACGGAATGGATTATGATGAGGTTTTTACACCAGTCGTGCGCCATGTGACCTTTCGAACACTTTTAGCGATCGCAGGCTATAAGAATATGACAATGAAACACTTCGATGTAAAAACAGCTTTCCTCAACGACAATATTGAAGAAGAAATCTACATGCAGTTACCAGAGGGACATGAAGGTGTAAATTAAACTTTCTTCATTCAAATCGATCACGATTACTTTTGATTTTGTTGGTCTTTTATCAATAAGCGGAATTTATTGCAGTCATGAAAATAGCACCGTTGAAAGTTTATTCAAACGGATGTCAAAATATTGTTGTGAAAGGTTAAATTGACATGTTTACATCGTAATTACATTCACTTTATAACTATTTTAGTGGAACTGAAGTGAATATGGGACGTGGAAAACATTGCACACCGGAAAAACGGAAAATTTATTAAACAGATGATATCAGAATGCAAAACATATACCGAAATCAAAGAAACCCTGAATTGTTCAAAAAAAAATGATTAGAAATGCAAGACTATCTGAGCAAAAAACTGAAACGCGTGGCCGAAAGAGGGCAATGTCGCCTTTGTTGGTCCACCGACTTATACGGTTAAGCAAAAAGGAACCATTCATGGCAGCCACGCAGCTTAAAAATGAGCTCAATGTGACAGCTAGTGTAGAAACAGTTCGTCGACGATTAAGACAAAATAATCTTAAAGCCTGTAGTCCAAGAAAAGTTCCTCTCTTAACTGCTAAGAACATTGCACGGCGCATACGTTTTGCTAAAACGCATTTGGACTGGGAAGTGGCGAATTATATTTTGGTCTGACGAAAGTAAAGTTGTGCTATACGCTGGTAAAGCGTCTCGTAGCTATGTTAGAAGACCCCCTCATGCAGAATACGACCCAAAGTTTACTACAAAAACCATAAAATATGGAGGTACTAGCATCACGTTATGGGAATGCTTCTCTTATTACGGTGTTAGCCCAATACATTGGATCAAAACCATCATGGATCAAACCGTTTATGTTGACGTACTGCAGGTTTGCTGCAAGCCACATAAACAAGTCGTTATCCTTTTGGGAAAACGTTATCTTTGCGGATGAAAGCAAAATTAACTTATTTGGATCGGATGGACGATAACGCGTTTGGCGCGAACCTAATAAGGAGCTAGAATTAAGGAACTGCAATGCAACAGTGAAACACGGTGGAGGAAGTGTCATGGTCTGGGGCTGTTTTGCAGCTTCAGGCATGGAATGTTTGGAATTTATTACCACGAGAGTGGATAAATATGAATATTTAAATATTCTGAAAAGAAATTTAAGGCAAAGTGCAGCCAAGCTTGGTGTTCTAGAAACCTTTCACTTTTATGAGGACAATGACCCCAAGCATAAGAGTGATATTTGCCGACTGTGGCGCCTATATAATTGCCCTAAAGTCATTGAAACACCTCCACAAAGTCCCGACTTAAACCCAATCGAGCATCTTTGGGATATTCTAAAAAAAACACAATACGCCAGTATCCTAGTAGTAACAGGAACAAACTCGAGTGCGTTATTCGGCAGGAATGGGATACCATTCCACTATCTCTTTGCCAGAAATTGGTCAAATCAATTCCAGCGCGCCTGCGAGAAGTAATTAGGAATAAAGGAGGATCGACCCGGTTTTAATTATCTGGGTACATCCTTTGTTTAATATTTTTCTTCCTTTGCCCGGATACTTTTTTGGTGAAATTTTCAGGTGGATAACAGTTTTGGACATAAAATAATTACTTCGAAACAATATTTTGGAAAAAAAAGTGGTTAGAATTAACACATGACATATAATCCTTAGAAATCAAATCATTTTTCATTTTGTTTTGTTATAAATTTCTTGTTAAAATGTTTAAAAATTATTAAAAACCTTCTGCCCGAATAGTTTTTTTACTGAGTGTATGTAAATACTATTACTCCAATACAAAACCTCCAGAATTGAATTATAAAATTATGTTTAAATAAGTCTCGATTTTTTCGACTAGAATCTTCTTTATGATTTTCAACGTATTCAACATTCGTGAGCTTTTCGTTTTGTACCACGTTAAAATTTATTTACAAAAATAGAACTAGATTTCCAGTATACTTCACCAACATCAACACAAGGTACCAATTACATGAACCATTGTTCGTAAATAAATGTAGGTATAAGCTAACCAAGAAACACGCTAGCATTCTTCGACCTAAACTAGGGGAGAGCGGGGCTGAAAGTGCCGGGGGTAAGTTGTTTCGATGCAAATATCTAAAAAACAAAAAGGAGATATCAACATGTTCGTATTATAGCGTTGACACACTGACCCATCATCAGTACGAAAAGCGTCATCAGCACGAAACTGCAAATGACGGGGTGACACACATGCTTTCGTCATTGGTGCTGTCATTATCATTCGGTCGTTGGTGTCGTTTTGATGACAAACGTGAAGCTGATATAAATAATGTCAAATTCTATTAACGGCAGATGGTTTCTCATTATTCTACCCAAACATAGATGGCAGTTTTTCGTACTTATCGAGATAAGTATGGTCTTTTTTCGTGCTTATCTCACTGTCATTATGATGGGGTTTTTTGTGCTGATGATGGTTTTCGTTCTGATGATGGGTCAGTGTGTCAACGCTATTATGTCCGGCACTCTAGCACATGTACGGCGGCTATTTGAAGGGGAGCTACTTCCCAGGATCTTCTACAAAGGGCTGCTGATGCGGTCATTAAGGATAGACGCAAATTAAAAACCGTTGCACGTGAATTGGAAGTTTGTCACTCAACGCTACAACGGTATGTGAAAAAAATAAAAGTGGAGTTTAATGTTTAATGAGCAGCAAGAGACTTCATTGACGTCATATATCCGAAAAAGCGCATCTATCTACTTCGGACTTCTACCTGAAGAGCTTAGACAACTTGCATACCAGTGTGCGGCGAAATTTGGTGTCCAAAACATTCAACCTTCTTGGGTTAAAAACGAGAAGGCCGGTAAGGACTGGTTGACAAATTTTTTAAAAAGAAACTCAACACTTTTGATAAGAACACCGGAAGCAACGAGTGCAGGACGCGCGACCTCGCTCAACAGACATAACGTGAATCAATTCTTTGACAAACTTGCTGATCAAATTGCAAAGTATAATCTTACTCCTTCACGTATATGGAATTTGGAATTCAAGCTGTGCTGAAACCAAAGAAAATTGTGGCTGGAAAAGGAGTAAAGCAGGTAGGAGTAATTGTATCAGCAGAACGTGGCACGTTAGTCACAGTTGAGCTAGCGGTAAATGCTATGGGGAACACAATTCCACCAATTTTTATATTTCCACGCCAGAAATATAAGGACCTGTTTATTCGCGATGGTCCTCCTGAATGTATTGGTGCTGGTAATCGCTCGGGTTGGATGACAAGCACGGAATTTCTGATGTTTATGGATCATTTCATAAAACATACTAAGCCTAGTCCTGAAGAGCCAGTGCTTTTACTCCTAAATAATCATTCATCCCACGTTAATATTGATGTAGTTGAAAAAGCTAAAGAAAATTCAATAATATTGCTATCATTCCCACTACATTACACCCACCGCCTCCAACCACTCGATGTTGGAATTAATGGTCCCTTTAAATCATACTGCTCCAAAGCTCAAAACAACTGGAAGACTATTTCAATTTACGAAATACCAGGCATAGTAAAATACGCTTTCACCTTGGCGGCAACACCCACCAATATTTCCAACGCGTTTAAAAAGACTGGTATTTGGCCCTATGATGCGACTGTGTTTACAGAGGAAGACTTTGCACCGTCTTTCATCACCGATCGTCCGATGCCGAATAATCAACCCTTACAAACAATCAATAATTTGCCTGGTACTTCAAAAATTCGAGTGAGGACCCCCGAAGATCTCCATGAATCAAATTATACGGTTCGCAGTAATTGCTTTTATTTAAGAAGAAGAAATTGTCTTACAGACTAACACAATCCAATTACAAGACAATAAAAGAAGACGAAAATGTAAAAATTAATGAAAAGAAAAACATAATATCGATTAAACTAATTAGTTAAAAAACCCTTCACCTTCTGCTTATGAATGTAGAGTAATTGAGGAAACGGACAAAGTCGCAGAGTATTATGGTTTCGAGGGAGTCGCAACATCGGCGAATGATACAAGGTCTCAGTCCTAGCATATGGAACTGTAAATATGGTGTCAGATCTGGCAAGGCGTTCTGAAGTACGATACTCTAACCAATCAGAGAGGTTAGAGTTTAATTGATGGTGGTGAAGCCGAAACAAAAAACATTCATCAAAAAGGAGTCTGCGGGATTTCAAAGTAGGAAGTTGCAGCAAGGAAAGTCGCTCTTCATATGGCATATATGGAATTTTAAATTTAAAGATAAGGAAACGAGTGAATTTGTGCTGAACTGATTCAACCATAGAATCTAAATATTGGTAGTGTGGTGACCATACTTGTGAGCAATACTCAAGGATTGGTCTAACGAGGCTAGTGTATAGGTTGACCGAAGAAGAAATGTCAGTAAACATATGAGAGTGTCTTAATACGAACCCGGAGACGCGAGAGGCGCGTGCGGTTATTGACACAATATGAGGCTGAAATTTAAGTTTCGGGTCGAAAATCACTCCTAGATCTTTTATTTGAAAAACCGGCGCAAGTGGAATATCATGTAATACGTAGGTGTAATCAATTGGACTGAGCTTTAAGGAGAAAGACATTTTGTGACATTTCTGAACATTCATGAAGAGGAAATTAGTTTCACTCCAAGAAACGATCGCGTCAAGATCCCTTTGGAGAGCAATACAATCCTCTTCTGAACGAATAACTCGGTAAATTTTTAAGTCATCAGCATACACAAGACAATGAGACGCTACGGCAGAGGGAAGGTCATTTATGTAGAGTAAGAAAAGAAGAGGGCCTAGAATTGACCCCTGAGGAACGCCGGAGGTTGGATGGAAGAGAGAAGAATGTGCTCCACATAGGCTAACACGACAAGAACGAGTACTGATATAGGACTCAAGCCAGGAGAGTAATGGACCATACAGGCCAAAGTGAGCTAGCTTCTGCAATAGAACATTTAAGTTGACAGTATCAAATGCCTTACTGAAGTCAGTGTATACTACATCAACTTGAGTACGGCTGTCGAGAGCTTTTGCTACAGTTTGGGTAAGCTCAAGGAGATTCGTGACGGTCGAGCGGTTTGGAACAAATCCATGTTGAAACGGGGACAGCCTACAATTAAGAGCTTCGTATATATTATTGTAAACAATGCGTTCAAGAATTTTGAGAAAACAGGAAAGAATTGAAATGGGACGATAATTGGAAGCATCAGAAGAGGATCCAGATTTGAGTACAGGAAAAATATTAGCCAATTTCCACAAATTGGGAAAGATACCAGAGAGGATAAACCAGCATTGAAAATATAAGATAGAATGGATAATGAGGAGGATAAGGATTTAATGAATATATTAGGAAGTCCATCTGGCCCAGGACCAACGCTGGAATCTAAAGAATTGATCAAAGCTTGGATTTCAGTTGGGTTAGTGGAGATAAGATTGAGAATAGGTGGAAAGCAAAAAGAAGTATCAAAAGAATTTGGGAGAATTATGCCAGGATATATTGAGTAAAAAAAACTGAGCAAATATCTCACAAATTTTTTCAGGAGTCGAGCCTTGCTTACCGTCCCAGGAAACAGTATGAGGAATACTGAACGAAGACTTAAGGGAATTGACATAAGACCAAAACGGTTTTGTTTGGCTAGAGTGCAGTGAATTTTCGATATTAGCGAAGTAGTTACGCATAGCTCTTTTAATTTCCAGTTTGGCTGAAGCACGTTGATTTGAAAAGGCCGTATAGTTATCCGGCGTTTTAGTGTTGAGTCTTGTCGGTCAATAATTCAGCCTGGTCCTCAGCTACGCCAATGCAGTGTTGACTGTATAAATGCAACGAGTTCTTCAGGTGTTCAAGAAACAATCAATGTAGACTGCGAAAATGAGCCCGGTCCCTCAGGTTATCAGCAACAAGAGTCACGTCAATACATTCCAGAGCATATCCCTCGGTTTCATTCTCAAGCAGCTGATCGCATCACTTCTCAAATAGGAGTTAACGATGCAGCATATTTTTCTCTTCTGCTCTAACGGATACTCCAACAAAAAATGCTCTAGCAGAATAACAGGCCAAGAAAAAGCAAAAGAAGAAAAATAAAATCACAAAGAAGTATGAAGTAAAAGGTGCTAAAGAAACAAAAAAAAAAGAACGAACCCCGCTAAAAGGAAAATTCTTCAACAGTTTATTGAAAATACCGATGAAGAGAATAGTTAGAAGAGTAGCAGGTTGTTATTTTTTCACTGATGTTTAATATCAAAACTACTATAGTTTATTAAATGTTGATATTTTTATAATTTTAATTTCGAATAAATATAAAGTTTTCAAATGTAACGGTTTTTTCATGTCAAAGTTCATTTAAATCAGCGTAAAAGGCCAAACATTATGAACGGAACAACCGACCTCAGCTCCGGCACAACTTGCCCCAGCGTGGGGTCAGTAGTGCCTTACGACCGCTGTTTAAAAAAATAATTATCTATATATAACAATTCAAAAAGCACAAAAACTGAGCATGAATTTAAAATCTAGATTAAATTCTACCCAAGATAAACTAGAAATATTAACCTTAGCATTCGCCTTATCCGATTTATCTAGGGTTTTTTTTTAAAATCGGCACTTTCAGCCCCGCTCTCCCCTATACAATAGTATTCCGATATCAATGAAAAATAATTTAACTACAGCAAAATTTAAATCACAGTTAAAAAGACATTTGGCAAGAAACCCTTATCTTTTCGAACAGATGATATAGTTTTATCCATTCTAATGTCATTATTATATTGTTTTATCTCAAGCAACTTTTAATGATTGTAATGAGTATTCAGCATTAACTGCTGTGTAATTTGCACACAGCTAGCAATATCTGTATTTAAGACATTAAATTAATTAATTAACTACAAATAACACAGAAATCATGAACAGTGAACTACCTACTAGACTAGCATCAGGTACACTCTTGGATCATATAGCTACAAACAGCCAACTTATCAAAAACAACACCAACTATACATTTGAAGACTGGCCTCGACTGGATCACCGACTGATACGACTTACAATAAAAGCCGAAATTGGTCACAAAAAAAAGCCGACAATAAAACACGTAACTTTCTACAAGACAGACAAATTTGTTGACGCGATTTGACTTATTTTAAAGAAGAAACGCTCAGACAACTTCGAGGATTTGGCCAACGTAATAGCGAATGCTAAAGCTTCTGTTACTTACAGGAAGCCAGCAAGAACAAGGAACGAGACATGGATTACGGGAAGAGTTATATTTGCTTCAAATAAAAAACGTAAAGCCTACAAATCATTAATGCAGCAGTATAATACTGCTTATAAAAAATGAATGCAACAAAATTATAAATGAAGCTAAACTAAACTATTATTCTAAAACACTTGAGCAAAGTTGTAGAAATCCTCGTCAATTTTGGAAATTAGTGGATGGTGTTCTCCGGAAAGGCGACTTAAATTGCAATAGCAAATATACAATCGAAAAGCTAATATTCTCAGACAGAATAGTAACTGATCCCGAAGAAGTTGCCCGTTGCCTAAATCATCACTTTTCTTCGATAGGACAAGAATTTGTTACGGATCTCCCGAACATCGCACCAGCTCATGGTAACATTGCCGCAATAACCTCTTTCCACCTGAGGAAAACAGATAAGCAGGAGGTAATCAAAACAATTGACTCCTTAAAAAACCATACTGCTCCAGGTCCTGATGGTATTGGCATCGACGACATCAAAGCAATCAAAGAAAATATAGCTGATACCCTTGTGTATCTAATAAACAAAAGCTTCACGGAAGGAAAATTCCCGGAGCACTTAAAAGTCTCGACAATAAAACCGATTTTCAAAGGGGGTGATGAAACGGATCCAAACAATTTTAGACCTATCTCACTTTTAAACTCATTAAGTAAAGTAAATTTTGGACTCCCGTTTCAAAAAGTTTCTACTGCAGAATGATATCCTGAATAGAAACCAATATGGGTTTCAGGAGGGTAAAGGTACAAAAGATGCCATCGTGGATGCGGTTAGCTTCATAAATATGCTTTTAGATAAAAGTCTACAGTCATGAACATAAGTCTACGTACCCCCTATATTTGAGCATTTCTCTCAATTCCTATAATTCTAATTCATAGCATTCTCAGCAAAAACATGTATTCACTTAATTTAAGCATAAATATACGTAAAAATTAGAACTCTTTCTATCGAAGCAACTATAAAAGGGAAATAAAAGAAATCTTGGCACCAAAAATGAAACAAAAGTCTACATACAGCTTAATGTCTGTTCAAGTAATTTTCTTTGTGCATGTTTTCATTGAATTGTGAAATTCGTAATAGTGTTAACAGCTGACGGCGCGTTGACAAGTAATTTTTTAAATTGTTTAAAGTGATCATGGTTCCGATTAGGAAAGAAATTTCTGAAGATGTTAGAAAAATAATTGTGAGCCTTAGCAAAGAAGGGCGAACTTATCGTGACATCAGCAAAATAGTGAACAAACCGCGGTCAGGTGTTCAAACTGTAATTTCAAATTACCAGTTGTCGAAATCATTTGAAAATAAGCCTGGAAGTGGAAGATCGCGAAAGCTGACCGATCGTGTAGAGGGAAATGTACTCGCAGAAATACAAAATAATCCTCGTACGTTATCAAAGTCGTTGACTGATGACATCAAGGAGGTTAAGGACAAACACATACATCCTATAACTTTGCGTAGAGTTCTCCACCGCAATGGCTATTTTAGCAGGACACCGCGGAAAAAACCATATATTAGTAAGGCAAATGAAAAACACGACTCGAATTCGCAAAACTACATGAAGGCAAGCAATAATTTTTTTAGAATAGCGTCTTGTTTAGCGGCGAGAGTAAGTTCAATATTTTCGGACATGACGGAAGGCAACGAGTGTGGAGGAAATCAAACGAAGGCCTCAAAAAACAAAATTTAATTGGTACAGTAAAACATGGGGGTGGAAGTGTTCTTGTATGGGGGTGTATGTCGGCGGCGGGGGTGAGAAATTTAGTTATTATCGACTGTATTATGGACCGTATGGTATATTTGGATATAATTAAAGCTAATTTGAAGCAATCTGCGCGAAAATTGGCACTAGGACCATCTTGAGTCTTCCAACAAGACTATGACTCCAAACATACCGCGCAGATTGTGAAAGAGTGGTTGATATTCAATATTCCAAAACAACTCCATTCTCCACCCCAACCTCCGGACTTAAACCCAATCGAACATTTATGGGAATATGTGAAGCGCTAAGTTCAAAACCACAAAGTTTCGAATAAGTCCGAACTTATTTCCGTTCTTCATGAAGAATGGGGAAAATTACACGAGAAATCACTAAAAATCTAGTCGATTCTATGCCAAGCCGACTGAAAGCTGCAATTTCTTCCAAAAGATGCTCTAACAAATACTAGTTTTTAAGATACTTGATGTTAAAAATGACTGTACGTAGACTTTTGTTCTTTTTTATTGTATAGAATTTAGTTATTTTTGTTTTGTATTAAGTTGCACTGAATGAATACATATTTTTTGGACTTTAGATAAAAAACGTTCATTGTTTTCATTTTTCTTTATACTTTTTGTTGAAATCAGACCTTTAGATCGATATTTTTCATGAAAATTGCAGAGGTACGTAGACTTATGTTCATGACTGTATATGTTGCTGCTGTTTTCGTGGATCTCAAAAAAGCCTTTGACACCGTAATTCATAAAACTATGATGACTAGACTAGGGGAATATGGAATTGTGGGAAAAGCAAGAGATCTCCTGTGTTGCTATTTGACAAACAGACATCAATCAACTTACATTGGGGAAACAAAAAGCGAACCTGCTAAAATTAGCATTGGGACTCCGCAAGAATCCATCCTGGGACCAACGCTTTTCTTGTTATACACTAATTCCATAAATAGTGCTGAGCTTTCTGCGAAAGTTGTAATGTACGCAGATGACACAGTACTCATCTACTCTGGAAAAACCGAACTTGACATTGAACGTAACGTGAACACCGATCTAGACAAATACTGGCGCTGGCTACTACAAAACAGACTATCAATCAACTATACAAAAACAAAATACATCATTTTTAAACAGAAAAATAAAGCCGACATACATCCACTGACCAAAATGAATCATACAACTCTTCAGAGGGCTGAGCAAATGAAATACTTGGGACTCACAATTGATGAAAAACTTACATGGACGGTTCACATAAACGATCTTAGAAAAAAAAAACAGTGGTTCTCGTAGGTCTCCTGCGTCGATTCAACTTCTTCCCGACTAGCAGTAAAATTCAAATTGTACATGTGCACATTCTTTCGAAAGTTACTTACGGTCTGCTGATATGGAGTCAGACTTCCAAAAGTAACATTACAGCCATTTCCAGACTCATAACCAAGGCTTATAAAAATATATATAATCTCCCTATGCTAACCGTCACGGTCGAGGTATACAAAACAGCTAAAGAGCTTAGCCTAGAAAGCCTAATTAATATGGAGAGAGCTAAATTCATCTATAAACATCTACACTCAAAAGAATATAGCTCATTAAACCTTGAAAAAATATCGGAAAAAAATATTTATAATGTCCGGAGTGCCAACAATATTATGATCAGATATGCTAGAGCGGAACGACTAAAGGAGGATCCCGTGAATAAAGCAGCAGGCTTTCACAATACTTTACCAAACTACATAAAGGACATACCAAACTTCAATACGTTTAAAATGACACTAAAAAAGTATCTCATACATGAACAAAACCGGAATTGAATACATCAGCTCCATCAGTACTTAAAGCTTTTGCATAACGATATCAAACAGAAAGAACAAAATAACATGAATGATAAAATAAAATGAATGATCCTAAATTTTGATAGTTAGGTGCTATCCCTTATACCGATCTACATCGTCTGGGAAGCACCAAGGTACGACAATTAATAAGAACGAAAATGAATGATTGATGGAGAGAGTGATCAGGAGGAGGAGGTGGTTTTAGTCGGTAAAAATCCGGCATGCCGAGAGGCGGGAGCTGATCGGCATCTTTTGAAGATTTCCACCTCCAACGTTGAAAAAAAAGTTGTAAATATATGAATTTTAAAGGCATATTTTTTAGTTGTATTTAAGGTCAATAAAAAAGAGTTTGTAAGTAGTAAGCTTAGAAATTAATTTAATCGTGGCTCTCTTCCGCAGGGATTTGTATTCCTTTTAGAGAAGCCGGCTAATAATAAGAATCCCAATGTATATTTTGTAGATAATTTTCTTTTGCCAAATAAATAAATAAAATAAAAAAATAATATCGAAAATTAGGCACTGTCCCTTATACCGATCTTTATCGTCTGGGAAGTGCCTAGCATTTTTTAAAATATGGATGGATAAATAGTTATATTGTCTTGGATACATTGCCTAGGACACGGAGGTGGGTTTAATCGGTAAAAATTCGGCATTTCGTGAGGCTGGAGCCGATCGGTATCTTTTGAAGATTCCCACCTTCCAACGACGAAAAAAAAATATTTACTGTGCCAATACTTTTTACGATCAGTACAAGTGAAATATTTTTTTCGTTTCTTCCCCAGAATGCATTGTGATGATAATTTCATTCATGTTGTACGCATATTAATGCGTGATACTGTACACATGCGATCGTTCCCAACATCCGACCCACATTAGCAGTTGATGCAGGAGAGAGAAAAAACGCTTTGCTAGGCAAATTGTGAACATTTGATCTTTTGGTTCGTGCGATGCATCAACATCGGATTGGCGGGCACACATCAAACATATTGAATTTCATCATCATTCCGCGATTTCGTTATATTTTGATCGATCAAACTTTTGACAGCCATTTTGACAGCATTGCAAACAATGCAAAGGTCATGCGCATCGATGCTCTCGCTGCCGTCAGTTTGACAGCTGTTCGGTCATGGCCCGTTTGACGGCGACGACCGAGTCAACAAGCATTCATTTGTGCCGGATTCCGCGCACTACGCAACTCTTAATTATACACAAACATTGATAAGCGTGCAATAACTGCATCTTAATCTAAATCGATACGACCATATGAATTCCACTTAACGATCTGTACACCATTTTCAGGGAGAGGGTTTTGTCCTGGCGCGGCGTCACATATGATGGCGCCAGACGTCCTGGCAACGTTGGATTGCATTTGTACGAAGGACCGATGGTGTTGCTGTAATCCGCCAGCTGCAGATTTCGTGCCGCTTCAAGTGCAATCCCCGAAATAATGTTTGGGCCGCACCTTGGCGAGGCGTTTCGTTGATTTGAACACGCAATGTCCTGTTGGCGTGTTGCAGCGTGTCCTGCCACAAGCGGGGCCGAACTCCTGTGGCCCGTCCAGGCGCTGGCGGCGGTCATGCATTCCGCATATCAAGGACCCGTCAAGCGCCACACATCAACGTCACGGCGGCGCCGAGACAACATGGTTCGTCGCAAGCGGCCGAACGTTGACACTTGCTCGTCGGCTCTTTATTTTCCCAGCCTCGGCCGTCGTCTGTCAGTCGCGCTCTCCGCGGGCGCCGCACTCTTCACTCCGCGCACACATGATATCACACAAGCACAAGCGCTTTTCGCACTAACCAATTCTTCAGGAAAACAGAAATCTTCCAAAACTTTCAGAAACGTTCTGGCGCCGCAAAACGCACCCGCGGACAATTGCCGACGAGCGGCCGCGCCAATCGGGGCTGGCCGCGCGACCGCAAATCGCGGTCACTGTCGCGAAAACAGAAAACCACCAGCAAAGTGGGAAAGTAGGCGGAAAGGCGAGCGAACCAGCAGAACACCATACGTCGGCCCGTGCACGGGAAAATCGCTGCGAGGCGAGCAGAACGGGCCGCGAAAAACAATATGCCTGCAATAATTGCGAGGCGACGCACCGCGCCGCTCGTTTACCTACTGCACGCGTGCAATCTGCCTCCCGACAATTCGATACGCACCACAAAAACGTTGGAGGAAATCTCATGCTGCTGCCACTGATCAATTGGATTGCCGCGACGACGACTCGGGCCGCTCGTCGTCCGGGGACATTTGCAAGAAAACTGCGAGCGCGACGGGCGTTCGAGATGCTCGCTAATCGTCAGTTAACAACTCGCCGCCGAACACATTTCGTGCGCCGTTCCTCTTCTGGCTCGCGGAAATCGTATTGCACCGTCGTACGGGCGACGGCAGACAGACAGACCTGCGACGATGTGTATTTACGCCGTCATGAACGAATCTTTTTTGGGGTGCCGACACATACCGAGAGCGGCGGACGTAATCACACTCGCCGCACGCACGCATGCCCGGACATTTTCAGATTTGACGGGCGCTCGTCGCGCCATCGGCCGGCAAATCGGGATGGGTTGTGGCGTTGGATAGCAACGGCGCGCGTGGTACTGTCTCGCAATTAACCCCGCATGGGTGACTACTAAGAAACGTTTTCAACTTTTACACTAAAACCTCGATCTGCGCCGTTAATTGGGACCTAAAAAAGACGCCGCACATCGAAATTAATTTTCCTATACATAAATATTTTGTTAATTAGTACTAAAATACAACATTTCCTTGCATCAAAAACTATTTTTATTTCAGTCATATGTACATAATACATAAACCAACATAAACAAGCCGTGAGGTGCGACCCATGAGGTCCACACGGTCAACTTCCCAGTAATATCTAAAAAGATATTAAAAATATTAAACACGATAATAATTATAGAAATAATACTACTTCAAATTATAAAAATGTACTTCTCATAAAAGTTATTGGAATGACTTAATATTAATCATAACATCTACGCGAGCGTCAATTGATTACGTAAGGAATTTGGTGCATTGGTTTGATTGATTATTCACGCGGATCAATCGGAGGGGGGACAGGTTACAAAGCAGTTTTTTTCATTAAGGTTAAAACATGGTGCTGTGAAGACTATTAAAAATCTCCTCAAATTTTGTAAATAATAATAAACTTTGATTGACTTTACAACAATGTCTTTAGAATAAGAGATTTAAGGTATTACCCCAGTCAAATTAGCCTTCAACCTCGGAATGGAAGCGAATAAGCTGAAAATTTGCATAAACCTTTACTTTGATGTTCTAATGACTGACAAAAAAGTCTCATATCATATCGTGTCTGCGTCATAAGTTATTCATACAATTATCTACAATTTTCATCTCAACCATTTTTTTATAACTTCAACCATTCTAGAGATATAGCGCGGAGAGTGGGGAGCGCGCATTCGTATATGTAAAGTCTATAGTAAACGGCGTCGACAAGTGAATTGTAGATTACACAAATTTATTAATAAATTGAAAATAAAATTTGTGACATTATTTTTACTATTATTTATAAATGTGACAAGTTAATTTATTTATAACAAATTATAAAATTTGTTATTTATAAGTAAGAAATTTTTGTAATAATATTCATTATTTTATAGTTTATGCTTTTCAAAGAGATTGTATAGTTTCATCTAAACGTTAATATTCGGATTAAATTATTATTGCCATTATAATGTTTATTTAAAAATTATCAATAAATAAATATATACAACCAAGGAAAATGTGACAAATATTAAATAAAATACGACGATATTAAATTTATTTTTCATTCTTTTATTAGATGTAAATAAGTAATTATAAAAAATATATTTGTCTTTTTTTTTAATGACTATCGTCAAATATAGGTGTATAATTCGTCTTATTCATCATTGTCTTCTTCGTCTTGCTCTTCAAAGTCGATTAGTGGATCATAATCGAAATCTTCGGTATCGGTGACATTTGTCTCAAGTATTTCTTGAGGCATATATCCCATTTCTTCATCAATATTATTTGATGTCGATGGAGCGTTAAGACATGCTTGGCCACTACACTGGCCACATACCGAAGAGCATTGCAACCCTACTTTCCTACATCCACAGTTAGCACCACAGCTTTTTTTGCAATTACAGAAGATGATGCTCAACAGTTCTTCTGGTGCTGGTGACAATAATGTTGTTGTAGGAAGTAAAATATCATTTTGCAAAAACCACCCCCATTGTTCAGGGTGTAAATCTTTTCCCAACTAAGCTTGAATTTGGTAATACATCCGATAAATATGATGTTGAGCTGCTGCACTCGTAAGTGGAAGGGATGATAACTGCACCGGTATATTAAGCCTTGTTAATTTAATAAATTGCAGGTATCTGTGATTGTCAATATTCTTTTCAGTTTTCGGAGCATTATATATCGCTAAAAGAATACGAATGCCATTATTATACAAGCCGCGAGGTGCGACCCTTGAGGTCCACATGGTCAACTTCCCAGTAATATCTACATAAACATCAACAACATTACAACAATGAGAGGTAATAGTAACAGGAATGAGTTAATATGAATCATATCGTCTACGGGAGGGTCCATTGATTATGTAAGGTTTTTGGTCGATGAGGACAGATTGAATATTCACGCGGATCAATCGGTAGGGGCCTTTTCGGTGTTGAAAAATTTTGTTGGTTTTCAAAATTTGAGCAATTTTTTTTAATTAAAAGACTATAAAAACTATTAAAAATCTGCTCAAATTATGCAAATATCTTAAAACTTTGATTGAATTTACAACAATTTTTTTAGAATAAAAGATATAAAGTAATAGCACTCGTATGAACCCTCTTTACATGGAATAAAATTTTGCCAGTTTCTCTCCAAAAACTGATAAGAATGTATACATTTTATAAACTGGATCACTGTGCTGTGCAAATCAAGTTAAAAAAATATTTTCTATGAAAAAAAAACAGTTTTTCGCATTTTCTTCTATTAAATTAAAAAAACGGCTAAAACGAATTTTTATAATGTTAAAAACTTCACAAAGATGTTAATACACGTCAACTGACACCTTAATGATGCAAATATTATATCTGGTTCGTGAATGATGAAAATGACCTTGAAAATCATGATGACTTTTAATGATTTTTTATTTTTAATTAAAGCATCTTAATCTTTCGTGTCAGTTGTCGAATGACTCTATTATTTGTTTGACAGAAACCTGGCTACACTCTGACATCTTTAGCTCTGAATTTTTGCCTAATTTTTCTACATATCGCAAGGACCGCGATCATCATCTATCCAATATAGCCTCTTCATATTTCCCTTGTAACTCTCCTCTTGAGCTTTATGAATCTTTCTTTGAGGCCATCACCTCGTTTTGTCTCTCTCTCTTAATCCGTTGTCTCGTGTTATCATCTGCGGTGATTTCATTCTTCCCTCTATTGATTGGCACATTTTTTCTCATATTGGAAGCATCTCTTCTAATCGATCATCGAACCTTCTCTCCAATTTTCTTTCATTGTCGGGTTTTTACCAATTCAACCATACCTTTAACTTGAACGGTCGACTTCTTGACCTTGTTATATCGAATATTATTCCTGATAACTTAACTTTAACCACTGCTCCTCTTCTCTATGTTTCTTCGGATCCCCATCATCCACCTCTACAGTTTGAACTCTCTTTTTCTTTCCCCAAAGATCAGAATAGGGGCAAACAACTTAAATTTAACTTTTGAAAATCGAATTACATTGCTTTGTCGGAAGAACTCAACTCAGTTAACTGGGTATCTTGTTTTGACAGTCTTGGCTGTGAAGATTCGCTCGTTAAATTCTACTCTCTTCTCTATAACCTTATCTCTTGCTTCACTCCCTTTCATAGTCGTACCTCGTTACATAATCCTCCCTGGCTAACTTGTAATATCTTAGCTATCTTGAAATTAAAAAACCAAGCTTATCGGCGTTATAAATCTAATAAAACGCCGGATAACTATACTGCCTTTTCAAATCAACGTGCTTCAGCCAAACTGGAAATTAAAAGAGCTATGCGTAACTACTTCGCTAATATCGAAAATTCACTACACTCTAACCAAACAAAAACCGTTTTGGTCTTATGTCAATTCCCTTAAGTCTTCGTTCAGTATTCCTAATACTGTTTCCTTGGACGGTAAGCAAGGCTCGACCCCTTAAAAAAATTTGTGAGATATTTGCTCAGTTTTTTTCCTCAATATATCCTGGCATAATTCTCCCAAATTCTTTTGATACTTCTTTTTGCTTTCCACCTATTCTCAATCTTATTTCCACTAACCCAACTGAAATCCAAGCTTTGATCAATTCTTTAGATTCCAGCGTTGGTCCTGGGTCAGATGGACTTCCTAATATATTCATTAAATCCTTATCCTCCTCATTATCCATTCTATCTTATATTTTCAATGCTAGTTTATCCTCTCTGGTATCTTTTCCAATTTGTGGAAATTGGCTAATATTTTTCCTGTACTCAAATCTGGATCCTCTTCTGATGCTTCCAATTATCGTCCCATTTCGATTCTTTCCTGTTTTCCCAAAATTCTTGAACACATCGTCTATAATAATATATTCGAAGCTCTTAATTGTAGGCTGTCCCCGTTTCAACATGGAATTGTTCCAAACCGCTCGACCGTCACGAATCTCCTTGAGCTTACCCAAACTGTAGCAAAAGCTCTCGACAACCGTACTCAAGTTGATGTAATGCATTTGATACTGTCAACTTAAATGTTCTATTGCAGAAGCTAGCTCACTTTGGCCTGTATGGTCCATTACTTTCCTGGCTTGAGTCCTATATCAGTACTCGTTCTTGCCGTGTTAGCCTATGTGGAGCACATTCTTCTCTCTTCCATCCAACCTCCGGCGTTCCTCAGGGGTCTATTCTAGGCCCTCTTCTTTTCTTCCTCTATATAAATGACCTTCCCTCTGTCTTAGCATCTCAGTGTCTTCTGTATGCTGATGACTTAAAAATTTACCGAGTTATTGGTTCGGAAGAGGATTGTATTGCTCTCCAAAGGGATCTTGACGCGATCGTTTCTTGGAGTGAAACTAATTTTCTCTTCATGAATGTTCAGAAATGTCACAAAATGTCCTTCTCTTTAAAGCTCAGTCCAATTGATTACAGGATTGATTTACGAACCGGAACTTAAATTTGAGCCTCATATGGTGTAAATAACCGCACGCGCCTCTCGCGTCTCCGGGTTCGTATTAAGACACTCTCATATGTTTACTGACATTTCTTCCTCGGTCAACCTATACACTAGCCTCGTTAGACCAATCCTTGAATATTGCTCGCAAGTATGGTCACCACAGTACCAATATCTGGATTATATGGTTGAATCAGTACAGCACAAATTGACTCGTTTCCTTATCTTTAAATTTAAAATTTCATATATGCCATATGAAGAGCGACTTTCCTTGCTGCAACTTCCTACTTTGCAATCCCGCAGACTCCTTTTAGATGAATGTTTTCTGTCTCGGCTTCACCACCATCAATTAAACTCTAACCTCTCTGATTGGTTAGAGTATCGTACTTCAGAACGCCCTGCCAGATCTGACAACATATTTACAGTTCCATATGCTAGGACTGAGACCTTGTACCATTCGCCGATGTTGCGACTCCCTCGAAATCACAGTACTCTGCGACTTGGTCCGTTTCCTTAATCACTCTACATTCACAAGCAGAAGGTAAAGTGTTTTTTAACTAATTAGTTTAATTTATATTATGTTTTTCTTTTCTTTAATTTTTGCATTTTCTTCTTCTTTTGTAATTGTAATTCTTTTGTAATTGTAATTGGATTATGTTAGTCTGTAAGACAAATTCTTCTTTCATAAATAAATCATAGAGTAGTTTGCAACTACTGCAAACAAACCTGTCACATATAGAGAGATTGTGCCAAAAAATCAATAAAGTGCTTCAAGTGCTCTCAAATTGGTCACTTTGCCAGGATGTGTAAGACCAAGCCGAAGAATATTTGACTAGTACATAAAAAAGTTTCACTAGATTGTAAAAACGACGAATACCACCCGAAGGTGTAAGTTTGAGATATAACGTTAAGACCCTTTCTGGATCTGGGAAGTGATTGCTCTACAATAATCCAGAAAGTAGTGATTTACATGGGTGGCCCATTATCAAATGCGATCACCGAATAAAAGGCTTTAGTGGATCTACTGTGATATCAAAGGCAAAGTTAAACAAAAAGTGACTGTTTATAACATCGAGTTGGATATAGATCTTTTTAGCGTGCCCAACGATGCGCAAAAAGTTTCCATAATCATTGGTACAGATTTTTCGGATCACGCAAATATCAATTCACTCAAAACGAGAGGACAATTAATTTTAGTGAAAAATTTAAGAAAAATTGAAGTAGAAAAGACATTAAGCACTTACCAAAAAAAAAATCTTCGAGAGTCAGGACGTTAGGTTCGGTGAAAATGTAAACGAAACTGATAAAGTGAAAGTGGTGAATATTTTGAACTCATTTCGTGACTGCTTTGCGGAAAAAATAGAAGAATTAGGTAAAACTAATGATCCTACTCTAGTCAACAACATTGTCTTCTAGTGTGCAATTTTGGGACACAACTCTGCTAACACTATTTAATGCACATTAATGGAGGTTCTTTTTTGTTCCAGATTATAGGCTGGTTCCTAATTAATAAAATTGCACACTAGAAGACAATGTTGTTGACTAGAGTAGGAGGTTCTAACACATGTTATAAAATTGCCAAAACGTAGGCAAATATACGAACCAATTGACGGTCGTTATAATTCGCAGATGTAAATTATAAAATAATTGAAATATAACCAGCTTAATCCATCAACAAGCCAGCCGTGCTCGTACTGTCTCGTGACGGATGGCAAATGACAGCACCTGAAGAGGATGCCATCCGACACGCCGAAACCACACTTCCTGCTAAAATTAAGAAGGACTTCAATAAAGCAAAAAGTCGAAGAACATTACTTTTGTAAAAAAATTAATTCACTCAAGTTACAAAATAAAACCTTTTTTCAAATCTATATAGACCAGGATGGATCTGTAAAATAACGACTATATTTGGCTGTTGAGAGGAGGCACACTGATTTTTGCTGAAAAAGTTGTGGAGTAATTTGTTTGAAAATAATTGATTTATACTTCCTCTCAAAAAAGTCGGGAATATTAATAACAAAATCGAAATGTTTAAAAATTATAATAAAAAAATTCGATTTTTTCCTACTTTTCTCACTCATAACTTTGTAACGGTTCATTTTAGAGCAAAGTTGACAAGAAATAAAAGTTGCGTAGTTCAATTTTTTATAAGATATGGTTGGTTAAAAAAAATTAAAACATTTTATCCTTGTCGCAAAATAGCAATAATTGAAAATATAAAGGCAAAAAGACGTTTTTATCTAATTTTTTTTATCACTTAGAATGCACTTAGGTCTTTCGCCTAGAAAATCTATATAATATAATAAATCAGCATAAAATCAGCATTTTTCATCAAAATCGAGTCAGTAGATTTTGAATAATAATTTTAGCAATCTAAATTTATTAGAAAATATTCAAATTTTTCGAAATCTTGCAAGTCAGAAATTAAAGCACATAGAAGTTTGTACTGAAATTGAATTTTTGCATATGGAAGAGCACTTCACATATCAAGTACATTTTATAAAATTAAAATCGGCTTATTAGGGCAGCTTCGACAATTTTTTAAAATTATCAAAATTACTTTTGCTAATAAACAAATTGAATATCTCGATAACGGTTAATTTAATTTGAGTTCAAAAACATACGCCTGAAAGTATTCTAAAAAACGCTTCCTTTTCTTTTTGTTCTCTTTAAATTTATTTATAGCCAAATAAAAGCAATTTTGCGATTTGGTAATGCAATATCTCTCTGTTTGAGTTACATCGGATTAAAAAATAATAATGAAAATCGCTCCACTAGAAGCCGAGAAAATGCAATTATAAACAACAACTTTTTACAACTTCGTTGCAAATGCCCGTCAACTTTGACCGGTTGAGATACAAGTAATGCACATAATTCAAGCATTTTTTAGAGTACTTTTCTTTTCTTTTGAATTTAATTTCAATTAACAGTTACCGAGACATTCAATTTGTTCATTTGCAAAAATACTGTTTATAATTCTAAAAAATTGCTGAGGCCGCCCTATTAATCCGATTATCATTCTATAAACTGCATTTTGTAGGTGGAATGCTCTATGTGTAAAAAAAATTTCAAATTTTTACATAGTTTAATTTCTGGCTTGGAAGATTTAAAAAAAATTGATTTCTTTTTAAACAAATTTAGATTGCAAAATTATAATGCAAAATCTACTGACTCGATTTTTATGAAACTTTCTATACTGATTCATTATATATAAACATTTTCTAGGTGAACTACAAAATACCTAAGTGCATCTTAAGTGGTAGAAAACCTATATGAAGAAAGGCTCTTTTTACCTTTCAATTTTTAATTATTGCTATTTTGCGGCAAGGGTAAAATGTTTTCAAATTTTTAATTAATCATATCTTATAAAAAAATTATCTACGCAACTTTTATTTCTTGACAACTTTGCTTTAAAATGAACCGTTACAAAGTAAGGAGTGAGGAAAGTAGGATAAAATCGATTTTTTTTATTATAATTTTTGAACATTTCGATTTTGTTATTAATGTTCCCGATTTTTTTGAGAGGAAGAATAAAGCAATTATTGTTGTACGAGTTACTCCACAAATTTTTCAGTGTGCCTCCTCCCCCCCCCCCTCAACGGCCAGCTCAAAACAGGTCCGTCCTGATTTAATATGCTTTTCAATATTCTCCCATCGCGCATTTATATTTTTCCCTATCATGAGTAGGAATGTCATTTCAAAGCATTTTTGGTAAGATAGTTTTATTGGATAGATCTTGGGAGCGATAGAAAAAGGGACATTGCTGATGCGACTTCGCCTATGTCTACATTAGTCCACGCTACGCCATTGATTGTAACTGACAATTGAGCTGTCAGTAAAGGTTTTAAAAGGCGAGAAACAACTGCAAATTAATTCACTTCCGTGTCACAAACACCGGTTACGCACTCATATTGCCTATTAAAAGCACTCTATGGTATTTGTGTACCTTCAAATTCCTCGAAACTCGTCACCATATGTCGAATTGACAAGTAAAATTTAACTTAGTTTATTTGCTTTGCTCATAGATGGCACTCGCAGTAATAAGTTTTTTCTCGATTAAGCTTCTAATGACGTAACTTTTGTTTACTTACCGCGAGATCATTATCAGCCACATTGTGGTGATAATGAAAATTACATACCGTCAAGTGACTTAAAAATTCAATTAACTGAGAAGAATTTGATTCCGGATAATCGACAGTCAACTGTACGTCGTTTGCCCGGAAATATGTTGGTGTACTTTGAGATAGAATGAATTTGCTGATATTTTTTTCTCCCATTTTTCGCTTATGTATGTTACGAACCAAGCGAAATCCTTGCCTGCTACTCTGATCATATTTTAAAAAACTATGACTGGGTTTTCTCCTTGCCTCGGTATTCATGAGTAAATTGGCAATTAAAAACAGGGACCAGCACTGTCAACACATCTTGCATGAGTGGCGACCATCTGTGTAAACAGAAAAAGGTCGATTAGTAAGAACAATCAGTAGGAAAATAGGATACTAACCTTGAATCGCATGAAATTATAGAATAGGCATGGTAATAGAAATGAATGTGTAAAAGTAGCATAGATGTGAAGAAAAACAATGATAGAGGGTTGCTGTTTCCTGGATCATCAAAGATGATCGTGGCAGATTTGTCTTGTCGATACGTAAGGCGCGGCAAGGAGTTGTGCCGTAAATGTCGAACGCAAACACAACGAGCATTTTGTAAGAAGTCCTTAATATGTAGTTTAAATTGTTGGTCAGTTAATTTTGGGTAGCAACAGTTTTGATTCTATCAATACAGTATTGTTGTGACTCAAACGAAATCCTTGCTTGATGATTGGACTATCCATTGTTCTTAAAATCAAACCTGGGATTTCTCCTTGCCTCGGTACCGACATGGGTAAATAAATAAAAAGGATAACCCATCGGGACTAGCCATAAAAACGCATGTGTTTACCAATTGTGTAACAGTGGAAAAGTACGTAGCAATTAACACTTAGCAAGAGACTACTGATAACAAAATGCACGTGGGTAAATGGTATAATTTGACTGGCTATGTGTGTGAATATATGCAACGGCTAGTCTCCGGACGGTTTCCCGATATAGAGGTGGCAAATTAGTCCTTGATCGTACGTAAGGCGAGGCAGGGAGTTGTTTCGCGATGGGCTGTGATTCGAGCATAGATATAAGGAGTGGTTTTCTGTGTTCAAAAATCAGAACGTAACAGTATAATCCTGATTATCTGTTTAAATAAAAAAAATTGCCTATCAAAAGCCAGTCAAAAATTGACTATATTTTTAAAAACCAACACCGCGTATTTTTTCTTAGCACATTTTTCATATACAGCCTCACATATTGGTCATAGCTATGTGAGTTTCAGCAATTACGAATTAAATATGAAAGTTCATGCAAAGGTCAAATAGCACGTGCTTTCATTTGGTGTATACATACATATATGGTTTGCTCGCCTCATACAAAACATCTTCAGCCCTTTCTTATGCAAAGATATTTCCCCGGCAACCTGTCTTTTTGCTTAACCAAATCACCACCAGCAAACAGTCTTTCATATGCATATGCACATACATATGTACGTCTGTAGGTGGGTTGTCTTCACGGATTATATGTCCACTTTCAAATGTAAGCAATGTCACCGTTTTACAACCTCGCCCAAAAAAATTTTAATAATTGCTCCGAGCGACCTTGGAAGATATTTGAAAATCAGTTGTTGTTTTTTTTTTGAATATTGAGCAGAAGTGTATGTCGCAGTTCGGCATATATATGTACATACATACATGCAAAAATTTCAAGTTGCAGAAATCGTAGAGAAATTACGAATGCATTTATAATAGAAGATTTGGTAGCGAATAACAGCTTCTACATATGTACGTACGTACGACGCATGCATCTTTCTATCTATTGTCTGCATATGTTGCGGCGTTTGCGGGACAATGGCTCAAACCATTTCAGATTTGGGTCGGCCAAATGAAAGCAAACTCGTTTACGAATGGCGGTATCCATCCTTGTTGCAGATTAAGTTTGCATAACAATCCATTTCTGCATTTCGGTATTCCGTTCATCATCATCATCATCTGCATGGTAGGTAAGTTCTAAATTCCAATGAGATGATTCAAACTGGTTTAAGAAAGCAATATGTGAGCTAATCGTGCACCACGGAATGTTCATTGCAGCGATATATGTACATATGTAATAAATTTAGTTGGGCAAATATATGCATCATATTCACAAGAGATGGAAAAGGTCTTCGATGGCAAACTGGGAAAAGCTGAAGAGTGGTATTTAAAAGTTGACGATGAAGATGATGATGATGATGTTGTTGATTGAAAAAGCAGAGAAAATAACGAAAAATGTCTCGCGATCGACAAGAGCCACCCCAAACAAAAATCGAGCCTAGCCGACAAAGTGTGACCGCAGGTGGGGCCCGCGAATACATAAAGCCCCACTTTGTCAGCAGCTATCATTCCATCGTTCAAAGTGAAAGGAGCATAAAGAGTGCGTCACACTGTACTTGGTAGCTGAGGTGCATTTTTTTTATTGTTGGCTATTTGATTTCTTGCTGTTGTTTTCGTTTTTAATCTTTGCTAAAATCTTAAGTTGCTGTGCATTTTTTTTGAAATATCTTCGCCGAAAATTAAAGTTAAAGTGCCGCACGATTTTTTGTTGCCCATTTTCTGGGCTTAAATGCTTGCATTAAGGTATTCCCTGGCAGCCCTTTTGGCATACACTACTTTTAGCAGCAGTTTTAATTTTTTTTAAAAAACAAAACAGTTTTTCTATCTGGGAAAGATATCTGGTACCAAGCCTCCAAGTGACTCGGTTGAGTACAGTACTCGTATATCTACTTAGCTGAGTGTTTAAGATTTCTTTGCACGACACAAGCAACATTCGTTCGTTTTTCTAGTGTCTTTATAAAAACGTATTGTCCGCGCGGTTTGCTCAACAGTAACCGACGTGGTTCAGTTTGGTTGTTAACGATTTCTAGAGCGATTCGAGGATAACAGGCCAATCTAAATAATACAATTTTCGTTTTGTATAAATACCATCAAATCTCGACTCGACTCAAAACAGTGGGAACGGTGTCGATTTGTGCCCGCGGTTTAGTGAGTGTCGTCTATTTTTTTTTTGGAAAAGTGCGCGACTTTAATTACCATTCCCGGAGGACATTTGATAATACAGAAAAAGTTCGCAAAAAAATATATATATATTTCAATTATGATGCACAGGACATTAGTGAAAAAATTTTGCTAGCAAACTATATCAATTGGACTACTCATATTATACATGCTTGACTAAACATACAAGCAAAGGATCAATCGGACACAGTTCTTACTTATACTTTGGGTACAGGTTGTACGCAACAAAAAAAAATAATAATAATATATATAACTTAATATCTACAGAGATTTGAATAATATTTATTTAAGAGACAATTTTTGGGTAAGCATGCTTTATAACTGAAACGAATATCATGTGGAAAAAGGACAAAAAAATTTCGATGTCTTATACCTTTTTCCTATTTGATTAAATAATCGAACAGTACATTCAATTATAAGTAAATCGAAAATATAATTATATATATATATATATATTTATTTAAATATGTGACGGTTACAGCTGACTTGGATAAAAAATGAATTGGATTATTTAAAATTTTATTTAGACCAACAGTTTTGGTTTGAAGTGTTTTTTCTGCATAAAATATGTATATTAAATTTTTTTTGTACATTTCAATCTATGCTACACTTTTAGCGAAGATATTTAATCTGTATTGTGGATTTTCTGCTAAATTTAATTTAATTATAACGTAGGCATTAAAAATTACATTACGATTGAACGAGTCAGCTGTAATCCTTTATGAATAAAATAATTTTTTTTTATTTATCATATTGACAAAATATTTAGATGAGGCATTTCTCATATTAAGAAACTTTCCCATTTACTAACTTCTTCATTTATTGTGGCCTAAATGAGCCATCTTTTGATAAACAGGGCTGCCACTATAACTAACTTTTTCATTCCCGGAAAAACTGGAGTTTAGGCCGCTCTTTGGCTGAAATTCACGAGCATTTACACTATCAAAAAAATTCAAATATGAATAGTAGTAGCTTTAATTATTGACAAAAGTCGTTAGATGATGCAATTTTGAAAGAACACAGTGTTGAATCAGAATATAAGTACACTCATTTCTTCGGTCTTTCCGACTTTATATTCAGACTTTTGTCCTATTCATCAAAGCAATATATGTACATATATCCTTGCCAAATGAAGAAATTGCTAAGGGTGTACCCGGGCAAAACTCAGATACACCCTTAGCAATGCTGCCTATATGACATGTGCACATTTCTCATTCTGGTGTATATATAAATAGCGATATATTACATACGAAATACATATTTTTTTTTATATGCAATCCACATAGTTTTGGACAGCTACAGTTAGCATGTTGCGTTACTTTTTTAGGCCTTGGCATTCAGAAATCCATATAGGGGAGCGTTTAAGATCAAGTTGAAGCTCTTTAAGCCGGATACGTGTACCATATTATTTGGCACATGAAATGTGCCACCACAATGCAATGCAATTACTGTTGAGCAACATATTAAACTGTACGTACGTGTTATCATATGAAATTGAATCTTCAAATTAGCCAAGTATGCCCACATGCAAAGTGATTTTTATTTATGTTGTTTCCTACTATTAGATCTTATTTTTTATATATTTTTTTACTCATTTTAATCCATGCATCTGTACCTTTTTATGTACATATGTACCAGACATACATACGTGCAGTCGTACAGCATATGCAGGTATCACATTCTCGTTGGCCTTCACTTTCACTCTCATAAAATAATCTCAATTTTATGTGGTGAATTTTAAACAGTGAAGGAGTTTCGGTCCAACATGCATTTATCCAATATATATATATATATATATATATATATATATATATATATATATACTCGTATAGTAAATATGCACTGTCAATGCTAACGTAATTACGGTTGCCGAGGACTATAGCTGATCAACTACTACTTCCGACTTGTCATATATCTTGTTGGCATTGTCTTTTGAATTTCAAATATATGTATAGATAGTAGTGGTTCAATCTCATTTGTGATGCAAAAAATGGTAGAGGCCTTTAAACTACTACTCTTGATTCCATGATCATATTCAGACTATAGGCATTCATTCATGCATAGACCTTAACTGTAATTCAAATGTTAAACTACAGATTTGGAAGTTGATGCTTTTAAGCCGTTTTGATATTTTCACATTCACACCCATCCATTCGAAAACAGTTTAAAATGTGGACTTGTATTGCTGCTGCTGGGGATATGTAAGCAGCAGGAAATTAAAACAACTAAGGAAAGCTTGTTCGTTCTACAGTCGTATATCTATTTTTGTTGGTTGGATACCCAACTGGTATCACGAGGTTAAAAGATATCAAAGAACTATATTAATTTTGTAATTCAAAAAAAAAAGGTTGGTTAGTTTTGATAGTAGACATAAAAGTCTTATATTTCATACGAAATTGCCAAATACAGGGTGGCGCAACAGTTTCTGACCAAAATATTTCTTGTATAAAATTTGAAAGAAAAGAGATTGATTTAATATTATAATTTTATTATAAACTAAACAAATTAGGTAATATAATAAGTGATTAGTATGAAGTGTGTCCTCTTTCGTTTTCTATACACTCTAAAAGTCGTTTTCTAAAACTTTCACATAAATTTTTTTAGATAATTTGCAGAAACGCGTCCCACTTAACTTGTACACTTCGAATCAGCTGCTGCCTATTTTTTTGGTCTAGGATCTCTAAAGACACTCTCCTTTAATTTGGACCACACATTTTTCATGGCGTTCAATCAGGAGAATTACCAGGCCAATCAATCCACACATTAGAAAAACACTCATAAATCGCCTGATAAGTTTTCAAAGCCGTATTCGGCTTGGCGCCATCTTGCATCAAAATCATTTCCTTTCCGCCCCTGAATTGTTGGCGATTAGTAAGGCATTGCACAAAAACAAGGAGAAAATTTTCCCTGTAATATTTTCCATTAACAGACAATCCTTGCTGAACAAAGTGAAGTTGGTTTTTCCGCGACTGCTCACTCCGCCAGCTACCATGATTTTTAAGTTGAATTTCGGAATCTGTATTACGGGAATGTTTGCAGGATTGTTAATCCTAATCTGTCGATTGGGTATTGCACAGTATATGTAAGAACCAGTTGGTAATCGAGCATATAAAGGTACACTATCAAGTACGGCAAAGTCATATGTTTTCCCTCATTTATCATATGTTTGTTGTCATTTATCATATGTTTGCTGTCATTTATGACAAAATGGCTGCTAGTTACTGGTCGGGGCACTACCAGACCTCGTATATGCACTTTTCATGTTACTCGTGAAAAAAGCCTCCAGAAACTTCGGTTCATTGATCTACATTGGTGGAACGTCTTTGCTGACACAAATTTCATTTGCTTTTGACAAATTGATTTGAAAAAAAGTCAAAATGACTGAAAAATGTCTCGTGTGTTGAAGTGAAAGATGAAATCCGCGAAAGTGCTTTATCCTCTGCAAATCTGGCAGTGCTTGGCAAACGTCAAGTTTTGCAAGCACATGGCGCCATGTCTTGAAAGGAAATTTCGTGTTTGTGGGCCTCGATTGCATACTGAGTCTTACATATACTGTGGGATATTGGATGCAGTTGAATCCACGATTCGTCCGTAAAAAGGATGTTTGCACGCAGCCTTTCACCACGGGAATTGTCATCAGCGAATCCCAGGTTTTTTTAGATTTTGGGAGAAATTCAGCCGGTCTCGAGTGTTCTTTTTGGAAAGAAGAGGTTTCTTGCGTTGACTACAGGCTTGCTGGATTCAGTTGGTGCACCGAATATATCGCTGAACTGTTCGCCTCGACACGTTTTTAATGGCCGCCGGAGAGCTGTTAAACCGTTTCGTCACTGTTTGCGTCCCGATTCCTGGTCTATTTTCAGCCAATATTCGAATTTTTCTTTTTGCTTCTGCTGAAAGCCCCGGAAGGTCGACCACGTCTTTGCATATCCTTCACGTTTCCTTCTTCGGCATAGCATCATTTTTTCACGGTGTTCTTACTGATCCTAAGTATTCTGCATATGTCACTGCAGCTGTACCCCAATCGATGCATGCGTTGAATTGTAATAGGTTTTTGAATTTGACCACTTACCAATATCGTCTCAAAAAATTCCAATTCAATTCGTTGAAGATTCACGAAGTTTTTAGGGTTTGTACAAAAGAGCCTTAAAATTAAGGTCTTTCGAAAAATTTTGTACCTTCACTTCAAATAACCAAATCTGAATGGATAAATTTATATTTTCAAAAGTTTTTTTTTACTATACAACAACATCTAACGCTAATAAAAAAAATACCCAAGTACTTATGGGTCTGCATATTTTACTTGTGAAATTAGGCCTACCTAAAAATCCTCTTCGAATTTTAGTACCTGTTTTTGCTGAGTCTTCAATAAATGTCATTATTTTCGTATTAACATTTAAATTTCTGTTTTCACTCTTTATTGAAATTAATTGAAGCTATGTAGCTATAAGAAAATTTAAAGTGGGTGTCAAAATTTTTGAAGATAGTTTTTTGCCGATAAATTTATTCAGGTTGATTTTTCATGTCGAAGGTCAGAAACTTTTGCGCCACCCTGTAGTTCGTTGATAGCGGTTACGACATCTTTTTCAACTCCAATGACGAAAAAATTAAGCTTTTCGTTGTAAATTGCACAACTTTTCATTGTTATCAGGTGAACTAACATCATTGTTAAACAATAGTTTATAAGCTTGTTTTTGAAGATGTTCGTCCTTCATTCTATTCCAATTTTATTACCCCGGCGCAATTTTGCATTGCATATGCAACTCCTGTAACTTACCAAACAACTGACCTACAAAGACCCAGACAAAAATCTTCTCCTTATGGACAACATGAACTATTGCTTATAAATTTGAGATTTATAGTCGCCAAATCATAATCGACATTCACATGACTAAGTGAGATGCACACAGGTTCGGTTTCCGAACTCAGAGATGATCGTGCTATTGTCCACTGTTTTTCCATGCAACCACCCACAGGAGCGACTAGTAACACATAATTCGCGGGTTAAATTTATCCGAAATCCCACCAAGTGCTACAGCACGAAGAGATCTCGTTCCCACATAATCCGATGCGTGGAGTATCGTACTTCCAAACCAAATGTCGCACCCTCAGGTGAGATTAGCATACCTCGCATAGAAATTCGCATTGAAGATCCAACCCATTCACGGCATAAAAAGAAAAAAAAACTTTGCCCGAGTAAACCATTCTTTGTTTATCGTTTACATAGGGGGCGGCCCTGAAAAATCACCATACTTCTGCATTGTTTGTTTTTACGCACACCTGAATAAAAAGATGGGAAAGCATGGTCCTTACTACTTCTTTACTGCGATTAGCTAAGCATGCTCCGATTTGCATAAAACTGAGTAGCTTGCTTTATGTGCTGTATCAGTCTTTTGCGGATTACTTTCCTAACGTTCTTGTTTGACACAAAAATTTGTACATTTCTAGAAAGACGATGAAAGGTAGAATCCCTGGTAATTATAATCGTCATTAATTTCTCGATAAGTTATATCAAAAAAAAATAATTCAATTGTTTCAACGCAGAAACTATTGAACATAGATTTTTCTTAATTTTATAATGGAGAGGTTAAAGATTTTGTTTTTCATATCAAGCGGTTATAAAACCGTATTTGATTTTTTTTAGCATGATCAGTCCTTAAACTGTTGAATTTATCCCCCACTGTCTGATCGGCAAACACGCAGAAAAATTGGGTGCTCTTTCAATGATTTCTGCCGAAGTTGCAGATCAGAGGAAGAGGAAGAAACTATTAAACACTTTCTGTGCGAATGTCCGGTGCTGTCCAGGAAGCACATGCAAACTTTGGGCACGCCCTTCCTAGGCAACCTCACGGAAGTACATAGCTGATTTGGACATTGGCTGCATAGCCGGCTTTATTCGAGAATCTGGATGGTTCTCGTCATCCCGCAAATTCGAGTGCCGCCCTTATATTCTGTGGTACTAAAATGGGCCTATCGTGGCTTAAGTGAGCCACCTTTGGATAAAAAGGGGCTGCCACTATGACCAACCAACCAACCATCCCCCCCCCCCTTTTCCAAAAAATATCTTCAAGACGAAAACGTTCCATAAACAAGAAAACATGTCTTTAAAATTCAGCCGCCAAAGTGAACAGATACATCTGCATCTTTCATTTGGTGCAAGCTTTTTAACCGAAAACCATTCAACTTCCAAGCAGCCACAATTATTTATATTTTAACTGTAAATTGTTAACAAATTGGCATCTTGAAAACAATCTACCTCTATAGTTTTCGCTCTCGTGTTTTTTTTTTCAAAAAAAAATTGATCCATTTTTTCCTACAGAAATAAATCAAATACCATTTTGAAATTTTGTACTTTGGGTATACGAAAATATTTTTTTAAATTTTTTATTCTTTATTTTTTACTCAGCAATTTTTTAAAAAAAACTTTAAAAAATGACGGCGGACGAGATTTCAGGTGACTGAATCATCTGAAGAATAAACGCCAAATCAATCCGTGCAGGTACCGGAATGATTTTTTTTCATTGAAAAATAACCTAATGGCGGCCATTTTTCTTTAAAAACACTATTTTTGATGGTGGAAAATTGAGTGAAACTCGGAAAATTTAATACAGATCATAATAATTCCGCTACCGACTATAGCTATATATATATATATATATTCACAAAAACATATGAAAAAATCAGAGCGATCGGTTGAGTATTTTTTTTAAATCGTGTCCGCCAGCCTTAAAAACATGAATTCGAGAAAATCGCGTTTACTTTTTTTAACGAATGTTTTTTTAACAAACGCTATATATTTCTACTAGCTATGCCTGGGCCATACAAAAAACCTTCCTTTCTTTTTTCATACACAGCTCCTGACTATCAAATTGTGCATCTCTGCAAGCTGTTCTGATTTTTTTTTAAAAAAAAATTATAACCTAAAAGACCCCTTAATATGATATATGTACAGTTTTATGATTGATTCTGAAATTTTCCATTTGTTTTTAAGAACACGGCTCACGCATGTCTGACGAACATGTAAAATAAATACGTGTAATGCAATTAAACGGACGTTATATGAATTTGAATTTGAATCTCATTTAATATTCTTTGGGCAATGCCCTTTAGTGAGAATCCCTTGAATGCTGTTGATGGAATTCAACTGAAAGTGGTATTCATTTGATAGTAGTTGCAAACGTAGGTACATATACGTACGCACGTAGATACGTGTGCCCAAGAGCAAAGTAAATTCAGATGTATTTTGGTTCTGTTTTAGTTAAAAGCTATTAAACAAAGTAATTTTGTCTTGCTTCATAGTCTTGGGTTAGATGATATATTAATAATGGAAAACGAGGATGAAAGACATATTTTTTTTATGGAAATGGGCATAATTTTTATTTTATTTTTGGAATCATTAATGATCAAATTCTCTTAGATATATTTATTTTCACTTTTTAAATGCCTGCGGAATACGCGAATACACTGGCCAAATTAAAAACAACCTGGGGCTATTATCAACAATTTAGCATAGGGTGATTCCGAACATGCTATTAGAACAACAGGGTTTCATGGTGAAATTAGCTGTTTTCATAATTGCATTGCACTATCAGAAACCTTGCTTGACTCAAAATACTCCTAAATGATTTTTAATTGCAGAATCTGGTATATGAAATATACTGCACTTCAAGTCTGACATCTTCAAATATTTTACATCATATTTTGGTGATATTCCAGAAGATTTAATGATAATGCTATGCAATATCAAATTGGAAAAAAATTTTACGATCAGATAAATATGCTCACCAATTATTTAAAGCTTACCAAAACGTATTTTTGGTGGAAAAAAATATAAATCCAACATTTTCCTTATTAAAATCATTGACTGAACGATAAAATCTCTTGAAAATTAATAACAAACCCATCATTTAAAATTGTGAACCTGTATCGTAGGCGTTTCAATTCGACGACTGTTATATCACAATCTACCTGCTGCTATAATAAATGAATAAAGAAAAATAACACCCGACATCATATTACATAATTACAAGAATGTCGACAATAAAAAGACGCCAAATAGCTCTGAATATGAAATGCAAATAAAATCTTAAGTGAAAGTCAAAATGCGGATATAGAGTTATTGTTAATATTAGGAAAAATTATTGTTTTTTTGTTGTTGTTCGGTGCGATAACCATTTTGATGTTGGGTGGCCATTAACTTTAAATATTTATTGTAAATGCAAGTTGAATGTTGGCTTTGTATCGTTGACATGATTGACATCATCTGAATAACCTGTTGCGTTTATATCGTTGTAAGATTTAAGTATGCTTATATCCTAATATGAATATATATATATATATATATATATATATATATATATATATATATATCCATATACGGTAAACAGTTCTGCTCCTGTTAGACTTAATGCATTTCGGGTGTCATTGATACCCTTCTCGATGAGGAATCCTGAAGTATACATTTTTATAATGTAAGTCCAGGCAAAAATCCAATTTAACACACAATATTTATCGTTTACCTTTTGGAACTTCATGTTAAGGAGGTAAATATGGTTAGACGGTTCAAAAAATCAATTTTTTTTATTTTATTTATTTTTATTTTTTCATTTATTTATTTTATTTTTTATTATTATTAAAACTATTGAAAAGTTTTAAATGAAAATTCCGACTCGTTCTATTGTTATAAGCCATTAAAGTGAGTAGCTCTTCTTCAGGCTGCGAGTGCTACTTATTTTTTCAAACGCGTTTTTCTCAACACCACTTTTTTTTTAACTTGCGTACACACGCTAGTTGGAAAAGTTTTCAGCCAATCGTTTTGTAAATTGGCAGTTACTCTCTTTATAGTATTGCGCTCTATATGAATCTAAAATCGGAATATTATGATTATTTAAAAAGTCTTTTTCTGCAAAAATGTTATAAAAAAATGGCGAAAAATCATGCTTTTTGGTTTTGACCCCTGTAAAAAATTCAATTTTCAATTTTTTTTTATATCATTTAGGTTCATATAGAAGAGAGACATATAATAAAAGTAAATTCAAACCTCGTTTGATTTCAGATGAAAATTACGGCTTCCAGAATGTACGCAAAATGCTACGTTCGATTGTTACCTGGAATATGGGGTCGCTAATATCTGCGGTGTTTTTCACAGAAATTCTTCAAAAATTTTATAGTATATACTTAATTATATGCAAAAAAATATTTTTAAAGTTTAAATTAATTATATTCATTTTTTATACTATAAAAACAGTCATGAAAATCATTGAGAAAATGCTGTGCTAACCCTATTTCCCCCCTGGCCGGATTCACAATTCGGAACGTTATCAGATTGTGCATTTAGATTTAAATGTATCTGGTGTCATTAACAAAATTTGAATGGATGAACTGAAGATACTAACACTATTAAGGGGTTACACCACAGTAGAGAGTGAAAATTTAAGGTTGTTTTTGCGATTTTTTTTTCAAGTGGAACGAAAAGTAAAAGGGTAATTCTTTTCAAGGATGTTGTTAAGCAGGTTTTTAAACTATTTTTGTCGTCGATGGTTTTCACGCGTATTTAATAGATAGAACCAATTGTTGTGTTTCCTTAGACGGGATATTTATTATTTTGTATTTGTATATACGTATTTCGAGGATCAGTTGTGCCCTTCTTTGTACATTTGACCATTGGTGGTCAAATCCCGTCCAAGGAAACAAAACAGTTTTGTTTTTACACATGTTTTGAAGTTTTAAAAAAAATTCTGTTTATTAAAAAATGTTACAAAATGACTGCCCAACAGCTGTTGCTGTGGAACAGCGTTTTTTTTGGAGGGGCTCCGCGGCACGCAGTAGAAATGCACCAAAAATTCATCTGGAACAAACCAATTTTTTTTCCTTAAACTACAATAGCAAAGCTATTAGAAAAATACGCAGGGGATTTTAAAAATATTTGTTATTGTTAAATTGGCGAGCATTTGAAAAAAAGTTCATTGTACTACCAAAAAACGGGCACTTATTTGTACCTAAAAAATCGAAATATTTCCTAATCAAAAATCGGGTACGTATTTCTATGCGGAATCTTGTTTTTAAAATGCGATATCAATTTGGAGTGATAAAATTGGAAATTGTTTGAGTTATGTTGCGTGCCGATTTGAAAAAAATTGTGTTTCGAGAAATACGCGTTTAAAGTTTTGACTTTACTTTACTTTACGTCTTCTCTCAACATCAAAGGACGCTTTACTAACGTACCTCTGTTCATCATCCTTGAAAATGTTTGTAACAACATCTAATAGTGTATTAGAGAAATTAGAAATCGAATGGTAGGATATAATGTTGTACCCGACGAGCAGATGTCGTATTTACCGCAGTTAGTCGCTTCGAAGCATTCGGGAGGGGTTGAGAAAGAGCTGAAAATTTCAATGGAAACGATTTCTGGCAGATATAAAACTCTTATTCTATAGAGTTCAAAAGATTTTTAAGTCAATAAATTTTTTTAAGTCAATAAATTTTTTTGAGTCAATAAAAAACATCGATTTTTTGAAATTTGTTACTGTGATGTAACCCCTTAAGGCATGTACAATGCTTAATGACCTTTCAAGGGACAAGAGTACGCATCCTTGGATTCATGTACAAAATAACTTTCATCTGTATTTTCGACATCATTTGGAAGTATTACATTTTTACTAAGCTCGGCTTGAAGGCAACCGTTTCACTTCAGTTGATGAGATTAAATTATTTGAAATGTAATGCTCAATCATTTATCGTTGCCATTTTGCATCTGCATGTTACGTATTCTGCATTTGTTACCATAATTATTATTAATCTAGCCCAAATATAATTCTAGTTGACCCCAAATTAAGTTCGAATCAGCATAAGTTGAGTCTTTGACACCCCCTCCCGACAGAATTTTTGCAGCTTTCTTGGCTCAAAAATTGCATATTTTTATAAAAAAATACGCTTGTAACAATCAAAAACAGTTACAAAATCTGATTGAAAATGATAGCATCAAAAATCACTGAATTCAATATATTTTCACTTGCTGCAAATAATTCTTCTCAAACACTTTCATAAGATTTATTTACCATTCCCAAAAACGTTAAAGTTCCCATTTTCGACGAAAAAAATTCTTACGGATCATATCCATACTTCTGTTTCACTTTATTTTTATTATTATTTTATTATTTATTATTTTATTATTTATTTTTCTTTACTCTGTTAAAAATAAAAATTCAATTTTTGTTTATTTCGAAATTCACAGTGTAAATATTCAAAAATTGTGATTGAAAATGCTTTCAAGTCCAAAAAAACGAGATAATTCTCGTTAACCAAAAAAACTTTTAACGAGTTTTTCTCGAAACATTTTTTTCGTGTGCGCGTCGTAGATTTTTGAAAAAGAACTACTCATTCGATTTACTTGAAATTTTTAACACGTACTTATTAACTGTCTAACTGCGGCACGGAAGGTTAGATCAAAAAAAAAATTTGACGATTTTAGAACACTTTTTTCAATCGAAAAAAGGGTCAAAAATCGTTACACGTATATTCAAACGTGAACTAAATCGCGAAAAAATTATTTATTGCCCTAAATTTAGGTCCGCGCAGTAGTTTATACTCAAAACTAATAGAATTTTTTAAAATATATGGTCACATATGGATATATTTCTCAAGATTTTACGAGGCACAATCCGCTTTTTTTGTTGGGCACTGCTCAAGCGCTAGGTCGAAACGGCCGCCATTTTTTTTAAATTTAATAATGTGAATTTGAATTTTTGATCTCAATATATATACATTCCAAAATTTAAAGTCGATATCTCAAGTAGCTTATTTTTTATACACATTTTTTAAAAAAAGATCCATTTTCGCCTTTTTAACAGAGCACTGCCCCCTTAATGCAACTGATTCTTGAAAGCTATATCCAAACTACGAACTCTTTGCTGCTTGGTTGTTTAAAATAATAATTTAATGTTTCTTTTTGAATTTATTCCTCTAAGATATTATTTAACCAGTATGTTGAATTTCATTCATATAAGACTAGAATATTGTGATATGCAAATGCTAATCGTTCTTGAAAACTATATCGAAAACTTATAATTTTTAATATGGTACCCAAATAATTAATGATAATTAATTAATTCATGCTTTGTCAAAAATGAAAGACTATACGTATGAGATTGCCTCTAAAAAAAAATAATCGCTTTATGGATTGTCCATGGTAGAAATAAAAATGAAAATTGAATTTATCGAAAATAAATAGAAAAATTCCAGTCGGAATGATTAATTTGTAACATCAAAATTGGAACTAAATGAAAGCGTAATCTCTGGTAATTTTTTTTATATTTCTCTTTTAAATTTTTTGCAAGGAGACTTTTAGGTTACGATTTTCAAAAAAAAAAACAATTTTAACCATTTTTTTTCAATAGAAAGTAAAGAGATATTATTTTAAAAAAATTTGTATATGTTATTTGGTACTTTGGGTATACAAAAATATTTTTTTAGATTTTTGTTGTTGTTTTTCTATCCATAACATTTTTTTAAAAGAACATCAAAAATGACAGCGGATGTATTTTGAGGTGACTGAATCACCTGCGGGGGAAGGGGGGAACGCCTAATTTATCCTTGTTTAAGTGCCTATGTAAGTTATCGGAATGATTTTTTTTATTAAAAAATAACAAAACGACGGCCATTTTTTTAAGAAAAACCTATTTTTGAGGGTGGAAAATTGAGTGAAAATCGGAAAATTTGTTACCGATCATAATGATTCTGAAACTGAAGCCATGTATATGTACAAAAACATATTAAAAAATCAATTACTCGGTTGAATAGTTTTTTTAAAATCGTGTCCGCCAGCATAAAAAACATGAATTCGAGAAAATCGTTTACGCGATAAAAAAATAGCATTTTAAAACGCTCTACTCTGCTATGCCTTGGCCATACAAAATTCCTTCCTTTTTTCATACAGTCCCTGACTAGGTAATTGTGCATCTCTGCGAGCTGTTTTGATTTTTTGAAGAATTAAAACCTAAAAGACCCCCTCCCCCTCGTTTAAAATTCTGCTGAACTGATTTTCACTGAGTTTTTATCAACTTCCCAGTTTCCAGTTTCCAGTTTTTGTAATTATTGTATTATGAATCCAAAATTTTGACATATTTTCAAGTTTTAAGTTCTCTCTAGAATCGAAGTCCATCGTTTTTAGAAAGATGTCTGTGTGTATGTGCGTACGTATGTACGTACGTGCGTATGTTCATTCGTAATTATTTTTCATCTCGATTATCTCGAGAACCAAAGATGTTATTGACTTGCGACCCGTTTCATTCGACGCGTAATTACATAACTTAAAACTGCAGTTTGCTGGTTGCTGGTTTTTTATTAAAGGTAAAAAACTTGAAAAAAGACAAAAAACTTGCTTAATTTTGAACCAGATGAAATGCACTAGTCATTCGTGCAGATTCTAAATAACTTCTAATTTTTATTTTTACTATTTTGTGTTTTAGCAAAATTTTGATCAATGTTGTAAAAACTGCCATTAAAAAAATAATTATAAATAAAAATAAGTTTTAATCTATAAAATTCCAAACAATTCCAAGGCGGTGGTGGTGTATTTGAAAATGTTACTAAGCGTTACATGGAGAGAGGGGGGACTTGCAAATTGTTCTGTAACAAAATTTATAATTAGGCAAAACAATTTTTTTTCATAAAACTAAAACATAAAGTCAAATTTTAAATTTATTTGCCGTGCCACGAGGTGTCAGCAGGCGCTGGGTGCGACAAAAAAAATTCAGATACATTGTTGATAGTTTGTGATTAAAATATTTAAAAGTCTGAGGGAGTGAAAAGAATTTTTTACCTATTGAAAGGGGCGGGAGGTCTTTGAAAATGTTACTAATTGTTACATGGGGGAGAGGTAGTCCAAATACTCTTAAAATTGCGTTACGTAGTATTTGGATGGCATCTTAGATGTTGTTATACAATAATTAAAGATAAAAACAAATCATTGTTTCTATATTCAACCCACCGGAAAGAAAGTCGTGTGGACCTTAAGGTGTTACATAGGTATTGAAGGGAAAAAACAAGTTTTTCAAAAAATTAAATTTAAAAAACGAAAAATTTATTTAAAATTTACACACATAAAAGTTTAGCATTTCAGGAAGTTGTAAAACAAATTTCAGCTAAAAACATCAAAAATTGTTAAATTTCCTGCAGTTTTCATAGTCCAACCTTTTTTTGCGGTAGGCAGAATATTTCGGTGTAGGTTCATCTCAAATCAAAAATTCAAATTTTTTTTACAGTTTTTGCCCTTGGCTTGTGATTGAACGAAGGAATTGAAAAAAAATGAAATTTAAAGTTTTGAAATGGGTTTGAATGAATTTTCGTCTCATATTTCTTAGCATTTTTCTCATCGTTTTTAAAATATTTTTTTCATATAAAACAAGAACGAGTCAACCGTATGAAAATCCCTTCGTTCACGCCGGAGTCGATACTATAAAGAAGAACTGTGCAAAATTTCAGCAAAATTGGTCGATTCGTTCTCGAGAAATCGTGCCTACCGCATGCAAAAATAAAGTTTCGAGAAAAACGCGTATAAAGTTTTTATTTGCCGCGATTTAATGAATTAAAGTTATTTTTTAGCGACTTACATCGAGTCGTCGATTCCAGGTCCATACAGTAATTCTTTCATTTTATTCGCGATGTTCAGAGCATCTTTTTGATGTTTGATGAAAAAGAAAGGAGCTGATTTTACGCGGTAGAATCGCGCTGCATGCGTATAATACGCTAGGTAAGGCAGAGCTCACGTACCGACCGCGCGGTATTCAAATCTCTATAGCTCCGGTAATATTGCTTGAATTCACTTCAAATTTGGTGGAAATACTCTTAAAGTACTATACTTTCATATGGAATAAAAAAATTCTGATCGATTTTTTGAAAATACACGACAAGACAAGAAGGGAAGAGTATGGTATTTTATTTTTATCCATTTTTTTAAAAAAATACTCGATAGTAGAACTCTTTAAGAGTATTCAGTATTTTTGATCGATTAGAGCACCACTGACGGAGCTACAGGATTTTAAAACTGGAAATCAGCTGTTTTTCTTTTTTTTTTTAAACGCGTTTTTCCGACACTCGGATTTTTCAAAGTCGGTAAACGCTCTAACTCAAAATCTGTTGAACCGATCCTTTTCAAATTTTGCACACTTATTCTATACATAAATCACGAGGTAACCAACCGTCGAGGTTTTCTTATTTTTAATTATTATAATTATAAAAATTATTAAATTATTAAAATACAAAAATTCGTTTTTTCTAGTTATTGATACTAAAAAATTTGAAAAATCGTTAAAAAATATATCTCGATGTGGTTGCCTCGGAAAACTCATAAACTAACGAAATCTTGCTGGTTTTTTGTCATAAGATGATCGAGTGATGAGTTATGCTGTGCACCGCAAAACTACTTCTTTTTTTTTGAGGCGTCAACGAAAATTTTTATGTCAGTGGCTCAATAATAAATATTTTTGGACCAAAATTTTAGAGAATACTCCTAAATAATCATATTATTATGAAATTTGTTCAGAAATAAATTCATATTTACAGTATTTTCAAAAAAAATCTTAAAAATATGCCTAAAATATGTAAAATTAACCTTAAGAGTCGCACCTAGACCACTTTTTTTTTAAATTACTTATCGCCGTATTTTATTGATTGTTCATTCACCCTAAAAAAATCGTTGTTAATTTAAGATATATAGCTTATAAAATGATCTAATTGAATGAAAATAAATCGCTGTAAAAATAGGCTTGCTTTTAAGAACATTTAATTATTAACCAGAAGCACTTTGACTAATATAATATTTGTGTTGCAAAAACTATAATGAATTGAGAATTCGTAAATATGGTATTGTACGAAAACAAGAGTTGCATATAGCTTTTAAATTCATTTTAGTATTTGATTTTAAGTTATTTCCGCAGGTAAGCCAAAGTATAAGGAGGATTGAAACGTGTACGATTGATCTCGCTTACGAAACGCTTTTATATTCATTTCGTTCCAATGTAAACCCGACAAAATGCTACTGTTTTGCATTAATTCGATTAATTTTTTTTTTTTGTTTTATTACAGACAGAAAGAAGCCACGTGTTTGCAATGTGGTGGTAGCACACATCTAAGCCCGAAATTACAAAATCTTAACGACAGCAAACCCAACAATAAATAGAATAATTAGATTCAAGCAGCCGTAGCCAATCATCTCACACGATAATCTACTTAATTTTTTCGATTACACCTACGAAGTAGTTTGTATTGCCATCAACGCAACCACCACCCATCGAACACATAGCTGGCTTGTGGATAGGATTAATGCATGCTATATTGTATGCCATCAGCATCTCTGACAACTAATTTCATACATCGGAGGAGAGTCCAAACAACATTTACAGTATAAAAAAAAGCAACACGTTAAGAGGTATTAAGACAAACGGCGACATATTGGCAGTCGGAGAGATAAAAACCGAATTTCTTGGTATTTTTTTCCTCGAGGGAGAAAAGTGAAAGTGTAAAGATGCTGCGATACATGTAAGTAGTATTTTTGTTGAATTGTTTTTTTTTGCTTGCTTTTGTTAGCTTTGTTGGTTACCTAGCCACATTAACTCGACCGATCAACTGCTCGGAAAGTTAATTTCGTTAATTTCTCAAGGTCGAGTTGTGGGGTACATTTCATTCGATTATATTAAATGGATTGAAACAGATCAAATCATAAATAATCAATAAATACGTTAACAATAACTCCCAAAAATAATGGCAAGGCAAATATCTACTTGCGTGTTGTAAAACTATCCTGTAACAGTCACTTTCTAATGTTGAAAAATCTAACCGGTGCCGAATTCCGTCTGAAACGAAGAAAGGCCAACCGCAAACAATACGTATTCTAGGAACAAATCGTCTGTGAAAGGTAATTTGAAGCCTAATCGAGCTTATCATTTGAAGATGGTACTCAATTGGCAATTACTTTGCTACCACGAGCCTTGTTCTCTTATTTGATAGGCTTATGGTTTCCTTCGACATCAAATTTTCGAAAACAGCTACGATGTCATAGATCCAATAATATATTATCTTGTGTTTTGTGGAATAGTTAAAAATGAATCCAGACTGTCCATGTTCACTACAAGTCCAGTCAAATGGGAGTTTGGCCGTGCATTTTGCGCTGGCAGGCAAATCCAATCCTCTGGGCTCCATCTTGAAAACAAAAGAAATCAGGACACCTCTATATCTCAAAAACCGTGGCTCCCGCAAGGAAGCCGTACACGGCAAACTTGCGTAGAATTCAATTTGTAGCAAGTCGTTTATACATCACTTCTACGTTGGGTCAATAATAAAAAAGTTACAAGCCAAAAATACACCCAAAAAGAGGGGATTATATTTCGAGCGCCACAACGTTTTTATTTTCACGTTTAACGCGAAAAACGTTTGAATATTTTTCTAAGACAGTTTTGTCACAAATCGTTTGCGGTATTGTTTGTTTCAATCACTGTACATTTGCGGGAGTTATTCCATCCCAAAGTGGAAAAAGTCGCGTGAAAAATGCGTTTTTAGGCCAGATAATCGGCTTTTAATGGCAAACTCCCCGTTGTGAAACTCGCGGAGCATTTTGGTTGACAGACAGATTTTTGGCGCAATGTTTAGTGTGTCTTACTGTCAGCTTAAATTCAGTTTCTGGGGTGGCAGTCCGAATCCTCTGGGCTCCATCTTGAAAACAAACAAAAAATGGGACACTCACATATCTCCGAAACCGTGGCTTCCACAAAAACGTTCAATATGGCATAATTTTGTAGAACTTAATTTGTAGCACCTGTACACCTTTACTTGACACCATATTAATAGAGTTACATGTCAAAAACGACATTGAAAACGTGGGATCGTTTTCGGGCGCCACAACGTCTTTGTTTTCCCTATTTTAGCGAAATGCGTTCGGAAATAACTTTTAGACAATTTTATCGCAAGTCGTTTGCGATATTTTACTGGAACATACAGGATGTCTAGAGATTTAAAAAGTTTTTCAATTCAGTACGATCAGCTTCTTTATTTCCTATGTGTTGTGGCATCCAAACGAGATATACACCAGGGCGGATCTGTTTTCAGTTGGTCGTTGAGGAGGAGGGGGGGCACACTGATTTTTGCAGGGAAAGTTGTGGCATAATTCGTATAACAATAATTGACTTCCGAAAAAAAAGTCGAGAACATTAAAACAAAATCGAAATGTTTAAAAATTTAAAAAAATCGTTTTTTTCCTACTTTTCTCACTCCTTACTTTAAAACGGTTCATTTAAGATCTAAGGTGAGCAGCAATAAAAGTTGCGTAATAAAATTTTGTATAAGAAACGGTTGGTTAAAAATCTTAAAACATTTAACCCTTGCCGCAAAATTGCAATATATATAAAAAAATAAGGAGAAAAAACCCTTTTTTAACTTCCCAGTATATGGGAAGTTCTTGTAATCGCCTCGAAAATCGAAATTGGAATTTTCAACATTTCTTTACGTTTTGAGGTCTATAGAGTATATATAAAGTGTTTTTAGAAAGGGAGATGTGTGTGTGTGTATGTACGTACGTACGTATGTACGTTCGTGGACAGTTTTTTCTACGAGCATAGCTCACGTAAACAAAGTCGTATCAACTTCGTTAAGGTGTCAATCAAAGCGTCTTTGCAATTTTAAGAGCTGATCAGTTTTTGGGAAACTTCGGTCGGGGGGGTTTGTTGTTTTGACCCTTTGAAATTCATTTCTATCATGCGTTATATCTCCGGGACCAAACATACGATTTGCATAGTTAAGGTTTCAATCGACGCGTATTAATATTTTTGTGATTCAATCAAATTTTTCCAAAAATCGTTGGAACCGTTTTTTAATTTATTAAAAAAAAGTAGCAAAAATTAGGTTTTTTTACATAAACAATAAGTTTTTAACCTGATTTGCAGCACGCAATAATAAATGTATATAAAATTTATATACTCCAAATAGTTTTTGTGAGAAAATCAGCAAAACTTTTTTTCATGATTACGTAAAAAATGAAATTAAAAATAGAACATCATTAAAAGTCATCATGATTTTCAAGGTCATTTTTATCATACACTATATCTCACGAACCATATATGATATTAGCATCATTGAGGTGTCATTCGACGTGTATTAACTTTTTTGTGATGTTTTCAACTTTATAAAAAAATCCTTTGAGCCGTTTTTTTTAATTTAATAAAAGAAAATGAGAAAAATTAGAGTTTTTTTTTCATAAAAAATAAACTTTTACCCTGATTTGCACAGCTCAGTAATAAATGTTTATATAATTTATACATTCCTAATAGTTTTCGAAGAAAAACTGGCCAAATTTTTTTGCATGATCCAAAGAAATTTAAAAAACGGCTCATACGAATGATATTACCTTATATCTTTTATTCTAAAGACTTTATTGTAAAGTCAATCGAAGTTTTATAATATTTGCATAATTTGAGCCGATTTTGAGTAGTTTTCACAGTGTTTTAATTTTAATAAAAAAACTGCTTAAATTTTGAAAACCAACTAAATTTCAAGCAAATTTACATTTGTGGTAATCAACGCTTTGAATGGTAAAATGTTTTGTAGTCCATACTTTGCGAGATCATATGCTTTAAAAATCTTTCTTCAAATTAAAAATTTCAGTTTTAAGTAGTTTTGGTCTTTGTGTTTGTAAGATTTTAATTACTTTCTCCATCATTATATGTAAAACATTTTACTATTTACATGCAATTAAATGCATTGACATTGACATTGACATTGCATATTCAATGTTTTTTAAGATCAACTGAAAATAAGAAATAATTATTAGTCTAATTGATGTAAAATCGTGAAAAAATACAAATTCAATGATTATTCCGAAGTCATGGCAATTTTGAACAAACTTATTTAAAATGGCCACCTCGAAAATTTCTTCAGTGGGCGTAATAACCAAAATGCATTCATTTTTGCGAGCGCTTTTTTGTTCTTCAAGCATCGATATAAAAATAACAAATAACGTACAAAAAGGCTTTATAGCCCGCCCCCCCTCCGATTTATCCGCGTAAATAGTCAATCAAACCAATCCACCCCCATCCACCAAAAGCCTTACGTAATCAATGGACGCTACAGTAGATGATATGATTGATATTAACTCATTTCAATTACGGTTATCATTATTATTATTTAAAGTAGTATTATTTTCATAAATATTTTTGTGTTTAATATTTTTAATATTTATGTAGACATTACTGGGAAGTTGACCGTGCGGACCTCAAGGGTCGCACCTCGCGGCTTGTTTATTTATTTTTTTAACAACTTAAAATGCATTTAGGACCATCATATTTCGCGAAATTTTTTTTCCAATATCCCAAAATAGCAAACACATTTTCATCAAAATCGATTCACTAGATTGCCCAAAATAATTGTACAATCTAAATTTATTTTAAAAAAATCAAAAAATTTGGAAACTTGCAAGTCAGAAACTAAAAGCTTATAGAAGTTTGAAATTTTTTTCACATGTAAAAGAGCACTTCACATAACAAATGTGAAATTAAAAACGGATTATTAGGGCGGCCTCAGCAATTTTTGCTAAACTTGGTAATAAACTCTAAACCAGTGCTGGGAGGCTGCTATGGCCATGGCTCCTATGACCATGAACCAGATATATACAAAAAAAATCTTGAAACCATTTTTTAATTTAATAAAAAAAATGCAAAAACTTAGGGTTATTTTTCATAAAAAATAAATTTTAATCCTGATTTGAACAACACAGTAATTAATATTTACAAAATTTATAAACTGTGAACTGTGTGAGCTGTTGCGAAAAAACTAGCAACACCTTTTTTATGATAATAAAAAAAATTAAGCTGAAAATAATTTTTTTTAAGAGTCATAATTTAAAAAGGGTTCATACCAAGATATTACTTGATACCTCTTATTCTAAAGACTTTGTTGCTATGTCGATTTAAGTTGATTAATATTTGCATATTTTGAGCAAATTTTCAATAGTTTTCACAGTACCGATTTTTCTTTTAATAAAAAACAGCTTAAATTGTGAAAAAAATTAATGAAATTTGCAATTGTGGTAACGCTTTGAATGGTAAAATGTTTTGTGCTCTGCAAAACATATGCTTTGCACGGATTACATCAAATAATAAAATGTAGTTTTAAGTAGTTTTATTTTTTTGTGTTCGTAAGATTTCAACTAATCCTCCCTCATCTTTTGTAATGATTTTTTGATTTTTTACATGCAACTAAACAGCGGTCATTGACTGCATATTCAATATTTTTCAAGACCAATTGCAAAATAAGAAATACTAATTATTTAATACTCTTGTAAAATCGTGAAAAAAATACAAATTCCATGTTTTGAACACAACCATTCAAAATGGCCATCACGCGACAAAAAAAACGGCATTCATTTTCGCTAGCGCCCTTTTTCTTTCAATCGTTGATATGAAAATAACAAATAACGTAGAAAAGGCTTTGCAACCTGTCCTCCCTCCGATTGATACGCGTGATAATTGAATCAAAAAAATTGTGAAATAACTCGTATAACAATAGGCCTGCAAATTGAAACCTTTTGATTTCTTTTGACCCATCACATAAGGATTTTCCGCAAAGTGAAAATTAAAATATAGGCAAAACCCGCCATACAGGTGTATGTTAAAAAAACATGATAAAATGATACAAATTTAATTAATTTAAAGTCATACAATATTTTATTTACATTATATACAATTATAAATCTTTATAGAATCTTCTTTTTTTAGTTTCAAAGCTTCGTTTTGTGCTTTTCCTTTTGTGTGACGAGGTATTTTCTCTATGCAACATCCAGCAGTAGTCACCCATCATATTAGTATCCCATCGACCTTGATACCTTCTCTCCATTTCCTTGATATCTTGGTGAAACCTCTCACCCTGCTCTTCACTAACTGCACCAAGATTTTCGGGAAAGTAATCCAAATGGGAGTTCAAAAAATTAAGTTTTAAACTCATTGAACATCCTAGATTTTTGAAATTGGACAACATATTTTCCACGATATTTTTAAAGTCCGGGTCCTTCTGATTTCCTAAAAACTTCGTAACTACATCTTTAAAAGAATTCCACGATGACCTCTCAACATCGTTCATCACATTTTCAAAGTTGTTATCTTTCATCAGCTTACGAATATCAGGCCCAAAAAAAACTCCCTCCTTCAGCGTTGCTTCAGACAAACCAAGAAACTTGCTTGAAAGGTATTTAAATGTCTCGCCATCTTTTGGTAAAACCTTCACAAACTGTTTCATCATGCCAAGTTTGATATGGAGCGGTGGTAGAAGGACCTTTTTAGGATCAACCAAAGATTCAAAGTGAGAAGAGAAAAATAAGGCTCCAAATGTTCTTCTCTATTTCTATACCAAGCGAAAGAAGTTCCAGCTGTCAATAAGTTCTTCTCTCGCAGTCTGGATCCTAGGAACTCAGCAGATTCTTTTGGGAGTCCCAAATCACGGATCAGGTCATTCAATTCAGCTTGTGAAAGTTGTTGAGGTCCACTGCAGTCGCCAACTTGAAACTCGTCACTGGAACTTTCTTCTGATGCATTCCTCGATGATGGCAAATCGTCTAGGCTTTGGGGTGCTTGTGGTGTAGGAATGCTAGGTCCGTGAGGGATTGGGCGGAGTGCAGAATCCATGTTTGGGTAACTAATTTATTTTTTTATTTTTTGTACTTTACCCTTGCACATTGCACGAACAAAAGTAACAGTCATCGCTGTGGTTTTGAGGCTCTCTCCAGATCATGGGAATACCAAAACGAAAAGATTTAATTTTACCTGTTAACCATGATCTAAGTCCTTCAACACACCCTGAACAAACTCCATACGGGGCCCAAGATTTGTCCTGGTCACCTATCTTCACACCAAAATATGCAAAATACACTTTTTTAACAAAATCAGTAATATTTCTTTGTTGTTGTTTTTTACTACAAATTCACCACAAATATAGCAAAAACTATCAGGACAATTTACACAACCTCTTGAAGTCATTTTTGAAATGTACCTTGCGAAAATTTTAACAGAAATAAATAAATGAAAGCGCATGCAAGGGAGCGGGCACATTGGAAATTCCGGCATTCCTTATCATACTTTTGCGTTTTGCAGAAAAACCTTACGTGATGGATTTTTTTTTGATAATTTTTCCGAATTCAGCAACCAAAAATACAAAGGAATTACCTATTATTTTAAAGAAAGAAATTTGGTCGCAGACCTGTGTAATTGACCCATTCTCCCTCTCAAAAAAGTCGGGAACATTAAAAAATAAATCGAAATGTTGAAAAATTATTTAAAAAACTCGACTTTTTCCTAATTTTCTCACTATTAACTTCAAAACGATTTATTTTAGAGCAAAGTTGAGAGGAAATAAGAGTTGCGTAATTAAATTTTCTATAAGATATGCTTGGTTAAAAAATTTGAAAATTTTCACGCTTGCCGCAAAATAGCAATAAATATAAAAATAGGAGGAAAACGCCTATTTTTTAATTTTTTTTACTACTTAGAACTTACTTAGGACCTTCGTAATTCGCTTAGAAAATCTGTTTAATATAATAAATAAAAAAACAGCACACAAATTTTCGATTCAGTGGATTTTGCTATCTAAATTTATGTAAAAAATTAGAAATTTTTAAAAATCTTGTAATTCAGAAACTAAAGCGTATAAAAGTTTGAAATTTTTCACATATAAAAGAGCTCTTCACCTATTAAATTCACTTTATAAAATTAAAATCGGATTATTAGGGCGGCTTCGGATTCGGTCGGTGGAAGCGTGATTAAATTAAAAATTTCTTTTTCCACTTTCCTTATTCAAAACTCGAACACCACACCTCATTCGAATCTACTTCAATGCCTCTTTTACTACCAAAAAAGGGTCGATATTATTTTGAAACAAGCACTTTTTATTTGGTCTTGTGAAGAATTTGGCTGACTGAAGCAAAGATCTATAATTTTCAAACTTCTACATGCTTTAGTTTCTGACTTGCAAGATTTTAAAATTTTTGAATTTTTTAAAAATAAATTTAGATTGTAAAATTATTATGCGAAATCTACTGAATCGATTTTGATGAAATTATGTGTGGTGTTTTATTTTATTATAAAGATTATCTAGGCAAATTATGAATGTCCTAAGTGCATTCTAATTGATAAAAAAAAATTAATAAAAATAGCTTTTTACTTCTTTTTTAAATTTATTGCTATTTTGCGATAAGGGTGAATTTTTTTTAAAAATTTTAACCAATCATATCTTATAGGGAATTTAATGATGCAACTTTTATTTCCGCACAATTTTGCTGAGTCCGTTTAATGGTAGAAGTGATTAAAGTAGGAAAAAATCGAGCTTTTTTCAGAATTATTGAACATTACGATTTAATAACTTCCTCAGTATATGGGAAGTTCTTGTAATCGCCTCGAAAATCAAAATTGAAATTTTCAACATTTCTTTCCGTTTGGAGATCTAAAGAGTATATATAAAGTGTTTTTAGAAAGGGAGATGTATGTGTGTGTGTGTACGTACGTATGTACGTTCGTGGACACTTTTTTCTACGACCATACCTCACGTAAACAAAGTCGTATCGACTTTGTTGAGGTGTCAATCGAAGCGTCTATGTCATTTTAAGAGCTGATTAGTTTTTGGGAAACTTCGGTCCGGGGGGGGGGTTGTTGTTTTGCCCCTTTGAAGGTCATTTCACATACGTACATACATTTCACATACGATTTCCTTGATCAAGGTGTCAATCGACGTGTATTAACATTTATGTGATTCTATCAAGTTTTAAAAAAAAATCGTTGGAGGTGTTTTTTAATTTTTTTTAAAAAAAGTGCAAAAAATTGTGTTTTTTTTTTAAAAACAATAAATTTTTAACCTTATTGTCAAGTCCAAAGTTTCTATAATTTACATACTCCAAACAGTTTTTATAAAAATGTCATCAAAATTTTTACTCATGATTACAAAAAAAGTCAAATAAAAAATAAAAAGTCATTAACAGTCATCATGCTCTTCAAGGTCATTTCTGTCATGCGTTATATCTCGCGAATCAAACATAGGATTTGCATCGTTTAGGTGTCATTGTATGCGTATTAATACTTTTGTAAATCTGGCGCATTTTTAAAAAAATCGTTGAAGTCATTTTTTAATTTAAGAAAAAAAAACTGCAAAAAATTAAGGTTTTTTCATTAACAATAAATTTTTAAGCTGATTAGCGAAAAATAGTAATCAATCTTTATAAAATTTATATATTGCAAACAATGTTTGTAAAAACACCATCAAAACTTTTCCCCATGATTACGTGAAAAATTAAATTAAAAATAAAAAATCATTAAAACTCATCAAGATTTTCAAGGTCATTTTAATCATTCACTATATCTCACGAACCAGATATAATATTTGGATCATTAAGGTGTCAGTTGACGTGTATTAACATCTTTGTGAAGTTTTCAACAATATAAAAATTCGTTTCAGGCGTTTTTTTTAATTTAATAGAAGAAAATGCGAAAAATTATAGGTTTTTTTATAAAAAATATTTTTTAACCTGATTTTCACCGCACAGTGATACCAGTTTATAAAATTTATACATTCTCATTAGTTTTTGAAGAGACACCGGCAAAATTTTCTTCCATGATTATGAAAAAAACTAAATTAAAAATAAAAAAATCATTCAAAGTTACCATGTAAAGAGGGTTAATACGAATGCTATTACTTTATATCTTTTATTTTAAGGAAATTGTTGTAAATTCAATCAAAGTTTTATAATATTTGCATAATTGAGCAGATTTTTAATAGTTTTTATAGTCTTTTAATTAAAAAACTGCTTAAATTTTGAAAACCAAAAAAAATTTTCAAGACCAAAAAGGCTCCCCACCGATTGATCCGCGTGAATATTCAATCTGTCCTCGTCGACCAAAAACCTTACGTAATCAATGGACCCTCCCGTAGACGATATGATTCATAACTCATTCCTGTTAATGCTATGAATCCCTCTCATTGTTGTAATGTTGTTGATGTTTATGTAGATATTACTGGGAAGTTGACCGTGTGGACCTTAAGGGTCGCACCTCGCGGCTTGTTTTTTAAATTTATTGCTATTTTGCCGCAAGGGTGAAATTTTTTAAAAAATTTAACCAATCATATCTTATAGAAAATTTCATGATGCAACTTTTATTTCCGCACAATTTTGCTGAGCCTTTTTAATGGTAGAAGTGATAAAAGTTGGAAAAAATCGAGCTTTTTCCAGAATTATTGAACATTTCGATTTATCTTTTTAATGTTTCCGACTTTTTTGAGAGAAGGATAAGTCAATTATTGTTAGACAACTTGTATTCCACAACTTTTTCTGCAAAAATCAGTGTGCCGCCTCTCAACAGCCAAATGTAGTCGTTTTTTTACAGATCCGCCCTGGTCTGCACGGACATGCAATCTATCCAATAAATTGGAAATCAAGCGACATGAAATAAGCGCTGCCTCCCGGACTTTATGTTTTCTGATGACTCAAAACCACACTATCTAAATATATAATAAATGTTTTAAATGACACCAGCGACCTTTGAAAGTTACAAGTCATTACCGTAGTAGTGGTGCTGGGATTCACAATCTCATAGGTCCTCCTTAGAATACAAAACAGTTCGACTGCGTGTATAAAATGTATAAATTGTGCTAGGATTTATGATAATTTAATGTAGATAAACAACATTCTTATTTTTGCTGGAATCAAAAACAATATATACGTATAGTGTTATTTATCAATCAGATATAAAAGTTCACTTGACGTTGATCAGAATAGCATTTATTGCTGCGTAAGAAGACAACGGCTTAAGGAAGCCATGCTTACACTCTGAATTAGATCATAAAGTATTTACGCTTCGCAATCAAATTCGCGAACCAGTTTGATCTAATCATGTGAGCCGTAGATTGTCTGCGGTTGGAATTAATGTCTGGCTTGAGGGAGGATCAGGTCAGCATGGAAAAATGAATAACTTCTCTTGTACATCTTATGCAACCCATTTATGGTAGGTGCTGTTGTTGTATCGGCTAATGGTAATGGTAATGGTAGAAGACGAATCGAAAACGCAACGCGATAAAAGATTCGAACAAGTTTCATATTTGCGAACGATTGTAACGTAATGCTGCGTGTGAAGATATGGCGATACACATCCATCTGCACGAAATGTTTAATATTTTCATCATTGAGTTGACACGATACATTATCTGACTGTGCTATTCTTGTTGGCTATTTCTTTCGATGTTATTGCACATCCATCCAGAGCCATGACGGCTTTGCGGCGTGCATACTAAATAAATTACCTTCGAATTCGCGAATTCGACCGTAATGCATTATGTTGAATTACTTTCACTTCTTTTCTTCTCATCAGTTCGGCATTTCACTTGCAAAAAAAAATATATTTAAGATGCGTAGGGTAATAGTCACGGCAAAATGCATTCCCAATGAGTACCAATAAACGGTTTTGCTTTTACCTCATTCAATGTTCGAGCCGGTCTTGAATTATATGCGCACTGTACCCTAAAAGACATAGCACCTGCAATTTATTCAAATACGATTGGATTAGATGTAATGACATTTTCAAATGCCACTTACGTATTGATCGTACCAGTTGTTTATCGCAAATAAATTCATTGCGCAACACAATTCCAACTTGAAATATCGTTTGAAAAAAATTTGGGTGGTTTTTATTCGTCTGCACATCTCTATTATTGGAATATTCGTTGAGCAGCGGAATCACGTTAGTAACATTTTTTTTGCTTTCTATTGACGGTATCTTTCACTTTTTATAAATGCATCATTTGATCTATTTACATATGTGGGCGCATTAATATTTATAAGCTGAGCGAATCAGTAAACTGTTAGTTGCTTATGAAATCGAAACTATAGATTCTGATCGGAGCCGTTGATCTTCTTACAGATATTAGTTTGAACGTTATTTGGAATTAAAGATATGATAATATTCATTTGCTGTAACCTACTTGCACAACACTTTCAATCCATTTTTTTTATCGTCTAAACCGATTGCCAGTCCCAATATAAGATTTAGGCACTTCCTCACTGTCATCTCACCGCCCTACACATCATCATTTCTTGTTGAATCTCTGATAGAAAATCTTGACCAAAATGTAAGAGCTGGTTCTGATGGCCTTTCTACCCTTTTTTTAAAGCGAACGAAAGATGTTATAAGCCTTCCGCTGAGCATAATCTTTAATAAAAGCATCACTGCCGGAACATTCCCAAACTATTGGAAAGATGCTCTTCTTGTCCCAATACATAAAGATGGCTCCGCTAATTTAGCGTCAAACTACCGACCAATTTCCCTACTTTCGGTTTGCTCCAAGCTACTGGAAAAACATATTCATAACTTTATTCTCTATCACTTTGATCATCTGATTGCTAAAGAGCAACATGGTTTTCGTTCCCTTCATTCGACGTCTTCTAATCTTGTTGGCTTTACAAACTTTGTTGCAAATTCTTTCGAGTCCAGACTGGACGTCCATGTTATCTACACAGATTTTGCAAAGGCATTTGATACAGTGTCTCATGATATTCTCTTAAATAAATTAGTCACCCTTGGCTTCCCAGACATTCTTTTGGATTGGCTATATTCTTATCTTAATGACCGAAGCTGCCGTGTAGTTTTCAATGGCTGCACTTCGTGTCCGTTTTCTCCAAATTCAGGTGTTCCTCAGGGCTCAATTCTAGGACCGCTTCTCTTTCTACTTTTCATAAATAACCTGCCTTATCGCTTCTCTTGTGAAAGTCTTTTATACGCCGACGATTTTAAGCTTTTCGCTCGCATAAAAAACTATAGTGATTGCCTCAACCTGCAAGCTAACATCAACATCTTGTCTAGCTTGTGTTTAGAAAATGGCCTAACGCTTAACGTAGACAAATGCTTTATGATATGTTATTCTTTGAAAAAAAACACCATTTGACGCCATCTACGATATTAACAACAGTAAATTGAAAAAATTTAACACTATCAAAGACCTTGGAGTTATTTTCGATGAGAGACTTCGCTTTAATTTTCACTATTTCGACTTAGTAAATCGTGCATCACGTATGTCTGGTTTCGTACTTCGAACTTCCCAACACTTCTCCTCTATCGAAAGCTCCCTCACACTTTATCAAACCCTGGTGAGAAACATTCTCGAGTATGCTTCGGTTGTTTGGTCGCCTTATCATGCTTGTGATCGTACACTGCTTGAGTCCGTTCAGCGTAAATTTACACGATCTATGTTTTATAAATTCGGCCTACCGTATACGGAGTATCCTGATCGGTTAAAAATTCTGAAACTTCCCTCACTTCTTGATCGCCGAGTACTTCTCGATCAATGTTTTTTGTTTAAATTATATACCGGTCTCATCATGTGTCCTGCATCCGAAAGCATAGCACTTCGCGTTCCTTCCCATAACACCACGAGTTTCAACTTTTTTAACCCCACCATTGCTGAATTAGCTGTATACTTTAACTCTCCTTTGCAGAGAATAATGAGACAGCATGATGCACTTCAACTTGGTCCTTTGTCCTCATCTTTTTATTCTTTTAAACGTACTTTAACTTCAAAACTTGAAACACTGTAAATTTAATGTGTAATTAGATCTAATCTGTTCATTGAATTTTCCTAAATAAATAAATTTAATGCGACTGAAAATCTTCAATTGTAGTAGAAACAAGAACAAATAGGGAGTTTTTTTCCACATAAGATTCACAAATGATTTTTTAAAATCTCCATGAGAACTTCGGTCAATAAAGTTTTTTTTTATGTTAGCTGATCGAAAAAGCTTATCCCACACACAAATATCTCCTCTCAAAACCAAAATCATTGAAAACTGTTGCATCGAAATCAAATGCATCAGTCAAACATTTCGCATAATTGGAACCTACTTCGCAGGAGGAAACTGCAGCCAAGACATCGAAAATAAATTTACAAGTGCTTTAAATATTTTTAACAGGCTTAGTGGAAAATTTATAGTGGCTGGTGACCTAAATTGTAGACATACGGATTAGAACTGCCTTAGTAACAATCGATGGGGTAATATATTACGCCAATTTAATATCGTGTTCAGTACCAGCCCTACTTACTACCCCAATAGATCCAAAAGAAATCCTTCCACAGTAGATATCATTCTAACAAATTGTCCTCCGTATATATCCCACCCTATTGTCCATCAAAACCTGTCGTCAGATCATAGGCCAGTATCTTTCGAAGTTTTTGATCAAGGTAACATAGCACTGCGCACACCAAAGTTTACCTTCCACAAAGCTAATTGGGATAAATTTAAATATTTAACCGGTCGGCTAACTAAACTTAATCAATCTTTTGAACAGATAAACAACCGAACGGGCATCGACAGCCATGTAAAAAATTTGAATATGATATTGTGGGAAGCTGCAGAATCAGCAATTCCTAAACCATCGACCAATCCTCTTTGTTCGAATATCACACTCCCCAGACACATGAACGCGCTTACTAACGTTAAAAATCAACTCCTTAGATCCTGGCAGAGAACAAGGTGCAAAAAATATATAAAAACCTTGAATGCCATAGGTAAAGACATTAAAACTAAAATATTTGAACTCCGTAATAAAGTGTGGGAAAGAAAGATTGCAAATTTAAAAAATGGAAGCAAAAGCTTCTGGAGAGCAAGTAAAATTCTGAAAAAGAGAAGAAATTTTCTACCCCCTATTAAGGACAATGGTTTTTTGCATGTCACAGATAACGACAAAAGCGAAGCTTTCGGCAGATACATGCACCAAATTTACTTGACCACTGCCAACTTCGGAGATAACAACACTGAACTTAGTACTACTAAAGCTTCAGTAAACGTTCTAAAAACCCAGTCTTGCTCTCGAATCCCATTTCTGACAGTTAAAAGTCTAATAGCTTGTTCACATCGCACCCGATTTCGACAAATCGGGAGATTTCGCGAAATCTAACCCAAAATCTACCAAATTTTCCATACTAAAATCAAAATCTAGTCGATCTCAAATCTCCTAGATTTCAACAAAATCTACTCAAAATCTGATGGTTGCGTGTGGCAGAACTGCAAAAAAAATTTTCACCACACTTTACCACACACATTCAGATGACGTATGACAAGTGTCAAACATATGTGAATTTCATTCGCGCGAATCATGTCAAATAAACGAAAATATAAAAATAAGATTAAGTGGCAGAACGACGCCGAAGAATTCCTTTTGGCCCTTTGGGCCGAAAAATTGGATGAAATACGTGGCCACCGAAAAAATAGCCACGTATTTCAGGAGATGAGAGTTGCGATGGAGGCGTCAAATTTCAAATTCAAATTTAAATTTACGAAACTGTCACTGCCAAATCTAGACGAGGCGATGTGATCACTTGACAAGATTTCGAAATCAGAATGACCAAAATCTAGCGATGTGAACAAGCTATAAACGAAATCATTAAATCACGTAGACCAAACAAATCCCCTGGCCCAGATAACATCCACAATAGCATGCTTAAAAACATGCACAAGAAAGCTATTATTTACCTCTGTAAGTTACTAAATGCTTGTTTAGCCCTTCGATACTTCCCTCATTGCTGGAAGCTCACTACAGTCACCTGCATTGCAAAACCAAACAAACCAAGAGGCAACATCGAAAGCTATAGACCAATAAGCCTGCTAAGCTCTTTGGGTAAAATCTTCGAACGGATTTTGAAAAATCATCTCGAAGAATTTATAACTATAAATAATGTGCTAAAAAATGAACAATTTGGGTTCCGAAGAAAACACAGCGCAATTCACCAAGTTTTGCGAATTAAAAACCTGGTTCAAAACAATTTTCCAAGCTAGAAAATCAACCGGAATGTTAGTCCTAGATATAGAAAAAGCGTTTGACAGTGTCTGGCACGATGGCTTGATTCATAAAATGTTCTGTGTAGGATTCACGACATTTCCATGTCAAATCATTAAAGACTTCCTTTCAAATCGTCAATTTCTCCCAAAGCTTTGACATTCCAGCCGGACTTCCTCAAGGATCTGTTTTGAGCCCGATCTTATACAATATTTTTACAAATGACATACCAGACATTAAAAACTGCAATATGAGCCTTTTTGCAGACGGCACTGCATTATTTTGCTCCTCGGTAGACCCCACATTCATTCAAACAAGCCTTGAACATGGATTTATTCAACTCGCAACCTATTTTGAAAAGTGGAAGATAAAAATAAACCCAACAAAAACTGAGGCTCTATTCTTCACATGGAACCGTAAACCTGAACTGCTCCCGCAATTTCCACTTAATCTAAAAGACTATGTTGTGCACTGGAATAAGGAATCTATAAAATATTTAGGCATTCACTTGGATAGAAAATTAATATTCAAAATATATATTGAACATTCCATCAAAAAATGTGACGCGTTAATAAAAATACTATACCCATTAATCAATAGACGGTCTTCCCTCTCTATCAAAAACAAAAACATTAATTTATATGTCTATGTTTCAGCCAATACTACTATATGGAGCCGTAGTGTGGAGGAGTTCCGCAAAAACCCATATTAAAAAAATTCAAGTTGAAGAAAATAAACTTCTAAAAATGATGCTAGCCCTTCCATTCTATTATCCCACTAATGATTTTCACGAAATTACAAAAGCCCCTTTAATTGCAAATAATATCATTAGTATCTCTGAACGATTCCTGAACACATGCGTTTCTTCTGATAATGCACTAATTCGCAAACTAAAGCTGTAATTTATACACTCGGTGAAACTTTCTGAAGAAACCAAACCATTTTCCGTAAGAATGCCATTATTTAAATTTAGGAGTAAGTTATTAAGTTAAATTATAAGTTATAGATTAAGTTTTATCATAGGTAAAAGCCACTTATAGAAGGTTTTTTACCATTTTCCTTCTACCATCATTATATTATTTTATATCAGTCTATATCAGTCTATTTCCAAAGTATTTTCATATTTATAGTTGTAAGAGCCACCGCTCAATTCTCTAAACTAGTGCCTATTTAAATAAGATCCGTGCAAATATTTTGGCTGAATAAAAATTGAATTGACTTGAAAGTTTTTTTATGAAATAGTCCACGTGGTTCTAAATGAAATTAAAATTAAAATTTAATCCTAAACTAGAAACCTAATATAGAAATAAATGATTCAATAACCAACCAGCTGATATGGCAAATATGCTATGGGTTTCTTGGATTCGTCTACTGTTCTGAAAATTAGTATTTTCAGAGTCGCAATCAGCGCTCGGACTGACGATAGGCAAAATAAACACTAAACTTTGACTAGTAATACTTACAATAACGAACATAAGCACATTTATTTCCTTTGAACTATATAAGAAACAATGATCAATCACAGAATTTAAGTTTTTATCGAACGATAGCGCAATAAAATTTCAAGTTAACAAGACTTTTGTCACGTTGACCTCATAGACGTTAAGTCCCGGCGACGAGACAACGAACCCTTTTGCCGTACAGACTAATTCGGTTTCGGCCTCTACCTAGCTAGAGGTGCAATGACTGCTGGCAGGCCAGCTCATTTCGGCACAGACTGTCGCGAGTGCGTTCTCTAGCATAAGTCCCGAATCCCATTTCAAGAGATTCAGCCATCCATTTGCCCGATTACTTACCCACAAAAAATAATCAACAAAACACCAAATCATATTATCTAGTTTATGAAGCTATGTTACTTTTCAAAAAAAAAATCGCGTGAGCATACCGAGATAATACCGCGTACAAAACCTACCCGAGATTTCAAATATCCTCTACTTTAATGAACAAAGAAAAATGTGAAAAAAAAAACGAATGACTACCGCCATAGTCGCCGTCCTACTCCCGGAAAGAAAACGAGCTTCAGTGGAGCTCGCCAGGTGCAAATGTCGTTGGCTGGGCCCACCCTACCATGGCCTAGCACTTGCGTGTCTGCATGTGTTTTGCTCGCTATGCCCACCAATATCTCTCTCAGTCGTGGTGAATCCTACAACCCGAAAAGCAAGAAGCAGTGAGGACCTTGAAGGAAACTCGCAAAGAAAAAGTTTTCGCCACGCCATACGCCATTCGAGAGTTAGACGGTACAAAAAATCAATTTTTTTTATTTAATAAATTGTTAGTAAAACTATTGAAAAATATGTTTCCAAAATTTTAAATGAAAATTGCAACTCGTTCTATTGTTATAAACCATTAAAGTGAGTAGCTCTCCTTCAGGGCCTGAGCGCTACTATTTTTTCAAACGCGTTTTTCTCTAAACGATTTTTTTTTGAACTTGTGTACACGCTAGTTTGAAATATTTTCAAACAATCGTTTTGTAAATTGGCCGTTACTTTCTTCTTCTTCTAGTATTGCGCTCTATATGCATCTAAAATCGGAATATTAACATTATTTAAAATATTTTTTTTTTGCAAAAAAGTTGGAAAAAAAGGCAGAAAATCATGTTTTTTTTGTTTTGACCCCTGTAAAAAATTCAATTTTCTATTTTTTTGATAGCATTTAGGTTCATCTAGAAGAGAGACATATAATAAAAGTAAATTCCAGCCTCGTTTGATTTCAAATCAAAATTGCGGCTTCCAGAATGTACGGAAAATGCTAAGTTTGATTGTGATCAGGAATATGGGGTCGCTAATATCTGCGGTGTTTTTCAAAGAAATTCTTCAAAAATTTTATGGAATATACTTAAATATATTTACGAAATATCCCCAAAGTTTCAATGAATTATATTCATTTTTTATACTATAATTTTTTTTATGAAAATCATTTAGAAAACACTGTCCTATCCCTATTTCGCCCTTTAAGGTACTAGTATACATTAAAAATTTCAAAATGTTTCGTCCTTTTCTGCCGATCTGCAGTTCCAGCACAAGTCATTGAATGGGAACGCCTTGCATGTCTGCCAATAAGACAGTGCCCTGACAGTGCGGATATGATGAAACTGAATGTCTCACCAAATAACTGCGCCTTACGGAAGGGTTGGTTCCACTTTCGCCATGTAGAGACATGACATAATTTTGATTTTCAATTTTCACCTTTTCCCAATGGCACTTTTGTAGCAGTAGATTGCGCATGATGCTTGCTGCTATATGCGCTTTCCACCGGAGTTTGTAGTCCAGAATTAGACCTAAGTATTTGACCTGATGAACTTGGCTGAGGCTTACATCAACAAGCTTAGGTGGATCAAATCTTGAAATTTTGTACCTTCTTGCGAAGAGCACAAGTTCCGTTTTCTGCAAATTTATCTTAAGCATACAATCTACACTACATTTGCAGGCAAAGTATAGTCTTTCAGGTAGCGTTTTGAAGAATTTGCCTGATATAGCTACTGCAACGTCGTCGACATAGACTACGACTCCACTTCTATTTTTGACAGGAGCTTGTGCACCACTAAGTTTTAAAGAAGGGATGTCTCTGCAAATCCTCTTTCTTAAGGGGCTGTATCCTAGTGTGAAGTTGATGTTCCTGCTGCTTAGCAGTTGTCTGATGGACCTTATCAGGCTGTCATCTACATTGTTTTCTCCAAGTTCCCTACCAACAGCCTTAAGGCTCACATTGTTGGAGGCACCATCAATATCTAGAAAGACTGCTCGCGGATATACTTTGTAGCTTAGCGATTGTTCGATGTAGCTGGTGAGCAAGTGAAAAGTTACGCCTTGCAAAGAAATTGCAGGACAGGCTCTCAGATAAATCTCTATCAGCTTTTCCAGCGTTTTCAGAAAAAAGGTGCGATTAATACACCTATAATTTTAAGGCGAGAAATGGGAGATCTTACCCGCTTAAGGTATGAATACTATTTTAGCGTCTTCCCTACGCTGGGAAATGTAAGCCATCCGCAGACATGCCATAAAAATGGAGTTTAGGAGTTGATTCCCTGTTGGATCTCAACAGGTGAGCATATCGTCCATGCCAAAAGAATTGAAGGGTTGAGAAATGAGCTGATTGCCCAGCATAAGAGCCTGCCGTTTACAAGCACAGTGGTTGACAGGCAGTTCGGGAGCATGTGTGGATCAGCTTTGTTAGCTACATCCTCGCTCCCAGGAAATAGCGATTCCATCAGGACGCATAGCATTTCGGGGTGGGGAGGCGTCCAACAATGTCAATTTCATAGTAGAAAGTTTCTGGTTACCTTCTATGCGTTTGAACACAAAATTTTTCCTAAAATTCAACCAAAGCACTCGTATAATGCCCTGAGCCATAGGTTCTAGGACTAACGTCGTGTTTGGTGGTATTGAAACAAGGAATACAGACTTTAATCCAGTGATTTTGTGGATAAGCCGAGTAAATATCACCCAGCAGTAAATTTTTTTGTTTGTTTTTTCGTCAAATCGCAATCAAAATCTCGAATCCACTTCTCAAGTTATTTGCATCACATCAAAAAGAATGCAAAGTATGATCACCCTGAGCTGTCATAACAAACATGAGTGAAAACATTTAAAAAGTGTCCTTCCTTCAGATAGAGCGTTCGTTGCTAAACTAGGGCGGGAAAGACTGAGTGAAAACAAGCAGCGAAATTTCTCCATGTGGAATCGTACACCTGTATTGAGGAAAGTCTGCAATTGTGTGTCAGCAATTTATAGATGTATACACGCTGCAACAGAATAAGTGTGCGCAATACATGTGTACCGATGCAAATTAGAACACTAACACGCGTACAAAATTCCACATAGCGCGTTTTATAACATATGTGCGTTAAATTGGCTGTAGTGCCCGTGCTATTTACTATTTATTCTATCGTTTGCAAAGCTACTGACAGTGATCTAACGCCGTTAAAGAACCTTGGGCGTTTTGAATATCCTATCACTAGCAACTAGTTCTTGATAGTGTCGCTCATGTTTACGTTACGATAACGTGAATCGCTATACTATCTTTTGACAGTTTGGCACCCCTACAAAATATATCTTTGAACTTCAAGCTTTAATCCGGTTTCATCGGCGTTAAATGCATCATCGTCTGCTAATTGTTTACGTAAATTAGGCTGCAACCAATTTTCCACAGAATTTCGGTCAACAAATGTGAAATTCCTAGTTTTCTTTCCCGACAGTATGTTTTATGTCTAGATTGAAATCGATTTATCCAGCATGGTGAACATGTGAAATTTAACTTAAACTGTTAAGCGTAAGAACTTGCTTTCTCTGCTAAAATAGGACCATTGATTGGTATTCCCCGAATTTTTGCTGTCTTGATCCACCGCAACAAAGCATGTCAATATTGACTTTTGTGAACCTTCGAAGTTGTTTTGGTTTCAAAACATTCGAATTGAAAGAATCCTTTGATATTGTCAAATGACCTACACAAAATTCTTTTTCAAGAAACAAATTTGACTCACCGTTTTCCAGTCTCGTCTACTAGCACTTTCATCGAATGGATGGTTACATAAACACAAACTATTTCAGATATAAAATAATCCACAATATTGAATCGCAATATTGAGCACGTTCTGGACGGTCCTTGGACCAAGACAAAATGAAAACATTGCAACATTTTGATGTCTTTATCTCTTTGTTGCAGTTGGCTGACCATTTGATGGTTATTGTAAAGGTTACATTATCAAGGTATAGAACAAATACGGAGAGCCTGGCTAATTTTTTTTATGCCAATACCTGTTAAATTTCCATGTATGCTAGTCATTGAATTTTCCAACATTTAATCACCGCTGTGTTAATAACCTCGATTGATAAAATAAACAAAGCAGTGAAGAGATCTTAAAGAACTTCTCCGTTGAAGTGAATTAACATGAATCATAAATGAAAGGTGTTCAATGGCAGCATAAAGACCTTTTGATCGGAAAAGTTCATTGAAATATCATAAAACCATGTGCATAAATTAACTTTCAAAAGACGATAGAGTACAATCAGGATCGCCAGTCGTGGCAAAACTACTTTAAATTCGATGACATTTGAACGCAACCTTTGAAATTCAATATGTCGAGGTCAATTGCATTGCTAAGTAGCCGCTTAATAGACATTTTTGTTTGTTTTGATTCCCAACCGAAATTATTCAAAGTTGTTTTTTTTAATTTGAGATATTTATGTGCATTATATGCGAATTTTACGTTTTCTGGCTTGTAATATTTGGAGATAAGTCTCAGTTATTGTAGTAAATCAGCACATAGCTTTGTTTATGGCCTTCTTCAAAAGGACCGAAAGTTATTTAATTTGAAGTAAGGAAAACTTATAATTACTACCATTCGGCACACGATAACGATAATTATGATTCGTTTCCGTGGAATATTTGTCGGTATTTTTTTTTTGTTTTGAACAAAAATGCATCAGCAATGCATATTTCGTTCCAAAATCGAAGAGTTTTACTTATTTCCTTAATAAGTTTCACTTATTTCCGATTATCGCCTAAAAATGTAAAGAAAAGAATCCGAAAATTGCTTCTCGAATCGCACTTAAAGTCTTCAAAATAAAATGTTGAAAAACATGTTCAATTGAAAATAAAATTCTATCAATTACCAGAATGTGAAATTAAAGATTTTCATCACTGGAAAGAAACCTTTTGGCATAGTTTTGATGTATTTAGATATTTTTTTTCTAAAAGGGCGGCATAAAAGTAATTTTGCAATTACATGCAAATTGATGCAAATTTTTCTTCTGTTTCTTCAACAAATTAATTACTGTGAGCTATATCAATAACTTGCCAATGTCCAAATGTACCTATAAAGTAAAAAAATTAAATGGGAAGTGTGGTTTCGGGGTGACGGACGGCATCCTCTTCAGGTGCTGTCATTTACCATCCGCCACCAGACAGCACGACCACGGTTAGGCTTATTAATGGATTAAGCTCATTATACTTCAACTATTTTTTTTTATTATTTGTATCCGCGAAGTATAACGACTGTCAATTTTCGTATATTATGCATACGTAGCAATTCCATACATATTAGGGTTTTCAAACCTCCGTGTCTAGTCGACAAACTCCCGCCCACTAAACCACACTTCCCATTTAATAATGTACCGGCCAGAAGCTTGGAAACAAGAACCTTCATTAATGTGCAATAATAGTGTTAGCAGAGTTGCACCAAAAAGCACACTAGTCGGCGGGAGTTTGTCGACTAGACACGGAGGTTCGAAAACCCTAATATGTAAAAAAAATTAAGATTTTTTCGAGCAGTGATCAGCTATAAAAAAGGTTTGTTGAGAATTGGTTCGTTGGTTGGTTGGTTGAAGTGGCAGCCCTCCAGGGCGTTTCTTGGATAGTGCTGGTCATTTGCATAGAAAATGTTGGATTGTTTCTTCTTCTTCCGATCTGAAACTTCGGCAGAAATCGTTAAAAGGAACATTCAATCTTTCTGCGTGTCTGCTAATGAGGCAATGCTCCATCAGTACGGATACGATAGAACTCAAGCTCTCACGACTCGTGCTGAGGAGCTGCTTGGTGCATTTGAAGCACAGTTCGTGCCAAGTTTTCATGGTTATCCTGCAGATTTCTTCGAGAAGCCAGGCCATATTTCCAGCCTCCATGTAATACTGCTTGGAACCTAGCTGATTGAAGGCTAGAGGTTGGCCGACTTGGGGTGTAAGTGTATACTCCTGGAGCTCAGTGCCAGCTTTCGCTAGGGCATCCGCTTTGTTATTCCCAGGTATATCCCTTTATCCCGATAGCCAGCATAGGGTCACTTAATAATGAAGCGACATCTCATTCAGTTATGTATGACATTCCATTACAGTTTTGGATATATACAGGTATACAAGCTCCTGCATCCCACCTCTTTCTATTGCCCAATCATCTCTGCTTAGGATGACTGACTTGAAACTATGATGAAAGCAGGGAATCGGAAAAGCAAGGTCTAGTTTATCTGGCGTTGGTCCATCTTTTCGTAGTATTGTGGAGTGGCTTATATTTCCCTCATGCCAGAGATGTAGTGCTTTTAATTGAATCGCAGAGCACTTGTTTTGCTATCTCATAAGGAGCTCAGTCGGAAGCCAATTTGTGCCTTTGTCGGCTTTGGTGATTGCAACAGCTGCAATCCTTCTGATCCTGTTTAGCAGGTTTACATTTGATGTTTTCGCAATAGCTGGCCACCAAACAACTGCGCCATACAGAAGGATTGTTTCCTCTATCGCTGTATAAAGCCATGATACAATTTTGGGTTTCAATACCCATTTTTTCAATAGCTCATTTGCAGCAGTAGATTGTGCTTGCCGCTTTGCGCCCTCTTTCTGTTATCTTTGCCTTTCACGCGAATTTGAAGTCCAGAATTAGTCCTTGATATTTGACCTGATGAGATGGTTTGAGACTTAGCTCATCGAGTTTAGGTGGGACAAATAATGGAATTTTGTAATTTTTGTGAAAAGCACAAGTTCTGTGAGTTAGTTTTTATATTACAAACTTCACTCCATTTGGTGAGAATACCTAGACCGAAGATTAGTCATTCCGATAGCGTATTGATGAATTTGCCCGCAATTGCTATTGCAACATCTTCAGCATGACTATTTTTGAAACGAGCTTGTCCACCACTAAGTTCTTCAGAAGGAGTGATAGCATCACATCTTGTAGGTTGCCTCTATAAGTCCTTCTTCTTGAAATGCTGTTGAGAATTAATTTTAGGCTTTTTTATAGCTTCGAAGCGTATTCTTGTGAAGTTTTGCGCAATGGTTTCTGATGGGTGGTATGTGTCGATTGCACCCAGAAAATACTGTACTTGCCGCGGAAAAATCGTTTAATACTATAAACTATCACTCGTTGAGAAAATAAATTTTGACATATTTTTGTATACAACGTTTTGTGTACTACGCCATGATCCACAAAAAAAAATCAGCTCTGGAATTTCGTGAAAAATTGGATGTAGTTATCTTTTCGTGAAACAATTCGCCAACTTTCCAAATCGCGGTACCACATGCACTATTGTCGCCCATTTGCATTGCACCGAAGATACGTTTGCATGATTTACATTGTTTTGAGATGCTTTTGTTTGTCAGATATCAAAATATGGATGCCTTATTGTTTATAGAAGCTCTTATCAATGAAAATGATCTCAGGAATGTCTTTATTATCCTTGAAAACCTAGAGAAAAGTCGATGAAAATTTATTTGGAGCAGTTTTTTGCATTTACAATTGTTTTAATCCAATTTTTTTTTGCAATGGACAAACTCTTATTAGGAGCACCACATGTCCTTGATATATTATGTCAAATAGAGTGGTGAATTCCAAAATAACAACTACTCGATCGATTACTAGGTTGTTTTGATCTATAATTTGGTCAAAACTACGTTCCGAAAGTAATTTGGAAATGTAGGAAAAATATCTGGTTTTTGAATCCGATAATGATTAAATTCACGAATGCATCTAAATTTATGTAGTTTCGTGGAAGTGCAAATAGGCTATAACACGTAGCCCTCGATTGATGCCGGCTCAATTCACGTCGATTTACAATAACGCCCGATTCGTCGTATCCATTATGCCTGTCTGAAAAATGCTAATCAAATTAAACAATCTGTAAAGATAGGGTGCAAAACATCTTGCACAAAGAATTAGCGATGCGAAAGCTCTGCGCAAGATCGGTGCCGCATTTGCTGAATGCCAATCAAAAGCAAATGGGCAAACGATTTTCGCAGCAATGTTTGGACAGATTCAATAGGGATCCGACCGATTTTGTGCGATGATTTGCCACCATGGATAATACCCCGTTTCCATCTACGCCAAATCTCTAGATTTAGGCAACTTTCCCAAATCCTCATCGAAATCTTGTAGATTTTCCATATAAAAATCGAAATCTAGTCGATCGTAAATCTTGTAGATTTCATCGAAATCCACTCAAAATCTCGTGGTTGCGTGTGGCAGCATTGCAAATAATTGTATTTCAGCACATTCAGCAAGTGTCAAATTGTGTTTTGATTACGAATGACAAGTCATTTTAGTGTCACATAAAAGTAACAAATTTTTTATCGTTGATATCCATTGCAATTCCACTCTGTACCAATTGTTAACAACTACGCAATCGCGAAACACACACCACGACTTCAATAACGAGAATTATCTACTTTCAAAATTTTATGTCATCTCTTGCAATGACAGTGACAGTGACAGCCAAAATCCGATTTGTAAGTGGAAACACTACCAAATCACTTCGACAAAATCTAGAGATTTGGCTTAGATGATGCAGTGGGTGGCAGCAGGTGATTCAGCGCTAAAGAAGCAAAGTCGATCGCATCTGCCGGAAAGGTCATATTGAACAGCGTGTTTTGGATGCAAAAGAGATCCTGTTCATTGTTTACCTTGCAAAAGGCAGAACAGTTACAGGCGAATATCAGTTTTACCTTCTTGAACAGCTGGATGCCGTAATTCGCGTAACGAAGAAAAAAATCATCTATCACCTGGACAACGCACCTCAACACAAGAGTGCGTTGGCGATAAGAAAGCTGCGGGATTTATGGTACGATTTGCTCGGCCATTACCCCTATTTTGTTAATTTAGCACCCTCAGGCTTCCACCTGTTCCCAAACTTGAAGAAATTTGTTTCTGGGAAGCGTTCGCATCCAAGGAAGAAGTTGAAAGAACCATACATGAACATTTCCACAACCTTCCAGACTCTCACTTCCGGGAAGGAATACTGATATTGGAAAAACGCTGTTGAAGTCCAGGGCGATTATATAGAAAAATAAAATCATTTTTTATTGAAAGGCGCAGTCTCTCATTGTGAAGCTGGAAACTTTTCACCTTACCCTCGAAAACGCCGATTAAATTTGTGCCGGCTTTATGAGGAACGGAATTGCCGTGTAAATCGAGAGCTACCTGTATTTGCAAGGAAAAAAGCGTTTGAATTCTTTTTTATTAAGAATTTTATGATCTACAAATTTTCTGTAATGCAATAATGATAATTACCTATGGGGGATTTGTTGATTTTCAAAATTTTGGCATTTATGACCTTGAGTTCAAAAAAAATTGTAAATGGCAGTGGCGGCTCGTGGGAGTTAAGTATGGTGGGGCTGCTGGTACGAATTTTCCTATCACCAATATAAGTTCTTATATGAGTTTCCACTCCACCCAAGAGGTACCACATGTGAAGCGTTAACCGATTTTGAGTGATCGGTTTCCCTAAAAGTAGATTCGCTGGCAATCAAAGATATATTCCTGTTATCGTGTTTTGAATAAAATTCAAAGCTTTAATAAAACTTCAGTGCACTCTGAATAAAAAAATCTTGTTCATTATTTCTTTAATCAAAATCATAAATACCATAACCTGAAGAACCCTTTTCTGGAACAAACTTTAAGCACTACAAAACTTTAAAAAATACCAAACACTACCAAGGCACACTAAGTGCTAATACTACACTGATGAGACTACTTTTACATTAACAGTCATCACCTTCACCCCTTTCGGCCCGTCATAAAAAATGTTGCTCATGCCTGCTCAAAAGTATTATCCAGACCATGCCAAGACTAAACGTTGTCGAAGCACTGAACGGGCTGCATATGATTAGCCCGTCCACGATGTAAACACATGTTATTTCAAACACGCACACTCCCACCGCTTCAGCATAGAATTCCCCACTAGTCCCAAAGGTAGAGCCGCCACTGATAAATGGTATCGATATTCGGTGTGTTTTGACTGGATTATTTGCTGAACGAGCAGCAATAATACTGATTTATCTGCGTAGACTGCATCGAGTTCATAATGTGAAATTGATGAATGTCGACATATTTTCAAACGCATCATAAAGGGTCGAAACTGTTTCTTGAGTAAACGTCACAATTTTTTTTTTTCAAAAACACAAATGATTTGGAAATCTTATCGCTGTCGATATATTGTACTTGAAGACGCGCTTGTCGTGTTCAAGGCTGCTAAATAGTAAATGATGATTGAAATAATATAGCTTAATTCTGTAAGATGAAAACTATCATTTGGGTCACTCACGATATCTCACAGAGAAAGGTTAGGTTATGAGGGTGCGTAGCCTAAACAGCGTCCGCTTCACTTAAACCGCCTTTGGTCCATGATGTTCTGTAGACGTGAAAACCTTCTGATTTATCCAATGAACCATCCTGATATCGTAAGGAAATCCAAGAGCGGGTCCATTTTAATGTAACTTAGTTGCCCCAGCTCCTCGAAAAAGATTATCCTTAAGTGCTTATGCCTCCTAGCAGCCAGAGGCGGACATTTACACAAAAAGTGCTCTACTGACTTTGTTACCTCTTCGATACCTCTTCTGATAGCTGGCGGAAACAACGTTTTTATGATACGGAAAAAAATTTAATAAATTTAATACTTTGAGAATATAAAAATGTATCATTTTCGTAAAAAAAAAAAAAAGGATTTCCCAATCAAGCTATCGCCTTTAACCGTATTATTTTTCAATTTTCTTTTCTTATTATTTCTTTAACAAATTCTTAATCGTCAATTATTGTTATAAAAGTTACTCCACAACTTTTTCTGCAAAAATCAGTGGGACACCCCCCTCCGCCCTCAACAACCAAATGTGGTTGTTTTTTTACAGATCTGCCCTGGCCTAAGAGTACCAGTATCTCAACAATTTTCATTCAGTAGAGTTTAATATTTCCAATTTTGTTTCACCTTTGTAAAATAAACCTTAGCGTTTTTAATTATTAAATTGAGTTTCCAGTAAATGTTTGCGTAGCATGTTACCCGCTTCTCTTATTGGGCAAGGTAGTTCATTATAAAAATTTGCTACGGCGTTAAACGGATCCCTTATCAGGCGCTCTATCCTAGCAAATTCTATTAAAATGTCATGCGCGTTTCTCATATTATAGTCGTTCCAGCCAGTATGAGCCATTAGGAATATTTGGCTATGTCGATGTTTATCTTTTGTTCTAAGTCAGCTTATTTTTTTTACCTGAGTCAATCAATATCGTATCGTCAGCGCACATTACAACTTTTCCGTCGATTCCTGCAGCAGCCAAGCTATTTGTATACAGCAGGAATAGAGTAGGTCCTAGAATAGATCTCTGCGGTACGCCAGTAGTATCCTGCGCTATTTTACTGTTAACGATTCCAATTTTATTTGAAGACTTTCTGTCATGTATGTGCGTATATGTTCAATTTCCAAGTTCCTAAGTTTACTTATCAATATATCATGCATCACTGTATCAAACGCCTTTTTTGGGTCAACAAAAACTGCAGCAGCGTAATTCTTCTGGTCCAGTAGCGTATTGATGTGTGTGTCTACAATCGCGTCTGTTGTTTCTTTACCTTCCTGAAAGCCAAACTGGTTTCTATCTAAAATCCTATTCTGCATTAAGTATTCTTTAATTCGCGAAGCTAAAAAAAATTTCATAGTTTTACTCAATTAGTTTAACAAGTTCTTATCATAATTATTATTTAGAGTATTATTTTTATCATTATCACAACAATATTTTTTTATATATTTAATATTAGGTGCCTAAAAAGTTTTTGCGGTTTTTTACTCAAGTTTCAAACGTACTTTTTTATTGTTTCCTATAATTTTATTCAACTAATAATTTACCATTTCCATCAACAACTTGATGCCATCTTTCTGATAAAACCATTATTCCGTCAAAGTAAAACTTCTGTGACTTTTGGGTGAAAAATTAAACTAAGTGATCTTCACAGGTCTCCTTTGAAGATAGTTTTTCACCATTAAGGGGACTTTTAGGTTACGATTTTCAAAAAACACGATTTTTTCGATGATTTTTTTCTTAGAAGGAAAAAAGATATCGTTCTGAAATTTCACACAAATATTTAATAACATTTAAAGTATACAGTAAAAGTATTTCAGAATTTTTAAACTGTCATTTAGATTTTACGAATTTTTCAAAAAAAAAATGCCCAAAATTAATGGCGGACGTGATTTCTCGAGTCTGGAACATCTGAGAGAAAAAAATTAAACCAAAACATAATCCTTGTGCAAATGGCTATCGCGTGAACTAGGATAATTTTGATCCGCCGAAAAATAACAAAATGGCGGCCTTTCCAAATAAAAATCGGGTTTTGAGGTTAGAAAAACAGCTGGAAATCGGAAAATTTATTTTCGATCAACATGATCCTAGTTCACGCGATAGCCAGACATGTCACTAACAACATATTAAAAATTCAGTGTTAACGGATCAACAGTTTTTTTAAAATCATGTCCGCCAACTCAAAAAACGCGATTCCAATAAATTAAAGTTTTAAGTTTTAAAGATAAGCTTTGCAATGAACGGAACAAAACATAGTCTGTTAATGCAAAATCATACGATGGATGCATTATAACTTTCCAACCAACTCTCAATTTTTGTCGAGTCATCAATTAAGTGTCGGACGTTGTCGTGATGGAACACAACTCTCTTCCTGTTGATCAATTCTGGCCACTTTCTTTCAATTGCCTGCTGTAATCTGGTTGATTGTTGACAATAGGAAATAGAATCAATCGTTTGACATGATCGCAGCATTTAATGATACCCGATTCCCTTCCAATCTCACCAAACACAAAGTATAATCTTCCTTGGTGTCAGGTGTGCGGTCTTACCACGCTTTGACCAGAATTTTAGTAGTACGTGATCCAATTTTTGTCACCCGTAATGAAACGTTTCAAAAATAGTTCAGTATCGTTTCTTTTCAATCAGTTATTCATTATTATTGGATGTTTTAGCAAAATTTTGATCAATGTTGTCAAACTAAATTCTATAATCAAGGAATTTATATTTTTCAAATCAAAAGTGTTTTTTTCGAAAAGTGAAAATAAAAACGAAAACAAAGTAGTTCCGAAAATCAATCAAATAATTTAGAATAATAATAATAATAAAACCCCACTGGAAAGTTATTCATGTGGAACTGTAAACTGAACTTTTTTTTGGATAGAAATAATGCTTTTTTAAATTAATTAATGAATTTCCATGTTGTTAAAAATAATGTACATCGCTGGCAATCACTTTTTTCCACCTTCCTGGTAGCAAATGAATTCCGCGTAGAAAGCAGGCTTCGTCCTTTCAGACCAAAAACGAATCAAGTCAATTTTCGATGCCTTGCTCAGAAGTAAAGCGTATTCCAGTGAGGGCGTTTTGCATCGAACGAAATAAATGGTAGTCGGATGGTGCCAGGTCTGGTGAATATGGCGGGTGAGATAAAACTTCTCAGCCACTATGATCCAGAGCATTTTTGACCGGTATAAAAATGTGTGGTCGAGCATTGTCATGATGGAAAATTACAGACTCGTGCGTGGTCCCATATTCCAGCCGTTTTTCTGTCAATGCTTCAAACGAATTAGTTGTCGGTAAAGTTGTCCCGTAATGGTTTGACCTGATTTCAGCAACTCGTGATGGATTGGTTCTTTCTGATCCCACCAAATATTGAGCATTACCTTAGAGTCGTGTATATTCGGCGTTGACATTGATGTTCCTGGTTGGCCGAGCTTCATACACGATTTCTTGCGCTTTGGGTTATCATAATGTATCCATTTTGTGTCGTCAGTAATAATTCGATGCAAAAACGACTTTCTTTTGTGGCGTTCAAGGTGCATTTCAGACATGCAAAATCGCCTTTCGACATTTCTTGGCTTCAGTTCGTGTGGCACCCAATTTCCTACTTTCTGGATGAAGGTAACTAACGCTTTCAAACGCCTGGAAATGGTTGCCTGTGTCACGCATGGTGCTTTTGCGAGCTCATCTTGCGTTTGGCACGAGTCTTCACTGAAGATGGTCTCTAATTCTTCGTCTTCAAATTTTTCTCGGCGCTCTTCGTCATTGATGTCGAAATCGCCAGTTTCGAAGCATTTAAACCACCCAAAACATGAACATTCACCAACAAACGATGACATTCGGCAAAAGTTTTCTTCGCAAAAAAGTATCCTCAACTATACTTCCCGCAAATGTTGTTATTTTCGCCAATTTTCGAGGATTTCCATGAGTATAAAAACTTATGCGCTCACAATATTAGGAAATTGTCTTTGCAGCTTTGACAGCTGACCGATGGTACTTCAAAATGACATATATGTCATTGCAGTGTTACAGCGCATGTGTTAGTAGGGCCATCTGTTGTAAAAGTTCGGTTTTCAATGCATACACCCAATATGAAACAGCCCCTTTCACATGACAAAATCAAAAATGATATGTCACTTTTCAAAACTATATCATAGAATTTTACAATCATCTATTGTCAAAAACGGCAAAAACTTTTTAGATTACTCACTATTTATAAAGACATTACTGAGAATTTGTCTATTTCGACCTCAAGGGTTACACTTTGTGGTTTTTCTAAACTTATTTAATATTTATTGATTTCAGCTGGACGTTTTCATTAGTGGTTTTTCATTAGAATATAAATCAAATATTTATTCAAAGTACATATATTTTTAACTTCCCAGTATATGGGAAGTTCTTGTAATCGACTCGAAAATCGAAATTGAAATTTTCAACATATCTTTACGTTTTGAGGTCTTTAGAGTATATTTTAAGTGTTTTTAGAAAGAAGTATGTGTGTGTGTGTGTGTGTGTACGTACGTACGTCCGTATGTACGTATGTGCGTTCGTGGACAGTTTTTTCAAAGAGCGTAACTCACGTAAACAAAGTCGTATCGACTTCGTTAAGGTGTCAATCGAAGCGTTTCTAGAATCTTAAGTGCTGATTAGTTTTTGGAAAACTTCCGTCGGGGGGGTTTGCTGTTTTGCCCGTTTGAAGGTCATTTCTGTCATGTGTTATATCTCGCGAACCAAACATACGATTTCCTTGATCAAGGTGTCAATCGACGCGTATTAACATTTATGTGATTCTATCATGTTTTAAAAAAATTCGTTGGAGGTGTTTTTTAATGTTTTAAAAAAAAGTGCAAAAAATTGTGTTTTTTTTTCAAAAACAATAAATTTTTAACCTTATTGTCAAGTCCAAGTAATCAAAGTTTATATAATTTACATACTCCAAACAGTTTTTATAAAAATGTCATCAAAATTTTTACTCATGATTCCAAAAAAATTCAAATAAAAAATAAAAAATCATTAACAGTCATTATGCTCTTCAAGGTCATTTCTGTCATGCGTTATATCTCGCGAATCAAACATAGGATTTGCATATTTTAGGTGTCATTGTACGCGTATTAATATTTTTGTAAATCTGTCGCATTTTTAAAAAAATCTTTGAAACCGTTTTTTTTTTAATTTAAGAAAAAAACTGCAAAAAATTAGATTTTTTTCATAAACAATAAATTTTTTAGCTGATTTGTGAAAAATAGTAATCAATCTTTATAAAATTTATATATTGCAAACAATGTTTGTAAAAACACCATCAAAACTTTTCCCCATGCTTACGTGAAAAATTAAATTAAAAATAAAAAATCATTAAAACTCATCAAGATTTTCAAGGTCATTTTAATCATTCACTATATCTCACGAACCAGATATAATATTTGGATCATTAAGGTGTCAGTTGACGTGTATTAACATCTTTGTGAAGTTTTCAACAATATTCGTTTCAGCCGTTTTTTTAATTTAATAGAAGAAAATGCGAAAAATTATGATTTTTTTCATAAAAAATATTTTTTTAACTTGATTTGCACAGCACAGTGATATCAGTTTATAAAATTTATACATTCTTATCAGTTTTTGGAGAGAAACCAGTAAAATTTTATTCCATGATTGTGAAAAAAACTGAATTAAAAATAAAAAATCATTCAAAGTTACCATTTAAAGAGGGTTCATACGAGTGCTTTTACTTTTTATCTTTTATTCTAAAAAAATTGTTGTAAATTCAATCAAAGTTTTAAGGTATTTGCATAATTTGAGCAGATTTTTAATAGTTTTTATGGTCTTTTAATTAAAAAAAATTGCTTAAATTTTGAAAACCAACAAAAATTTTCAACACCAAAAAGGCCCCCACCGATTGATCCGCGTGAATATTCAATCTGTCCTCATCGACCGTAGACGATATGATTCATATTAACTCATTCCTGTTACTGCTATGAATACCTCTCATTGTTGTAATGTTGTTGATGTTTATGTAGATATTACTGGGAAGTTGACCGTGTGGACCTCAAGGGTCGCACCTCGCGGCTTGTTTTTTAACGAGTTGTCAATCGACGCGCATTGACATTTATGTGGTTCTAGCAAATTTTTTAAAAAATTCTTGAAGCCGTTTTTTAATTTTTTAAAAAAGGTGAAAAAATTGGGTTTTTTTTCAAAAACACAAAATTTTTAACCTGATTTTCAAACCTAAGTAATCAATGTTTATATAATTTATATACTCCAAATAGTTTTTGTGAAAAAAACAACAAAAGTTTTTTCATGATTACAGAAAAAATTAAATAAAAAATAAAAAATCATTAAACGTTCAAGGTCATTTACGTCATTCATTATATCTCGAGAACTAAATATAATCTTTCCATCATTAAGGTGTCAATCGACGTGTATTAACATTTTTATGATATTTTTATATATTAAAAAAACGTTAAAGCGGTTTTTCTAATTTATTAAAAAAAAGGAAAATATGTGTTTTTTCATAAAAAAATTCATTTTTAACCTGATTTGCACATCGTAATAATAAATGTTTATAGAATTTATAAACTTTTATCCATTTTTGTAGAGGAACCAGCAAAAAAATTTCTCATGATTACAAAAAAAATTAAATTAAAAATAATAAATCATTCAAAGTCACCATGTAAAAAGGGTTCATTCGAATCATTATACCTTAAATCTCTTATTCTAAAGACATTGTTGTAAAGTCAATCATAGTTTATTAATGTTTGCGAAATTTGAGCAGATTTTCAATAGTCTTCACAGCATGTTTTAACTTTAATGAAAAAACTGCTTTGTAACCTGTACCCCCCTCCGATTGATCCGCGTGAATAATCAATCAAACCAATGCACCAAAATCCTTACGTAATCAATTGACGCTCGCGTAGATGTTATGATTAATATGAAGTCATTCCAATAACTTTTATGAGAGGTACATTTTTATTATTTGAAGTAATATTATTTCCATAATTATTATTGTGTTTAATATTTTTAATATCTATGTAGATATTACTGGGAAGTTGACCGTGTGGACCTCATGGGTCGCACCTCACGGCTTGTTATATTTTAGTTTGTATTAATGCAAGAAAGAAAGGTTTATATATTTCCGTTCAAAAAAATGAGCTCTAAAACATTTTCCAACCACAACTTGATTTGTGGGCGTACCAATAAGTTGTATAATTTACTGCGACAAAATTGTTTTAGTTTTTTTTCAACCCCTTTCGGTTAGATTACCTAAAAATCCTAAGTTACGTTCAGTTGAGATGATAGGCAGCACGTTAAAAAGAAAGTTAGAAAGTACCGGTGCTCAAAACTCGAGCCGTTATATTAATTACAATTATTATGTGAAACTGATAATATTCACTGGTTTTTTATTTATTTTTTCCATTGAATCCATTCGGCGTACGAACATCAGGAATGCATAGTGTATAAAGTTGAAACCTACTAATTAAATCTTTCAAAAAAAAAATGCTGTTCGGGGCTTAGTGGTGGTTTCCAAAAATATATACGTATGTACCTACATTCCCTGTCAACAATTTCTCTTTCCATTTAAGATGCCAAAAATTCATCTTTTAAACGTATCTGAGGATTTATTTTATTTGTATAAAAAAAAAGAAAAGTCTCATCAGCAGATGAAATTGAATACCAGATTCCTGGCATCGCGGCGGCAAATAATTCGACGTTATGAAGTATTAAAATGTCAAATGATGCACATTGCTTATGGTAATTATGAAACTTACCATGAACCACTCTTCGTGGTAAAGTATTTTGGCAGAGATAAAGTTCATATGTGTGTCAATTTCCGTCAGCGTCAACCGATAAATATTATACATTCACAGTCGAACCGGTTCTGAATGCAGATATGTAGACACTACAGCGGTACAAACTTGTACCTGAACGTTGAATGTTTCGACATTTTGCATGTCAATTAACAAACAATGCCCAATTTATATGGGATTATTTTACCTTCGACTACTGTTGAAGAATTCGAATAGATGTTCCCATCCCCAAAACAGCTCTAACATTCAACGTATGAAATTAAAAATCATTAGTCTTGAACTGAAACTTGGCCTGTTTTCAATGTAAACCATTTTGCTAGTATGGCTTTCCTCAGGCACCACCAGGTTTGCATGCACAGTTTCAGGTTCTTGTGGAATCCAGTATGAAAATGTAAAATTTATAGTATCAATCCAAATTGATCGCAACTAGGAGGCAACTGCGCGTAAGAGAGTTAGTGGGGTGAGTTTGCATTTAGATTTTCGCGAGGTTGACTCCCCGCCATTTGGCTAACATCTTGCAAAGAAGTTGGAAACAATTGATTTGTAGTAATTTACAGATTTTGCCTAAGCTTAATGCAAACTAAGTTTCCCAAAATCCTAAAAATAAATCTAAACGCAAGGTCGTTACCAAACGACTACAAAATTTAAAATTTTCGGTGTTTAAATGACTCTAAACCTTATTCGGAGTATTATATTTATAAAACAGTACTGTGCAAGAAATTTTGCTCACCAATAATTTATGTTCAAACTTTTGTGACTTAATTTTTTTTAAATTTTTTTTTTACTGAAAACTGTTTGAAAACACAATAACTATAAGTAGTATTTGTCCAAAACTATTTCAATTTTGTTTAATAATCAAAAAATGGAAAAAGACAAAAGAACTATCATTTTTTTGATAAAAGTGATTTTATTTTTTATTAATATTTAAAAAAACAGTAATGATAATAATATTAAAAATATTTTATTAACTTCCCAGTATATGGGAAGTTCTTGTAATCGCCTCGAAAATCGAAATTGAAATTTTCAACATATCTTTACGTTATGAGGTCTTACGAGTATATATTAAGTGTTTTTAAAAAGAAGTATGTATGTGTGTGTGTGTATGTACGTACGTACGTACGTAAGTGCGTTCGCGGACAGTTTTTCTACGAGCATAACTCACGTAAAAAAAGTCGTATCGACTTTGTTAAGGTGTCAATCGAAGCGTCTTTGCAATTTTAAGAGCTGATTAGTTTTTGGGACACTTCGGTCGGGGGAGTTTGCTGTTTTCACCCCTTGAAGGTCAACCCTGTCATGCGCTATATCTCGCGAACCAAACATACGATTTGCTTCAACAAGGTGTCAATCAATGCGTATTAACATTTTTGTGATTCTATCAAATTTTTAAAAAATCGTTGGAGTGTTTTTTAAATGTTTTTAAAAAAAGTGCAAAAAATTGGAGTTTTTTTCAAAAACATCAAATTTTTGACTTTATTTTCAAGTCGCAGTAATTAATATTTATAAAATTTATATACTCCAAACACTTATTGTAAAAAAAACCACCAAGTTTTTTTTTCATGATTACAAAAATAATTAAATTAAAAATAAAAAATCATTAAAAGTCATGTCCTTCATGGTCATTTATGTCAATGATTATATCTCGAGAACCAAATATAATCTTTGCATCATTAAGAAGTCAATCAACGCGTATGAACATTTTAATGATGTTTGTAAATTTAAAAAAAAATTTTGAAGCCATTTTTTGAATTTAATAAAAAATATTGAAAATTAGTGGTTTTTTACATAAAAAAATTAATTAATAATTAATAAAATTAACATCGTAATAATAAATGATTATAAAATTTATAAACTTTTATCAATTTCTGTAGAGACTAGCAAAATATTTTTTCATGATTTCAAAACAAATTGAATTAAAAATAAAAAAAATCATTCAAAGTCACCATGTAAAAAGGGATCATACGAATTTTTATACCTTAAATCTCTTATTCTAAAGACATTGTTGTAAAGTCAATCAAAGTTTATTATTATTTGCATAATTTGCGGAGATTTTCAATAGTCTTCACAGAACCGTGTTTTAACTTTAATAAAAAAACTGCTTAAATTTTGAAAACCAATACAAATCAAATCAAATTTGCAATTGTGATAGTCAACGTTTTGAATGGTAAAATGTTTTGTAGTCAACACTTTTTGAGATCATATGCTTTGAAAAGTTTTCATCAAATAAAAAATTGTAGTTTTTAGGAGTTTTGTTCTTTAGTATTCGTAAAATTTCTGTTACTTCCGTCATCATTTGTAATACATATATTTTACTTTTTACAATTGCAATTGAACCTATTTTTGACTGCATAATCAATGTTTCTTAAGATCAACAGAAAATTAGAAATAATTATTAGTTTCATTGATGTAAAACCGTGAAAAAATACAAATTCAGTGATTATGCCGAAGTGCTAGCAGTTTTGACCGCAACTATTCAAAATAGCCATCACGCGACAAAATCTCTTCAGTTGTCGTAATAACAAAAACTGCATTCATTTTTGCTAGCGCTGTTTTGTCCTTCAAGCATCGATATGAAAATAACAAATAACGTAGAAAAGGCTTTGTAACCTGTCCCCACTCCGAATGATCCACGTGAATATTAAATCAAACCAATCCAAGAAAATCTTTACGTAATCAATTGACGCTCGCGTAGATATTACGATTAATATTAAGTCATTCCAATAACCTTTATGAGAGGCACATTTTTATTATTAAAAGTAGTATTATTTTCATAATTATTATCGTGTTCAATATTTTTAATATTTATGTAAATATTACTGGGAAGTTGTACGTGTGGACCTCAAGGGTCGCACCTCACGACTTGTTTGAAATTTTATATACAGTTGACATTTTTTTAAATATTTAGTTACCCCCCTTTCCGCCCTATTACTTCTCTGCATCTCTTGGGCATAGATGCAATAATTTTTTGTAATGTCTCCCGTGATATCGTCTCCCAGGTGTCTTTAATCAGATTTTTTTAACGCTTTTTTGGTGCTTGGCCTCTCCTTTGTTACTTTTAATTTAATTATATACCAGAGATTTTCGATTGGATTTAGATCTGTGCTATATGGCGGCCAATTCAAAGTGGAAATATTCATTTCCCGGAAGTGGTCTGCAATCTAAGAATGGTAAAACAAAAAAGAAGTGATTTAAAATTTTCCGAAAAATTTAACATTAAACTAGGCAAGATAATCTTTAGAATGAAACATTTTTTGTTACCTTTTTTGCTTTGTGGCATGGCGCATTATCCTGTTGAAATACGAAGTCGCACGTTTCCCCGAAAAGCTTTAGCACACTAGGTTCCAGGTGTTGGTTCAAAACATTTAAATACACATCTGCGTTCATATTTCTTTCCGCAAATGCTAATTCCCCAAGCTCATCTACAGAAAAACAGCCCCAGACCATTATACCTTCCGATTTGGGAGGCAGTGCCTGCATGCACTGGTCACTGAGCCTTTCTCCCGGTCTTCGACGTACGCAGATCCTTTCATCGCCGACATGCAGTTTAAATTTGGATTCATTTGAGAAGATGACCTGGTACCACATCTCCTCAGTCCAATTTTGATGTTCCTGCGCCTAAATTCTTCGAGCTCGTTTGGCCGAAACACTAAGAAACGGCTTTTTAGCACAGCGTCGACTCCTCAAACCGGCCTTTATGAGCCTTCTTCTCACTGTGCTTGAAGAAATCGTTTTGCCTGTAGCATTGACTAAATCGCTCCTTAAGTCCGAAGATGTTCTAAAACGATTCCGTAGGCTTTGGACCTTCAAAAAAGGTCATCCACAGAAGTGGTCTTCCTAGGCCTTCCGGAACCGCTTTTTTTCGTTGTGCCTGTCTCACAATATTTTTTCAATATCCAGGCCACCGTACGTTGGGAACAACCCACTCGAGCTGCGATAACTCGAGTTGATAACTTATCTATAGACATCAATAATATATTGCTTTTTATATCAGCACTACCTTTTCCCATTTTGTGCACTTGTAGCTTCAAGTAACAACCTTAATTAAACTAAACAAAAATCGTCTACGATCTCAGCTATTTATAGACTCTTAAAGGACCTAGGTAATACCAGAAAGCAATTAAAGGTCATTGCTTTCTTGGAATTTGTCAAAATATGGGCATTTCCAAAAATTTGTAGGGTGAGCAAATTTTTTTTCCACAGTACTGTATTGTGCAATGTAGCATTGAACATATTTTTGGGCTGCAACTTTCCAATGACCGGTTTGATTGCACTATCAGTGTACATACACTGATGAAAAAAAACTTTTGGGACATTGACCTTTTGCTTCTCACAATTAAAATAAACCATGTCTCTTTAAAGCATCGATTTAAGTTATTAATTAATAGACCGGGTCGGGTCTGTAAAAGAACGACTACATTTGGCTGTTGAGCGGGGGCACACTGATTTTTGCAGAAAAAAAAGTGCAATAACTTGTTTAAAAATAATTGATCTATCTTTCCTCTCAAAAAAGCCGGGAACATTCATAAATAAGGCTAAAAGTTTGAAAACTAAAAAAAATGTAGTTGTTCCTCCTTTTTTCACTTCTAATTTAAAAACGGTTTATTTTAGAAGGACTATACTTAAATTTAACAGCCATCCACGTATTCCATGCATGAATATGCAATGAAAATTCATGAATATATTCGATACATTTTGTAGTGTATTCCTAGTTCCAAACCTGTCACTAATTTCCCACACAAGCTTCTGTAAGTAATTTCCCACACAAGCTTCGGTAAGCTCTATATTATACCAAAGCGTATCCTCAAACCTATTTCCCGAATTAATCACTCAGCAAAGAGCTTTACCTTCATACAAGCTACATTGATATGGTAATCTAAATTTCCATTTTTGTCACCGTGTGAAACTCTTAAGCCGGGTCTCCTGCGCGTGTTTTGTTCTACACAAAAACGTTTACAATTTTTTTTTGTGTTTATACACAAACTGTCTCCTGCTCACATATTGTTTTCTAAAACAAATCATTGTGGAAATGTGTTCGGACGAAAACGACGTACTATCAGTGTTAGCTGTGATCGGCTTGATTCCTAAGAGAAGAAAGCCTAAAGTGTGTGTAAGACCCTACTTGCTGTATCGAAATTTTAATATTTATATGGAGCTAAAGAGAGGATCGATTCGGTATAGGATTTCATAAAACAGTCCATTTTTGATTATTTCTTTGGATGTAACACCCATCAGCAGTGCAATTTCTTCGTCCTTTTTTTTTATTTTATAGGCCGATGATTGAGAATCCCAGGTTGCGGACCTTTCTCTAATAAAAGCTATCAATTGCAAATTACTATTTGAGTCCATTTTTATCTGCAACTCAACACAAAAACACATGCGTGGGCCATGGGAATTGTCGAGAAATGATTATACCGTCCCTCTCTTAACCCGCGGGGGGACAAATGTGTAGATGTTTTCCATCGGACATGGAAAGCAAAAACACTGTTGATACCATCAAAAATGTGTAGCGAAAAATGAGGGGAACAATGTTTTGTGTAGATGTTTTATGTATTGTGTAGAACAAAACACGCGCAAGAGACACGGCTTTACACTGGCACAGTTGTAATCAATAAATTCTGTTCTGACAAAATCGTGCTACGATAGCATGGAGCTCGCACTAAATTAACCATCCTATTTAGAGCTTTTTCATCTTGAATTATTAGCAACTTGCAGACTAAACTCTGTTGTTTCGAAGAGTGAATCTATGTGGAAAAATATTCATTGGAAATGAAGAATCAGTACACAATCAAAGTGAGTGGAAATGTCGTTAACATCAACCAACGCCTGATTTCTGATGAGTTTCTTCAATGATTCCCTTTACCGATTGGGGAAAAAACTCTTCCTTCCCCCCCAAAAAAAATCCGTGTGGACGATTTGAAACTTACAAATGTAGGCGCGATATGCGTGGCAACGAAGTATAAAGGGCACCCAATAAATTTTTAACCGAATGTAAAGCTTGATTGTCAAGTGTTTTTACGAGAAATGAACATTTGGTGCACACTTCAAGAAGGATATGAAGACAAAATAAAACTTACATTAATACAAAGAAGGTGACTTTTCGAACTAGCAAAAAAAACACTACCTCGAAAATATATTGTTGTAACTTTTCCGTGAGCCTTTTTAGTTCGTAAGGGATTTTTGGCGTTTTTATATTGAAACGAGTTTTTCTCTTGCAACGTCCTTTTTTTGTTTTTATTCGACTGACTTCCCAATGCTTACTACATACTCTAGATATTCACGGGTTATATCAAATCTCAAGGCTTACTACGTGCTCCAGATATTCACGGGCAATATCTGTGACATTATCCCCTCCTCAGATCTATTCGTCCCGAATAGAACTCACGCCACTAGCTGAGTGATAAGACGTCAACCTGTCTAAATGAACTACTTTCATTTTCGCTCTCGGTTTTCCAGGTTCCTTTATCCGGTATACAACATCGTTGATCCGTTGCATGATCTGGTACGGTCCTTCCCAATCACGTTGTAATTTCGGTGATAGCCCCTTTTGTCTCCGGGGGTTGTACAACCACACTAAATTGTTTGGTGCAAAACCCGCACTATTCGCCTTTAAGTCGTACCTGGCCTTCATCTTCGCAGAATTTATTTTAAGTTTGCCCCGAACCAGTTGATGCACATTGGCCAACCGCTGTCTCAGTTCGCTGACGTACTCCGTTATCTGCATCGGAGCCTCAGGTGGTATTCCATACTTCAAGTCGGCTGGAATGCGGATTGTGCTCCCGAAGATCACTTTTGATGGAGTCTCATTCGTTGTTGAATGTACTGCTGCCCTGTACGCCATCAAAAACAATGGAATGTGCTGATCCCAGTCGTTTTGTTTTTCGTCGACGACCTTAGCAAGATGATCAATGAGCGTTTTATTAAATCGCTCGACCATTCCATCGGATTGCGGATGCAGAGGTGTTGTTCTGGTCTTGTGGATTCCGAGCAGGGTGCACATCTCGGCAAACAGTCGTGACTCGAAATTTCTTCCTTGGTCGGAGTGTAATTCGGATGGAACTCCATATCGACTCACCCAGTTGAGGATGATTTTCTCTGCGACAGTCGCCGCCTCCTGATTCGGTATCGGATATACCTCTGGCCACTTACTAAAATAGTCCGCCACAACCAGTATGTAGCGGTTTCCCAGATCCGACTTGGGAAAGGGTCCAGCGATATCCACAGCGATCCTCTCGAAGGGTGCTCCCACGTTGTAGACCTTCATTCCTCCTCGGGTTCTACGTTTAGGTCCTTTCACCGATGCACAAACTGCACACTTACGGCACCAATCTTCGACATCCTCTGGCGCGTTCACCCAATAAAACCTCTCTCGTACCTTGTTCAAGGTTTTATTTACTCCAAGGTGACCTCCGGATGTACCCTCGTGCATTTCTTTTAAGATTTCCTGAATCCGTTTTCGTGGAATCACAATTTGCATTCGGTGTGAATTGCCATCAGCAGACTCCCATTTCCTTTTCAGCACTCCGCCGTCAAGGTGTAATGAGTCCCATTGTGCCCAATAGCTCTTCACTGTTGGGCTACACTCGGAGATTTTCTGCCATTCTGGTCGCTGATTGGCTTGCTTCCAGGTCATGATTTGCCTAATATCTGCGTCACCATGTTGTTCAGTTTGGATCTCCGCCTGGGACCATCCAGTATCAGGTGACATGCCAATTAACCGTATGTCAGCCGTAGCAGCTTTTCCCTCCAGTCGATGGCAATGCTTACAGCTAGGTGGACACGGTCGACGAGATAGTGCATCTGCGTTTCCATGCAAAGCGCCTTTACGGTGAATGACTTCGAAGTCATAGCTCTGAAGGCGTTCCAGCCAACGGGCGACTTGTCCCTCCGGGCTCTTGAAGCTCAATAACCACCTTAGCGCTGCATGGTCTGTACGCAAAACAAACTTTCTTCCATACAAATACTTATGGAAATGTTTTGCACTCGCAACTATTGCGAGTAACTCTCTCCGTGTTACGCAATAGTTCCGTTCCGGTTTTGATAACACTCTGCTGTAAAACGCGATTACTTTTTCTTCGCCATCCACCTGCTGCGATAATACCGCTCCAATACCGGTGTTGCTGGCGTCTGTATCCACAACGAACGTCTTTCCAGGTCTAGGGTACGCCAACACAGGCGCTTCACAAAGTCCGTTTTTCAACCGCTCGAATGATGCTTCACACTGATTGTTCCAATTAAACCGCTGGTTCTTTTCGGTCAACTGATGCAACGGCTTGGCAATTTTAGCGAAATCCTTCACGAATCGCCGGTAATACGTCGCTAACCCGAGAAAACTTCGCAGCTCGTGTCGATCTTTCGGGGTTGACCACTTCTTCACGGCTTCTATTTTCTCCGGATCTGTTTTGACGCCTGTAGATGAAACCACATGTCCGAGATACTTGACTTCTTTCCCAAACAACACACATTTCTTTGGGCTGAGCTTAAGATTTGCCGCTCTTAGTCTGGTGAATACTTCCCGTAAATTTTGAATTTGCTCCGAGAAACTTCGACCCGTCACAATAATGTCATCGAGGTACACTAAGCATGTTTTCCAGCTGAGCCCCCGTAAAACACGTTCCATTAATCGCTCGAAAGTGGCCGGAGCATTGCACAGGCCAAATGGCATAACAACGAATTGCCATAATCCAGACCCCACTGAAAACGCTGTCTTCTCCCGGTCATTTTTCGCAATTTCCACTTGCCAATAGCCGCTCTTTAAGTCTAGCGTTGAAAACCAATGAGCCCCTGCCAGAGTATCCAAGATGTCATCGATCCTCGGAAGCGGGTAGCTGTCCTTCTTCGTTACCTCGTTCAGTTTTAAGTGCATCCATGAGCCTTCCCAGCAGTGCCGACTTATTTCCGGTTGTGAGCAAGTCCCGTTTCTTCAGCTCTTCTTTGAGCTGGGTCACCTTCAATTCACTCACTTTCGGCATTTTGCACAGTCAAAATGTCCTCGTACACCAAAAATCCCACTTCTGACACCAATGTTGTAACTTTTCCGTGAGCCTTTTTAGTTCGTAAGGGATTTTTGGCGTTTTTATATTGAAACGAGTTTTTCTCTTGCAACGTCCTTTTTTTGTTTTTATTCGACTGACTTCCCAATGCTTACTACATACTCTAGATATTCACGGGTTATATCAAATCTCAAGGCTTACTACGTGCTCCAGATATTCACGGGCAATACCTGTGACAATATATTAATTATTGACGAATTCGATTTTGTCCAAACTACGAAGGTCGTTCGAAAAATAAGGTTGCCAAACCCGTAGAATTGAAGTGAGATGTGTTAGTTGAAATCCGGCAACACTGGCTCACTTAAGGGGGGGGGGGTAAGGTTTGTTTCGTCTAAAAAATATCTTTTTTCATGAATTTTTTTAGAAAAAATATTACTTTAGGTTTATTGTACTTATTATTATATGAAAGTACAACATGTGAAGAATATTTAGGAAAAACTTTGTTCATAAATAGAGAGAAACAACGGATTTATTGTAGATCTCCGCAGGCGCCTAGAAAAAAAGTTTTTGTGCGGTGACCAGCCTACAGCATCACTGCATCATTTGAAACCAAAAAAAAAAACCAAATTACTTTCTTCAGTTTATTACTTTATCTCTCCAGTGACGTCGAGTTTTTTTTAATTATTCAATTTTTAATTTTTGCCACCATTTTGAAGCCAAAATAACGATTTTTGACGAAAAAAATCGACCTATTTGTTATTGTAAAATTGTTAGGAATTTATTTTTTTAATAAAACTCAACGTAGCTAGATAGCTATATATATGCAAAATATGTGTACAAAATTTCAAAACGATCGGTATAGTAGTTTTTTCTGTAGGCTGGTCACCGACTTTAAAAATTACATGTTTGGGAAAATCGATTTAGAGGTTTGTACACTGAAAAAATGAAAACATCTTGAGAAAAACTGGATTTTCTTATAAAATACGTACATTTCATCATCGATGCCGGGTCCATACAGTACATCACTATCATCCACGTTATCTAAGGCATCTTTTTGCTCCTGTCGATAAAAGTAACAATAGAGACCGAAACAGTTGCCGCTCGCCGCCACTTAGCGCAGGTAGCAAAAAGGCGCGCAAACCTAAGAGGTACGGTTATTCAACCTACTGTAACTTCGTTGGTTTTACTCCGAATGACCTACAAATTTAACACAATATTCTTCAGATGTTGTACCTTCAGGAAAAAAATAAACAAAAATGGAAGAAAAAAACAGTTGTCAAACCTTACCCCCCCTTAACAGCACTCCCTCTCTCTACCGTACCACTCCCGTCTCGCTATACGACTCAGTGTCGATCTAGCAGCCCATACGAAATCGAGCCGTTACTGCCAGATGCGAAATCCGCGCTGTGATACCTTTTTCTAAACGCGAAAGGGGTTTTCACCTATAGACATTCCTGCATAACCGAAGTTTATAAAGAAAAGTGCATAGCTTTTCAACATGTCTGTAAATGGTGTAGAGAATTCAGTGAAGATCGTACGGAAATTCACGATCAAGAGCGGAATGGAAGGCCGTCAGTTTCAGACGGGATTGTTGAAAAGATTGAAGGATGATTGAAGATCGGAGGATCATTTGCTGTTCGGGCTCCTAAGATGCCCAGCATCACAATTCACAAGATTTTGACCGAAAAATTGGCCTATCACAAAGTGCATACGCGGTCTGGTTACCGAGAATGCTTACAGAAAACCATAAGCAGAAGCACATCAAATGGGCCCATCAGTTTTTCCAGAAATGTACAGGAAACAATGACGAATTGTTGGACTGTTGATTACCAATATTATGACATTACAAGAAACTCCAATACAACTCCAAGAAAAAATATTGTTTCTACAAGAAAATATAAGGCCTTATTCTATTGGTTGATTGTAGTGGCATTCTTCTTAATCAAAAAATGGCTCATTTAGGCCACCATAGTCAGATTGTGATACCACAAACAATTAAGACGGTACTAGAACCTATGAAGCTAATGTTTAAATTAGCTATTCCATGAGGCTGTCCAGCAAGACTGAGCCTAAAGTGTGAGCGTTTCCTGGATAGTTCTTAGCATCCGCACCAAAAATGTTGGATTGTTTCTTCCTATTCCTTCGATCTGCAGCTTCGAAAGAAATCTTTATAAGGAACACCCAATCATGTTTGTCAATGAGACAAAGCCCCATCGGTACAGATATGATGAAAATTAATGATTCACGACTCCTGTTGAGGCGCTGTTTTGTGCATTTCGAGCTGAATGCGTGCCAAGTTTGCCTGGTTGTCTTACAGGTTTCTTTCAGAAGCCAGGCCCTGTTTGCAGCCTCCATGCAAGCCTGCTTTAATCTTAGCTTTATGGAGGCTAGATGATGCCCGACTTGGGGTGTGAGTGTATAATCCTGAAGTTCAGCACCAGCTCTCGCTAGGGCATTAGCTTCGCAATTTCTCGGTATATCACTATGCCCTGGCACCCAGCAAAGGATCCATTCACAGTGAAGCGACATCGCGTCCAATTGTGTGCGACATTCTATTACAATTTTGGATGCGGTATACACGCTGGATAATGATTGGTCTTGACTTTCGGAGAAAATGTTTAAATTTCTTATGGAAATTCTCTGATTTATCAACCAGTCAACTGCCTTGTATATTGGAATGTGTAGGGATACAGCCTGTCCCTATTGGAACCCGTGCAAAACTGGCTGAAAGTGTATGTCTTACTACTGACCTCGGCTCTTAAGCTATTAATTAGGGTCAAAACTCATTCTTGCTATTCAAAATAGACAACTTTCGTTAACGATACCACATGAATTTCATAGTGGTGTCAGTTTGAAATCAAGCCTTGAGAGAAAGAGTCATGACAACGAACTTTTAGAATCGTGACGAAGAACTTAAAAATGAGATTAACAACTGGCTGATTGAGCAAAACGTTGGCTTATATATTGCAACGTGTAAAAATAGCATTGCTGTGGAAGCAGCGACTGAAGGGACAGTGACATATCAAATTACATTAAACAAAACGGATGAAATCATAAATTTCTGTGAATACACGCAGCTCTTTAATTTTATGGAAAATTTTAATTAGAACCCAAATGACCAGAAACTGAACCATCATAAACTTAACCATGTTTAAGAAACAACCAGCACTACATTGAGTTGATCAGTCCATTCCAATCCTTTCAATCCATCAATAAACTCCACGTAGTTTCACGACTAAAACCCCCGTCATAAAGAAAAGTGAGAGTAATGATTACACAGTTCATTTATTTTACGTATGTTCGAAAAATGAAATTCGAACTTTAAAATGTGTGTCAAGGTTGGATTCCCTGGCAAAGTTGCACGACATGAGAAAGCAATGCATGGATCTCGTATTAAAAAAAAATCCGGCATATTCTTCTGCAGCACAATGCCGATTGGCAGACCGGTTTCTTCATCCATTGATGATCCGTTCGTTGGCAATATCTTCAGATACATCAGCTCAACAGCACACAGGGATTGGTGCATATGATGAGCTTGGCAATTATGTATAGCCGCGGAAGAATCCAGCCATCCAACACTTTCTTTTAAACTTGTCGGTCTAAGCATGTCGGTTTATCTTTTGATAAAAATTCGGGTACTTCTCCACGAACTACTGATCACAAAAGCTGTCGAATGAACAACATTCAGATGATTTGCGTTATTCGTGAAGAAACTTACAAGAAAGCCATCAGCCAGTGAAATCTACTATAGATGAAATGTTGAAATAGTTGTAGTCTTAAGGTCGCACGTCAATTTAACTTTAACAAATGCTTGGTTTAACCGAACAGTCGAGGAAGATTGGTAAATCTATAGTTCACTGAGAAAGTCTTTATTGCAGCAGCCTCTGTTAAAGGCACAAAAAATGTGAAAGGTGGAATTAATCTTCTGAATATAAAATATTCACAAAAGGGCTATGCCAGAAAACACTTGAACAGTTTTCATTTATCATATTGATAATGGAAAAAATGGAGACATTGGTCTCCATTTTTTCCAATTTGTTAGGAGTGAGAACTTGAACTTGTTTGATCTAAGAAACACTTTAAATAAGAAAGTGTTTTCAATTTACTGTCGTGAAGTCTGAAGTCTTTTCTGCTCAAACAAGTTGCAGTCTGCTTGGCCACATGACCACCACCAACCAGATGCATCTCATGCTTGCCTTCTATACGGAAAATGTCAATGGATAGGATATAACCCAAATGAAATGAGAGTTTCAATATGTTGCTTTTGAATATGGGGATGAAACATAAGGATTATAACAAGCTTTGCAAAAAGGTATCATGGTTATTTAGTTCTTCTGCTTGCTGAATGGAATAACTTTTTGTTGCAGCATAAATTTTTGTGATTCCGTCAGAAATACGAGAGTCGGGCCTCTCAATTTTTATTTATTTATCAACATAATCTCAAGAAAGGCTCATACATATGTCATATCGATGTTATAATTTGATTAAACCGTCTCTGTAGTGCGATTTATCGAGGTCTTCTGAATAGCTGTTTCCCGCATCAATGATATCCTCGTTGCTGGGAAATCTTCGTCCTTCAAGAATTTTTTTCCGAGTAGGGATCAGGTGGTAGTCTTTGAGTGCTAGATCTGCCGAAGAGGGTGGATGTTCAAGCAATTCGAAATTTAATTCATAAATTTGTCTCGTTGCAATGACTGAACGATGGGCCGGAGCATTGTCGTGATGAAACAAGACTTTTTTCCCAAATGAGGTCTTTTTCTTTTCATCTCATCAATCAAACTTTACAGTAAACTTGCGGAGTAGTCACCAGTGATGGTTGATTGATTATAGTGGCAGCCTCCTTTATCCAAAGATGGCTCACTTAGGCCACTATAGCCCCATTGTGATACCCCAAAAAAATTGAGACGGCACTAGAGTCTGCAGGATGACAAGAACAATTCAGATTCTAGTATGAAGTTGGCTATGCAGCTAATATTCAAATCAGCTACTTCCGTGAGGCTGTCCAGGATAGGTCAGCCTAAGGTTGCATGCGTTTTCTAGACAGTGCCGGGCATTCACACAGAAAGTGTTGGACTGTCTCTTCCTCTTCTTCCGATCTGCAACTCCGGCAGAAATCGTTGAAGGGAACGCCCAACCTTTCTGCGTGTCTGCCAATTAGTGTAGTGTCAGTATGGACACGATAGAAACTCAAGGTTTCACGACTCGTGCTCAGGAGCTGCTTGGTGCGTCTGGAACTCAGTGCACGCCAAGTTTGCCTGGTGGTCCTGCAGGTTTCCTCCAACAACCAGGCTCTATTTGCAGCCTTGATGTAATGCTGCTTAAGTCCTAGCTTTATAGAAGCTAAAGGTTGACCGACTTGGGGTGTGAGTGTATACTCCTGGAGCTAAGGAGCTCCGTCGGGAGCCAATTCAATAGCAATAAACAGTGCCTTTGTGGGGGTAGTGTCTAAGGCCCCGGTGATTGCAATAGCTACAATCCTTCTGACCCTGTTTAGCAGATTTGCATTGGATGTTTTTGCAATAGCTGGCCACCAAAAAACTGCGCCATACAGAAGGATTGGTTCCACTATCGCCGTAAAGCGTCTTGGTACAATTTTGGGTTTCAATCGCTACCTTTTCCCAATGGCTCTTTTGCAGCAGTAGATTGCGCATGCCGCTTTGCGTCCTCTTTCTGCTGTGTCCGCTTTCCACGCGAATTTGGAGTCCAGAATTAGACCTAAATATTTGACCTGATGAGATGGAATGAGACTTGTCTCATCAAGTTTAGGTGGGACAAATCGTGGCATTTTGTACCATCTCGTGAAGAGCACAAATTCTGGTTAATCTTCATACCGTACTGGTAAGAATACCGAGGGCAAAGTTTAGTCTTTCAGATAGGGTGTTAACAAATTTGCCCGATATTGTTATTCCAATATCATCAGCATATGCTTTGACCTTGCAGCCAGTCGCTTCTATTTTTGACAAGAGTTTGTCCACCACTACGTTCCATAGAAGGGGTGAAAGCAACCCACGTTGTGGGTGCCTCTGCAAGTTCTCCTTCTTAAGATGCTGTTTTCTAGTGTGGAGTTTATTTTCTTGCTGCTTAGCAGTTGTCCGATGAAACCTATCAGGTTGTCATCGATATTGCTTTCCCCGAGTGCTTTCCCAATAGCCTTATGGCTGACATTATTGAAAGCCTCTTCGATGTCTAGAAAAACCACTTGCGTATATTTTTTGAAGCTTAACGATTTTTCGATGTAGCTGGTGAGCGAGTGAAGAGCTGTTTCAACTGATCTCCCTTTTGTGTACGCATGCTGTGCATTGGAGATTGGTTTCAGAGTAGCTCTCAAATAAATCTCTATCAGCCTTTCACGCCTTTCAGAGTTTTCAGCAGAAAAGAGGTGAGGCTGATAGGTCTATAGTCCTTAGGTGAGGAGTGGGATGTCTTGCCCGCTTTGAGTATGAAGACTACTTCAGCTTCTTTACACCGCTGTGGAATCTAAGCCATCCGTAAGCATGCTTTGATTCCCTGCTAGATCTCAACAGGTGAGATATTGTCCATGCCAGGAGATTTAAAAGGTTGAAATGAACTGATTGCTCACCGTAGGAGCCTGTCATTTACAGTGATACTTTTACTCTTTTCCAATTACTCAATAAAAATGCGTCCCAGAAAACACTCGACATAACCTTGTTAGCTGACAAAATTGACTTTTCCTTTTTTGGAGTTGGTTCACCCGCCGCAATCCACTGTTTTGACTGTGATTCACTTTTTGGAGTGTAGTTTGTATCCAAGTTTCATCCATGGTAACAAGCCATCTCAAAAATGTACTGGAATTTTTACGGTAGAACTCCAAATTCTTAACAGCAACAGCTTTTCTATGCAACTTTCGATCAGGTGTCAACAAACACGGCACCCACCTCGCAATCAAGTTAAATGACCTGTAACTATAGATGCGAGCTAGTCTAGAGTAAAACTATACGATGCTAGCGTCAAACTGACCTAGTGGTGTCATCTCTGTGTGAGACCCGGGACTTATCAGCCGACCCTCGTAATGGCTCTTAAAGAATCATTCCTTCAACCACACGTCTTGCCTATCCTAATGTTTATTCAAAGCAAAAGATGCTTTTGATTTACCTAACTTATTAGCTGGCAAAATAGGCCGACTAATTCCTTGGCTCGTCGCTAAAAGGATGAAACCTTCATACTAGGTACCATGAGAATATGAATACAATACACTTGCCCAGCCAAATCCTTGTGCGATGGCCGTAATTGTGGCAGTTTATTTGAACACATTCTACTAAAATTTACTGGAAATATTAAAAATACTTGACGCACTTCTAAAATCATCAAACTTTCCTGAAATGAAGATTTGGTCGTCTACAAGCGTCTACAAGTTTGATACGCAGGAGTGCCAGCTCCCTTCGAACACATTAAATATTCACGCTAATTGGGCCTTGCTACAAAAAAAAAACACTATATATTTTAATCCAGTCATTGAAAGTAAAATACAGCAATACTGTGAAACTTCGCCAGACAGCACTGATTTGCACAAAAATTTGGATTTACTTCAACTTACCCTCTACTCCAAAGTTGACCCTGTGTCGGGGTTGCTCTTTATTTTTATGTTTTTGGGATGAAAACTACCCCTGTTCGAAAATAATTTTAGAATTGTAGATTCGAGCGCGTAATCGATTGAAATCATCTTAAACCCTTAACTGGCACAATTCAAAATAATTACGTAACTGTCGCAGGGGGTATTTTGGACCCCAGTGTCTTTAAATTGCTGGAAAATTTTTAATAATCGATATTTTTAATTCAAAGTTTTTTGGGCATTTCTTAAGGTCTTTTCGAAATAACAAAACGATATTTCAAGCCAAATTTTATTATTAACGATTTGAAAAAAATAAAAACCACAAAACTTTTACACTTTTTATTAAAAAATCGTAACTTTTTTAATTCTTGAGACTTTGGAATCAAAATTCAAAAATAAATATATGAAATAGTACTTCTAAGGTGAAATGAAATATACATGTCTTTATTTCAAAAAAGGTATCCATTTTCAGGAAAAAAACTGAAAAAAAACTGGAGCGAAAATGATACAGCATTACTTGCAAATTATAATAGTTTTTATGTAAGCAGAAAAAATATAAAGTAATACAAATTTTTAATACAGAACGTTACAGCAATATAGAGAGATTTTTTAAAAAATTAAATAGATATTAAAATTAATTCTTTCTTCTCCGGCACATTGAACACACAAGTATAGACGGTGTGTATTGCACATTGGTCTTCTACATGAAGGACACATCATTTTAGTTTATTTTTGTCAGCTTTACGCGTGTATGTTGTAGATGGACATTCCCTTCTTTGATCTTGTGCATTTGCAGCAGCTGCACGTTCTTGTTAGTAAGCACGTATTTCTGAGAGTCGTTGTTCCAAACTGACGTTTTCGATCTCGTCAGTATATTCTTCCTATTCATTGGAGCTGTTACCAATAGGTTCATAACACAGGCCAACAAAAAAAAAATTGTAAAAACTTTTTAAACCAATTCACCTAAGTTTTATGTATTTTTAGGTGCTGAAACCGTATTTAATATCAGGTTTTTTTTATTACTCATAATTCTTTCACAATATGACATCAATTACATACTTCACAATAGGGAAAATTTAATACATAACAATTAAAACATCATAGGTTTGCTTATTAGGTTACAATTTTTAACGACGGAAATATTAAATAACTACAATGTGGATATTTTAGGTGCTTATTTTTTATATTTCCTTGCCCTTTTCTCTGTAAAGTCTCGTGCATATCTTTTGCTCCGATGTGATGCATTTGGTTGTTCTCTGTGAAGTGACCAACAGTAATCACCCATCATATTGATATTCCACCGTTCCTGGTATCGTTTCTCCATTTCTTTTATGTCCTGATGAAACCGTTCCCCCCTGCTCTTCACTCACATCACCCAAGTTTTGCGGAAAAAAGTCGAGAGGGTTGTGCAAAAAGTGTACTTTGAGGCTCATCAGACAACCAAGAGTTTTGAACTTTTCTATCACACACGCTTTCACATTGCCCAAAAACTTAGTCGCAACTTCTTTAAATTACATCCAAGCCTCCCTTTCCTTTGCACTCATCGTTTCTTCGAAGCTGGAATCGAACATCATTTTACGAATATCAGGCCCAACGAAAACCCCTTCTTTTAGCCTAGCTTCTGATAAATGAGGAAATTTTCTACACAAATATTTAAAACAATCACCATCTTTAGGCACAAATTGTTTCATTAAGCCCAACTTTATGAGTAGCGGTGGTAGGACAATCTTTTTAGGATCTACTAAAAAAATGCTCTTCTCGTCAGGTGTCAAAATTTTTCTTACGGGCCATTGTTTTTTAGACCAATGTTGATCCTTTTCTCTGCTGTCCAACTCACATATAAAACATGGAAACTTTGCAAATCCCTTTTGTTGACCAAAGCGCATGGATCTAATTTTTAAATCTCTAAATATATCAACTGTAATATTGAATTTAAAAACAGAATGTTAGTCTCATAACCCTGTCTGACCGATATTCTGAACATTAGTAACGTTTAACTGCATTTTTTTGACAGTGATTTTTCCGAAACTACTGAATTGATTCTTCTGAAATTTTTACCATTTATGTACATGTACATGTATGGCTAATGTGTGAACCACGGGCGTTTCAAAATATATATTTTCAGTTTTTTTTTTCACCCAAAAATCACAAAAAAACTCGAACTTCGAAAAATTAGTTTGAGCCCTCCGCCATTTTGTTATTATTGTACATAACTGTATACATTAGATTCAGACGAAAACCACTGGCTTACTAAATAAAACTGTTTTTGAATTTTTTGTTTCCGACCATTTATCGCTCCAGGATCACTGACATATGCATTTTTTTATATGACTAGGAAAGTGCCGCCATTTTGTGTAAAGTAATAATAATAATTCAATGAAATAATTTTCTTTTGTACGTTTTAACAGTGTGTTTAATGAAGCCAAAAAGAATCAAATTAATATCTACTCCAGGAGCATTGTAATAAATTCTTAAAAACAGGTAAATTTGTTGAGTGCATAAAGCTCTTCACTCCCTTAAGGGTTCTTGAATGTAGTTTTTGTTTCTACGTCGACGCAACTAGATTTTGTAGCATTAAAACCATTTTTGAGAGCTGCATGCGAAAATTTCGATATGTGTTGCGTAAAGATTTTATTTGTACTATTTCAACATTTTTACCACTTCATAGAGCTGTTCGTGTTGACCCTAGGGGTCGCAGCTCGCGTTTTGTATTATTTTTTGTAGCCATGAAAACACCTACAATTTTTTTTTTTTGATGATAGCTGTTTAAACCATCTGATTTTGGAAAACATTGATTGCTAAAAGTGAAAATCAGTGAAGAAATTTTCCTTCATTTGTTTTTATTAAATTAACAAATACCTATACTGAATTTATTCAAAATTCAATAGAAGCATACAAATTCTATTTTGCTTCGATTGACACCCAAACGACGTCAATACGTTTGATTTGCGAGATATGGTGCTTGACAGAAAAAGCCTTGAATAGGTTTCCACGTACTGATTTTATTTTTGGGTTGCTCAGACTAAAAAATAGCTTGCCTGCTTTGAACTCAATATGTGCTCATTTTGCGCTACTGAAAGTGTTGAAAATATATGACTGTTTCACAAAAGCAAAAGATATACTCGTAAATGTCGGCAAGCAAAAAATAGCAGGTTTTCTCATAGCTTGATATGTAAAGCCTATTTACACTGCCACCAAACTACATAGTTTTTACTACATTCGTGATTTTGACCATTATTTGGTACAGTACTACAATTTTCTCCGTATATTTTCAAATCACCTCCGGAACGTAATTTGGATAAAATCCCGAATCAAAATAATCTAGTAATCGATGTTGACATTTGCAATAGATGTCGCTAGTTAATGTTTTCGAACTCACCACAATGTTTGACACCACATGTCAAGATAATGCAGTGCTACTAACAAGAGTTTGTCCACTGCAACACAAATAAGTCAAATTCAAACAGTTGTGAAAAGCAAAAAGTTGCTCGAAATATATTTTCATAGAGTTTTCCTTTGGGTTTCATGGGAAATAGTGACTTTTCTGAGAGTATTTTCGTTCAAAAAAAACTTTTATAAATATTTAGGCAAACATTATTGTGAAACTAGAACTGATGAACATATATATCTGACAAACGAAACCATCTCAATGCAATGTAAATGGTTCGATGCATTTCGAAATGCGTCAATCATAAACACGTGTTTTTGAAGTAGTGTAAATGGGCTGAAAGCGCCCCAGCAAAGTGTTCTTTGGACGATCTCCCAAACAGCAAACCACATCAGGTAGACGTGCCGCTACATTCAACTCATGCAAGTGAATTGGCCGCTTGACCAACTTTGCACCAAAGTATGGCATGATGTCAAATCGAAGGGAAGATTTTCTCTAATACCACCGGCACACTAGGGCTGATAATGAGCTCACAGTTCATTAACAGCTTGGATCAGAAGCAGTGTCGTACCACAGGGGCGGGGGGGTGTACGGGTTCAAACCCCCCCTCCCTTGGGTAAACAAGTTTAGCCACGTAAATGAAACCAGACATGCAATCGGGCTAAAGTTTGCCAGAATTATTTTTGGAGGACTCCAACTTTTACCGGTAAAAAAGTATGATTAAGTATGATTACATAATTATATCTTCATATCTACACCGAAGCACTAGCAAACGTACCTAGTCAAGCCTACAAAAATATGAACCCCCCGTTATCAAAATCCTGCATACGCTACTGATCAGAAGGGATAGTGACACACTACGTGTGGTTCATTGTGACTGACCATTGGACTGTCAGTAAATCTTTTAAATGCTGGAAAACATTTGCAAATTGATTCACTTTCGTGTCACAAACACGGCCTATTAAAAGCATCTCTTTATTAATTACCTTCAAATTCCCTGAAATTCGCTGCCATATGTCGAACTGACAAGTAAAATTGCACCTAGTTCACTTGCTTTGCTCATAGATGGCACTTGCAACAGTAAGTTTTTAACTTGATTAAACTTCTAATGACATAGCTTTTGCTTACTCACCGCGAGATCATTATTAGCCAGATTGAGCCGGAAGCACATTATGGGCTGTAATGTGTCAGCAGTATTAATCGTTATTAAATGAAATTCTGGTAGCATATTTGATTGATTTCATTCTCACTTCGATTGACATGATAGCAGCGTTAAAATATTACTATGGATCCCAGTAAAAGTTCCTAAATCAACCAAAAAACTATAGACAGAAGTGCCTGCTTGACCCTTACATTCACTTAAGTGCTATTTGTATCCTTCTCAGAACAACCCAATTTAGCAATGGTACTAATCGTTTGTTTTTATTTATTTTTAGCTACCTTATCGGAATATTAACATGCATAGACGCTGAAGATGTGACGAACGTGCGCATCGTTAAAACAGTATCGAGTAGCATAAGTTCCGAATCACCATCTACTGCTGGATTTGAGTCCGCCCATAAACGGATGGAAAATGAATTCCAAACTGCGCACAAGATTACAAACGAAAGACCTATTATTAAGCTGCTTGACGATCCAATCAGTGCTGAAGATATTATGCAACAGCAAAATCCACAACATTTGTTGTCGACCAAGGAGCGACCTGAACTGAATCCTGTATTGAGTGCCTTGATCAATGAAGATGTTATGAAAAGTATCGAGTCAAAACGTGCAATCGAACAATCAATTGACGAAAGCAGTCCAGCCCCAGCTTCAGTGGCTGTTTCACAGGATTCTAGCACTGAATCTAGCATGAATATTCTAACCACTACTAGTGAACAACCAATTCGGGTGGACGATGATGTCCTGAATGAAGGTCTTGTCGACCGATCCGTGAATTTGGAAGAAGCAGGCTCTGAATCAAACCAAAAGTCACGAATTCAGATCAAAAAAGGACCCAATGGCGTCGATTACGAGTATGAATACGTCTACTATTATTATGATGAGGATGAAAAGAAAGAAAACGGTTCTGGAGGTAATAAACAAAAAGATCAGGCAGATACTACTAGGGATGGAATGGCACGTGGAAAAAATCGCTACACAAACATTGAACGAAACACAACGTTAACTCCTGACAATGAAATTTCGGGAAGAGGTCGTGGCAGATCGAATTTAGCTTCGGCTGCTAGCGACGTAGAAGAAGGACGTTTACCTCAAAATACTCGTTTTCCACCAAGAAGTCGAGGAGGGGAGGTGACTGCTGCACCCGATGCTGCGCAGGCTGCTGGTGAAAAAAGTAGTCGCCGAACAGGTGTTAAACGACCTAGTTTGGATTTGATCGACAGCGATACCTTTAACACGGATGAGAAGCAAGTTAAGAGTAACCGAAACATAGAGAATGAGTTGAATAAGAAGACGTCTGAGGCATCTAATGCTGAAGAGCGACAGTTGCAAGAGACTGACGGAGGCGGTGAGGCCCAAACAACTATTGCCGACTTCGACACTGAAAATACTACACCTTTAATGGAGAAGGCTGCTTTAGATTTATACGCGATCATAGCAAACGAAAATTTCAATATGGATGCAACAACAGGAGATAGCGTCGACATGACAACCACTGATTTACCAACAACAAGCGGAGAAGAGTTGACAACTATAATGGAGGAAGAGAGCACTACAACCACGACTACTACCACGACGACTCCAGAACCAACAACCACAACTACGACAACAACCACTACCCCAGCTCCAGGAGGTCGAAAAGGACTTGGAGGACGTAATCGATTCCGACTAAAGAACGGCGCGTCTACAACCACAACTACTGAGGCTCCTGCTGAATCCGGGAAGCCTGCTGGCAAAGCAAAAGGTAGAATGTGTCTATCAAATAGTACATGAACGTTATACAAATTTTTGTTTCAGGACGCTTTGGAGGCCGTCCGTCTTTCGGAAGTGGACGTACCCCAAGACCGAGTAAGGAAGTCAAAGAAGAGGTTAAGGAAGAAGTTGTAAAGGATGAAGCGAAGTCTACCTCATCGTCACTTCGAGGCAGAAGTAAGTTTAAAACAATCGTGGCAACACGACACATTGTAATTGAATCTCTTTTCAGCACGGAATCGTTTCAATTTACGTGGCGGAAGCTCATCGACTACAGAAAAATCGGCTGATGAAAATAGTATTGAATCGAAGCCAGCTTCAACCACCGCACGTTCTTTAAGGGGCAGACCTCAGTTGAACCTTCGTGGACGTGGACGTCCAGCAGCGTCCAGTGCTCCATCTGCAGCCGAAAGTGAAAGTGGAACCGAAAACGAAAAACCAACAACGGCACCAGCTTTGGCATCACGACCATCTCGATTTAATTTGGGACGGCCAGGTGCAAATAGGTTACTTCCCCGTGGGCGTATCAATCCACTTAAAACAGCCGCGACAAAAGATACCACCGACAGTGGCTTGACAGAGCAAAAAACTGACGAGACGTCCGGCAACGAATCTGCTGCTTCACCCACCGAAGAGGCATCTGCTGCCGGTGCAAGTGACGATAAGTCATCGCAAGATGCTTCACCCGCTGCCGGTGGACTCAATCGCTTGAAAAGTCGACCAAAGATTCAAATTACACAGAAGACTGCAAAGGCTCCCTCACCTGCTTTAGTAAGAAGGCCAAACCCTTTGATTGGAAGAAAACGTATCGGCGCATCTACCACGACAGGTAAAAGAAAACCATCCGAATAAACGGGCGATAGAAATGGGAAAAACTACACGACAATATGACTTTTACTTTATAATAAACACACATATACCAGAAGAAACAAACATTTGGACTCACAGTGGGTATGACAAATTTACGCTAAGACAAAGTTTCACACAACACTTTAAAGTATTTCACATCAGGTATAGTATTTTAAAGCACATCCATCTTGAGGTCCTTTCACCCTATGATTTTGACTTGTTCTTAATCGACATTTTACACAGTCATACTACATTCGAAAAAAAACATCTAATGATTCTTATTTGGCGTTTCAGTCGAGACTAGTTTACACTTTACCATGACTTTTCCACAGACGGTCAATTTCGTTAGAAGAAACGTGTAACACCAGCGGACAGACCAAGGACGAAAAAAAAAATTTAAATTTAAGGGACTAGAAGACTAAAATACCAAAATCACACGGTAGACTGAATTTCACACACACGGGCCACGTTATTCGTTACAAGCAAAACCTCATATAATGCAACCGACTAACGTTTTCCTCATTTTGCAGAAGGTCCAGCTGGTGAAGATGGTGCCGGATCGGATGGAAATGGCGATGACGATCATGTCGCCGGTGATAGTGAAGATCCTAAGGACGAAGCAGCATCGGTTGCGTCCGAACAAGTTGTTGAAGCCTCATCGGAACAACCTGCCAGGGGTCTGGGTTTATTAGCCAACAGAAGGCGTCTTTCACTTCGGAAGCCCGGAACTGCAGCCTAATATAATATCCCCGGTTAATTTTGAACCACTAACTTTTATACTGGTTCTCTTTCTAAAAAAAACAAATATTTCTTTCAATTTCACGTTGCCCGGCTTTAGCAAAAAGTTCAAAATACATGATTCGTCTATTTTTCTTCTTCTACTTATAATTACAAAACCTGGAACACTATTGCGAGGCTAATTTTTATGCACGAAGCTCTTACTTATTTCCAAACCGTAGAACAACCATTTACTTATATTTAAATATTGTTCGATTCACATTTATAAATCTTTTTTTGTACTTCCTTATTGCTAAGTTATGTAACTAAATGCCAAGAGAAAACGCCTCTATCTTTTTAAATATATATATATATATAATAATGAAGTCAGTGGGAGTTTCGCTCGAACTAGTGTCTTTTAGAATTAAGCTTGAATAATCCTTCCAAATCGGGATCATTTCTTATTATGATGATTGTTTTTTTATGTATTTTGGAAGAGAATGTAAAATATGAAAACAGCCATTAAGTAAGGAAAATGAGACGGAGAAATGAATGAAATAAACGATGTAAGAAACAGAGAATAAAGTAGAGATTTTTACAAAAAAAAATACATTTTCTTTTATTACTGACGAATATATTAAGCTCGGAATTTTACGAAGGCTTCAAATCCTACAAATTAATTACCAGAGTAATTTACATTGCAAAAGATCTCCTGTAGAGGATCAAAGTCATTGTATAAGTTAACAATTGCTGATTGGCAAGGACGAAGCCTAGCCGCTGGCACTAAATGAGACGCAGGTTCATGACTTCACTCACGATGAGTTTCTGTGAACCACTCATCTAAAGCTAGCTGTTCATCTCCACTGAGATATCTAGTTTCGCCAGCTTTTGAACTGGTGTCAATATCTCGTTTGATGCCGTGACCTGGCATAGATAACAAATATCACGGATACTGTAACAAATTCGCCACACATTTGCTATAAAACGCGCTATGTGGAATTGTGCACGCGTGTTAGTGTGCTAATTTAAATCGGTACATATGCTATTCGCACACTAATTCGGTCGTGGCGTGTATGCGTACACACGGATTATTATCTATGCTATGGCACAGATAATCCGTGCTAAATATTCCTTGCGTTAGGATGGGAACACAAACCCGCGCGCAAAATTCCACATAGCGCATTGTATAAGAGATGGTCTGCTAATTTTCTCGAGTGTCCGTGCTACATTCATGCAATGATCCATGAAATAATAATAAAAAAAACTTCCAATATGCTCTAGTTTCTGGCTTGCAAGATTTTGAAATTTTTGAATTTTTGTAAATAAATTTAGATTGCCAAGTTATTATGCGAAATCTACTGAATCGATTTTGATGAAAATTTCTGTGCTGTTGAACTACATTATAAAGATTTTCTAGGCGAATTATAAAGGTCCTAAATGCATTTTAAGAGATAAAAAAAAAAAAAAAGTATTTTTTCCCTTTTTTATATTTACTCTTATTTTGCGACAAGGGTTTTTTTCAAATTTTTTAACCGATCATATTTTAAAGAACACGCAACTGTTATTGCCTTACGACTTTGCTTTAAAATGAATCGTTTCAAAGTTAGAAGTGAGAAAGGAAGAAAGAAAGCATTTTTTTATAATTTTTCAACATTTCGAATTTTTTATTAATGTTCCCGACTTTTTTGAGTGGGAGAATAAGTCAATTATTGTTGTACGAGTTATTCTACAACTTTTCCTGCAGAAACCAGTGTGCCCCCTTCAACAGCCAACTGAAAACAGATCCGCCCTGGTCTATTAGGGAACTAAGCCTATATGGATAAAATTTCGGACGGGATAAAGTGCCTTTGTACATGATTTTTCCGGTAGGCCGAGAGAATTCTGTTCCTGAATAAAAATTTTGGGCGTATTCTCTGTCGGTAGGGTAATCCAAAATAGAGTGTTTGGCCAGGCTGACGTAGTTCTTGGATCATAAAATATTGCCATCTTAATCGGCAATGCATTTCAAAATGACTTACCATGAATTTTACCATTTTGCGTTTAGTAGTAGATTTTAGAAGACTAAATACAAAAATTGTAAACGACTAATTTCCTAAAAGTAGACTCGAAGATGTTCTAGATGGCGCAAAATATTTCTCAACTCTTGATATGACAAACTTCTTTAATCAAATTGAATTAGATGAATCATTTCGTTCGTTTACAGCATTTTCTGATACCCAAGGGCGCTGCCAATTTGATTTTTTAATTTAAGGGGGCAACCAACTTTAGACGCTCGAAAAATGTGAAATTTTTGTGATTTTTTAAGCAACTTAATTTAATTCTTTTTGGGTAAGTACACTCTTGAAATATAAGAAAAAAACATTTTCTTTTTGTTTTTTCAAAAAAATTTATACAAAAAGCGGCTTTAAAAGCATAACTCGAAAATACACGTCTTTGTGGTGTTGATGATTTTATGGAAATGGCTTATTTGAAAAATAAAGGTCAAACGGTTTCATGATTGCAATGACAATGGGTATCGTTCGATCCATGATTAAAAATGTTCATTCAACAAGTCGCGAGGTGCGACCCTTGAGGTCCACACGGTCAACTTTCTAATAATATCTACATAAATATTAAAAATATCAAACACAATAATAATTATGAAAATAATACTACTTAAAATAATAATAATGTAGCTCGCATATTAGTTATTGGAATGGCTTATTATTATTCATAACATCTACGGGAGCGTCCAGGGGCGGACTTACCAATAGGCTGAGTAGGCTGGAGCCTAGGGCGGTAAAATTTGGGGGGCGGCAAATTTTCGAGGGTGGTCAATTTTTGCGGGCGACAAATTTTTGGAGTCGGTAAATTTTCACGAGCGTCACATTTTTTGGGACACGAAATAGTTACGAACCGCAAAAACCAATAAAGTACCTACAATAACTAAGAAGACCTAGACAAACTAAGAAGTACTTAAAATAACTAAAAATATCTAAAAAGTACCTAAAAAGACCTGAGAGCGACGGTGCTTACAGCTTGAGTACAACAGTACATGAATTAATGACCCATGTTTATTAGCAAAATCGAGTCGATCGAAACCAAACTCAAAACCTCTCATTAAAGAGACCTAATGACTTAATAAAAGAGCCATCATTTTTTGTGGCAAAACTTTTGGAAAGGAAAAAATTCATGTTTACGTACTAGATAATACACATTATCCACTATATTTTGCTAATTTTTTCAGGTTTCTTTAGTGCACCTGGTTGCTGGAAGGTGAATTAGAATATTTTTCATTTGCTGCGCTCTGCACTCTGCAGGTCACGGGTAATGATAAAAAACTGCTCATTGTTTCTTTATTATCTCGACTTTCGTATCCTACTTAAATTAATTTTCGTAGAAAGACTTTTCCTTCTTTATTAACTGTTCATATGTTTATTTACCATACCACTCTAACTCTTTAATAATTTTTGCGAAAAATAAATAATTACTTATCAGTAGTACAATTTCAAGTCTATGAATGTTTCAAGTATCAGATTTATGTTTGTTTATTAACTTCCCAGTTCCCTATGGGAAGTTATTGTAATGGGGTCGATTTTGCGAATCCCAAATTTTCACATATCTCCACGTTTTAAGGTCTCTAGAATCCAAATCCATCGTTTTTAGAGAGATGTCTGTGAGTGTGTATGTACGTATGTTTGGATGTGCGTATGTGCGTATGTACGTATGTGCGTTCGGAATAATTTTTCGTTTTTTCGATTATCTCGAGAACCAAAGATCGCATTGACGTGGGACCGGTTTCATTCGACGCGTAATTACGTAGCTTAAAACTGAATGACTTTTCAGCAAAATCGGTTATGCCGTTTTTCATTTAGGATGACAAAACTGAAAAAACAACTAGAAATTGCTTATTTTTAAACTGTTGATGCGCACTATTAATTCGTGCAGGTACCAAATACCTTCATAGTAATGTTGTTATTATTGTGCGTTTTAGCAAAATTGTGATCAAATTTGTAAAAAATGTTATTTCAAAACAAAGAATAAAGATTAATTTATAAAATTTCAAGCTTATATTTGGGATTTGGGTGAATGGGAGTAGAGACACTAATGCAGTTAATAATTGGATATTGTTATAAATAATTTAATATTGTTAATAACAATTAAATAATATTAGTTATAATTTGATATTGTATACATAAAGTCAATTATAATTATTCAGTAACGGTCCAACATTCTTAATAACGAATGATTATTGTAAATAATAATTAAATACCCTCAATAATGGTTGTGGATTCCGAAGCCAAAATGAAGAAAAAGGTTGAGGGCGAAGTGGAGGACAAGAAGGATGACGAGGACGAAGAGGACGAGATTGCCGCGGCTTTGGTAGAGGATGACTAGGTGGTGGAGACGTCTTCCACTACCAAAGCTTTTATGGTTAGATAAAAAATTGATAAAAATAATAAAAGTTAATTTAATTTAGAATAATAATGTTTAATAATAGTAATTATTAATAATAGTAATTAATAATAAAAACAAATTAGAGCTTTTTATTCACCCCACTGGGAAGTTAGTCGTGGTGTGGGCCTCAAGGGTCGCACTTAGACCACATTTTTTTTATTTGTTACTTTTGCCGTCTTCCGTCTCTATGCTACGCGCCACGCCACGTGCTCACTTCACTGACTAATGAAACGATCAGATTCAACGATTGTGTTCTTTTTCACGATTCTCAATTGCATTGAAAAATTAGAGATGGACGGTATGGGTGACAAATTTTTTCCAAGCCTAAGCTTTTTTAGGTACTTTCTAGGATCTTCTAGGTTCTTCTAGGTGCTTTTTAGGTTTTCTAGGTCCTTTTAGGTATTTTACGGGTTCGTTTTAGTCCAGATGGTTGGTAATGTTTACGGTTAATAGACACTTATTATTTTATATACAAGGTAAGAGCGGCAATTTTTTTAAGCCTAGGGCGGCTAATGCGGTAAGTCCGCCACTGGGAGCGTCCATTGATTACGTAAAGATTTTAGGGGTGTTGATTGAATATTCAAGCGGATCAATCGGAAGGGGGACAGGTTACAAAGTCTTTTCTACGTTATTTGTTATACTCATATCGATGCTTGAAGGACAAAAGAGCGCTGACAAAAATGAAGGCAGTTTTTAGTATTACGCCCACTGAAGAGATTTTGTCGCGTGGTGGCCATTTTGAACAGTTGTGTTCAAAATTGCCATCACCGGCATAATCACTGAATTTGTACTTTTTCACGATTTTACATCAATAAGACTAATAATTATTTTTTAATTTTCAGTTTGTCTTGAAAAACATTGAATATGCAGTCAAAAATCGGTTTAATTGCAAGTAAAAAGTAAAATGTATTACAAATGATGATGGAGGAACTAATTGAAATCTTACGAACACTAAAGAATAAAACTCCTAAAAACAATTTTTTTATTTGATGAAATATTATCTTGCAAAGAAATGACTACAAAGGATTTTACCATTCAAAGTTGGTTTTCAAAATTTAAGCAGTTTTTTTTATTAAAATTAATACACTGTGAAAACTATTAAAAATCTGTTCAAATTATGCAAATATTAATAAATTTTGATTGACTCTACAACAATGTCTTTAGAATAAGAGATATTGAGTAATATCATTCGTATGAACCCTATTTACATGGTGACTTTGAATGATTTTTTATTTTGAATTTAGTTTTTTTTTTATAATCATCGAAGAAAGTTTCGCTGGTTTCTCTACAAAAACTGATGAGAATTGATAAATTTTCTAAACACTTATGACTGTGATGTGCAAATCAGGTTAAAAATTTATTTTTTATGAAAAAACCCTACTTTTACGCATTTTCTTTTATTAAATTAAAAACGGCTCCAACGATTTTTTTTATAAAGTTGAAAACATAACAAAAATGTGCATACACGTAAAGTAAGGGATGCCTAACAAAAATTTAAAAAAAACTGATTTTTAGGATAATTTGATACCGAAAAAATTTATATCTCAAAAAACTCCGTTTTTTTAAGGTCGGACGTAAAAGTTTGGTGACAATTGGTTTATTAGTTCCTTCACAAAGTACAAACCCGTATAAAAAATGTTGTTTCAAAAGAAACGCGTGTAAAGTGTTTTTAGTGAAAAAAAATCTAATTAATCATACCTAAAACTGATCAGCGACGCTAACACCATAAAGTATTCTTTTAGCTTGTTCAAACATCCCTTTTTGATCAGGACGAGCTGGTCTACGTTGAGTTCTGGCTTCCTTTGAAGCTTCAGCGCTGCGGCGGTCAGCATGGCATATGCGCGACGAGTTTCGCGAATGTGCAAAATTCATGGCAACTCGAGTGATTTTTACTCCCATTGTCTCCATAATTTTGATTTGATTTGATTTAATATCCTTCATTTTACACACAAACTGTTGTAATCTTAGTTGCAGTTTCAACGCTGCTTTTTCCAAAAAAAAACATTTTTTGGAGCCATTTTCCAGACGCTCGCATTGAAGCTTTCATTTGTATTTAGTGTGTGACCACCCAAACATATCTCCAATAGCTCCTCTTATAATAAATCTTCGTATATAGGTTTCAAGATTTCTTCAAAATCTTTTGCAACAGGCGGTGGGTGTTTATAGCCTTCTAGCCTTTTTCAGCCTCAAGTTTTCGATACTCACACCAGGAGTCAGCTCCTTCTGGGCAAAATGAATGCTTCAGATTTTCATCGGTTGATATCTTGCGATAAAAGGTGGCCCAGCAACGTTTCTACAAATGGCTAAACCGTAATACGTAGATAAATCCTTCATCAATTTTATTGTGAATTCTTTCGGCTTATGAAAGGTATTTTTGAAGATAGTTTTTTGCTGGTAAACCTGTATTTTTTCTTTCGTTTGGCATTTTTCTTTTTTTCTCGCAATATATTAAGGTTATTGCGCAACACAAGCACGCTTGAATATACGTTTTTTAACGTGTAAAACGCACCAGTGGCGTACCCAAGGGGGAGGGGGGTTTACGGGTTCAAACCCCCCCCCCCTGGGTAAACAAGTTTAGCCACGTAAATGAAACCAGACATGCAATCAGGCTAAAGTCTGCCAGAATTATTTTTGGAGGACTCCAACTTTGACCGGTGAAAAAGTATGATTAAGTATGATTACATAATTATATCTTCATATCTACACCGAAGCACTATCAAACGTACCTAGTCAAGACTTCAAAAATATGAACCCCCCCTTATCAAAATCCTGCATACGCTACTGAAACGCAATCTTCAACGTGTAGAACGCACTGCTAGTCGAGCGTCTAGCACGCCTACGTCATAATGCTTTTTACTATCAAAGGAATATTCGGATCAGAATGAAATTTTCAGGGAATCTTCTTGAACACTTATACATTATGAAAATATTCTTTTTAAAAGACGAGCCCCTGAATTAAAGGTATAGATATGACCACATTTTTAAGAATATTGTGTCAATTTTATACATTCAGTAGTTACTTCTACCGTTGGGTACTAGTTTCGTACTTTCAATTCACGTGAAGTTGGATCCTTGTATGACACATTTGACGGGATTAATCATCTGAAAGTATTAGGACATTTTGAGATTCTGCAAGACCAAGAGACCAAATCAAGATTGTCTCCGTAATCGAATAAAATAATTGACGAGTACCAAGGAGTATTTCAATCGTTGCGATCAAAAACACCTCGGATATCCTCTGTAAAACAGATGCTAGAAAAGTGCTGAGAATACAACATGGACATGCACCTGGTCTTCACAGACTTCCAGCAAGCATATGATAGTATGGATCGAAATATAATCATTAAAATAATACTTGAGTCTGAAATACTTGCGAAACTAATCCGGATGACCACAAAAAAATTAAGACACATGGTCCCAAGTCAGAGTCCAACACGAACTGATGCAGAGCTTCAAAACGGACTTGGGTTTAAAGTCAGTTGATCGTTTCACCCCATCCTCTTCAATTTGGCCCTTGAGTCTTCATCAGAATGATTTCAATAGGCATCGCGGGAACGCTACTATTCAAGTTCTCCTAATTTTTTGTAATAACCAATGAAAGTAATTGTTCAACAAAGGCAACTCCGGTTTGCAACACTAGGATTGAGAGAAACAGGGAGAGGCACAATCGGCCTCGAGTATGCCTGGGAATAGTCGCATAGCCGAACGCGTACCTTGCAGAAAGAATATTCCTGGAGTGTCGACCAGCAGATGTTTAGTACTCGGCCAAAGCAGCTAGGAGAACTGTCCCCAAGGTATATAAACCAGAAGAGGTATGATTTATTGCCCTAGGATTCCGCGCCGAGTGACGTAATATCACACAGACACGCCCAGTAGTGCTGCCATCCTGTTTAAAAAATAGATTGGAAAATATTTGGGTAGCCCTGTTCACCTCATTATATATTTCACAATAGACATATAAGCAATGGTTAATGCTATATACCAGAGCCAGTCTTAAAATCACATGCCATTAAAATGAAGCGGAGGGAAATATCAAATCGATTGAGCGTGTCAGTTGTTGTTATCTAGTTCGTTAGCAAGACAATAGAATCAATTTTTAACAATAAAAGTAGGATTGTAACTGTTCGACTTTCAGCGCATCCATCGCCAAACCAATAACAGTTACAACAAATTTTATTCGACAACTAACAAAGGACTTTAAAATTCTCTATAACAAACACCGCATCAAGAGCATAATTATATATAGCATAGTTTGGAAGTGATGCTGAAAAACGTAAAATGTTCCAAAGTGTCGCCATACAATTTAAGTGAAGTCTCTGAAAATTATATTTGATTTATATATTATATACAATTATATACACTCATCACTTTCTAACTCTGCTAGATAGCACTATTCTCTTGGCAAAAATTTTTATAGACATTTCACTAACAATGTCATATTCGCCAGAACTACATTCCCAGTCGGAAAAAGAAAAATTGGCTTCATTCAAAGTGTGCATGAAATCCCACTTGGGTATATTTGGCCACGCCCTCCCCGCCGGATGACGTAACAACAGATCATACCAATGTAGTTTATATACCTTGAACCATGGTATAAAGACAAATAGGTAGTCTCTTCCGAAGCTGCCGTGACGTCATATGATTCAGACAATCATGACATTTTGCCCAGTAGAAATTTAAGCAACACTTTGCGGCATACAAGATGTGATTTTCCTGCTGGGTGGATTGACACGTATTGGAAGAAAATGATAAATAATGTGCCATTTGAATATTCTTCAGAGAATATTTGTTTGTTTCCTAAGCTATAATATTGATTACAGTAAACATCCGTTTTTGTCACCTGACAATTTGCTAAATTTGAATATGTGACGTTTTTGCAACGCCAGATTCAAATGTGAAATGTCGTTATATTTTAGGCTGCCATACGCGCCGTCTACGATTTTTTACTTTGGTAGCCCTAATTTCAGTGAATACGTGACGCAAATTGAGTCAGATGTGCGAGCGAAATAGGATGACGATTTTCTAGTGAGGTTACCTTCGTTAGTCTTTATACCATGCCTTGAACTATCCCAAGCCAGTGCAAAGGAGGAAGGATTCCGAGCGATCTTCAGATCAACATCCCTTCAACAGGATGCTGAGGTAAACGGATGACGATTAACAGCGCGTTGGGGCTCAATCGAAGAGGTTGTGCTTGCACTTCCTCGAAACCTTACCAGGGGTATACTGATGCCATGGATAACCGGAGCCACAGGGACTTGTCCCTGCCGGTTTTGGTTGAGGAACCTGTGGAGGTAGGTTGAAACTTGGTGGCTGTGGTTGACACCCAAAGTGGATACAGTCACTTCTAACACAGTTTGGGACCGGTAGTTATGGCTACTGACTAGTACGTTTATGGGGACTTTGGTGCGAGCTCATCGTAATCCGTGGCTTAAGATGTCCATGGTGTTAAGACCAGTGGCGGCTCTACCTTTGGGGCTAATGGGGCTCAGCCCCACCACTTATTGATGAGCCTATATTAGTGCAAATGTAATAAAATATCATTAAAGATTTCAATATAGTTTTCATAATGTCATTTCATTTCAAAATATAATGTAGCATTTTTTTCGCCCATGCTGTAGTTTACTTTCACATAATCTTCTTGTCACGCACTGTAGAACAGTTTGTTTTTCTCTTCGACTCGCTTCGTTGTGCCTGCACCGAGTAAAAGCTAAGAGTAAAATTCAAACTTATTTTCTCTTTGACAATTTTCCACCTTTACTATGAGGAAGGGCTACATGAAATAAGCCCCGATTAAGAGAATTTCGATTTGAATGGCTGCGTGAATTCTATGCTGAAGCGGCGGGAGTGTGCGTGTTTGAAATAACATGTGTATACATCGCGGACGGGCTAATCATATGCAGCTCGTTCAGTGCTTCGACAACGTTTAGTCTTGGCATGGTCTGGATAATATTTTTGAGCAGGCATGAGCAACATTTTTTTGCGACGCGCCGAAGGGAGTGAAAGTGATGACTGTGAATGCAAAATTAGTCTCATCAGTGTAGTGCATGGTATTAGTACTTAGTGTGCCTTCGTAGTGTTTGATATTTTTTAAAGTTTTTTAGTCCTTAACGTTTGTTTCAGAAAAGGGCTCTTCAGGTTATGGTATTTATGATTTTGATTGAATAAATAATTAACAAGATTTTTCTTGCAAGTGTTAAAACTTGCTGGAAGTTTGAATTTCAATTTTATTAAAAAAATTTCGGTATTTTCAAAATATGAATTCGGTAGAAAATTTAATTAATATTACGATATTCGAACGAAATGTTTCAAAATATGTCTTCCATTGTTCAGCTTTACAGTATTTTTAAAGATAATAACCTTTGTTCGTCTTTCCAAGACACAAGTAAGTTAATAGAAATAGTTTAAACAACATCGGTTACTACTGCAGAGTCGAAAAAATGCTTCAATACCCTAAAATATATCAAAAGTTACAAATCGAGCACCATGGACCAAAGTCGTCTCAATTAGCTTGCAGTACTCTCTGTTTGTAATAAATTCATTAAAAAAATACCCAAAATGAATGAAAGGGTGATTGACTTGCTTGCTCAACAAAAAAATTGACATGCTGAATATTTATACAAATAAAACGTCTAGATAAAAGAAATTTCTTTTGTTGTTGATGTTGATTGAAGAACTATATAAAATGTATAACTGTTTTTGCTGAATTTATTTATTGATGGTTTTTGCTCTTTTTTGAAAAGTACGATAGGCCTAAAAGTTGTTTCTTTGGAAAAATTCAAATGTTTTTAAACAATTTTTTTTTATTCAAAGTGCTCTGAACTTTTTTTAAAGCTTTAAATGTTATTCAAAACAGGGAATATATCTTTGATTGCCAGTGAATCTACTTTTGGGGAAACAGATAATTTAAAATCGCTTAACGCTCCACATGTGGTACCTCTTGGGTGGAGTGGAAACTCACATAAGAACTTATATTGGTGATAGAAAAATTCGTACCAGTAGCCCCACCATACTTAACTCCACGAGCCGCCACTGGTTAAGATAATCTGTCAGGCTACCACGTTTAATCTAGGAACGCTTCTGTTCAACAAAGACACATCTGTTTAAGAACTAACAACCCCTTCTTGCGGCCATTTTTTGCCAGGTAGCCCTTGTTTTTCTAACTATTCCTCTTATTTTCTTCCAAACAACGTATGATTAATTTAAAAAACCTGTAGGTGCCAATTCTCTCCAAAAATGCGTTACACAACTTGTAATCAATAGTAATTGCGGTCAAATGTTGATAGGCAGCACGGATTTAATGTATTATGCTATCGAAAGACTTTCATTTAAATCCAGTTTCATATGGTTTCACGCGCTGTATGACATGTTGCGCCATCCGGTTTGAACCATTTGTCCCTAAGACAATTAACATTGATTTGGGGAATCAAAAAATTACGAATCATTTGTCGATAGCGATCGCCATTAACGGTAACGTTGGTTCCGTCTTAAGATTTGAAAAAAAGACTAATTATGGTACCGGCATGCAAATTGCACCAGTGACTTTTTCGGGATGTAATGGGGCTTCTAAAGTCTCTTGGAAATTATCCTTACACCGAAAACGGCACTTTTGCTTATATCGAGCTCACGAACACATTAAACTAGAAATGAGCCTCATTCCTAAAAATGATTTTACGATAAAAATTCGGTTCAACTTCCAACTCATTCGAAGCCCATTCACAATAGATGGTCGAATGATTTCAATTGCTATACTATTTGAATCTTTATAGGACTTAAGTTCATGATCTTTTTCTTCCTCAAAATTTCCCACGTAGTGGACGGACAGCGGCCGTTGTTGAGAACTGCCCCGAATTGACAAAGTTTGATCCTCAGTCACAGTAGCGATATATGCCTAGGTACGCACTGTACAAGCTCGTGTTGGATGAACATTGTCCGATAGGGTAAACGTGAACATAAACCTTTACATTGTGTTGCGTGCGAGCTGCTCAGATGGAAGATGATGACCACCATAAATTGGACGAATTACTCGATAAGTTTGGCGCACCGAACGCGAACTTAGGATATAAATTTCCACTACTGCGAGACATTATTCGAGTGTAAATAAGAGTTGGATGGTAATTTCCAAAGTAAATCAAACGTAATGTGAAAATATCGGCGAAATTTGACAGCTACAATGACAGATATTCTAATCAAAAGCTTTATGACTCTAAGAAACATCCTCGAAGCCATTATAGCATACTAAAATTTGCTTTTACAACACAAAAAGTTAAATAAGATCAATTGTAGGTAATTTCGGTGGGTTTAGGTTGGTCCACGAAGGGTATTTGAGCTGTTGTTTTATTCAAATAGCCTCTAGTTAGGTCAACAATAGGTAATTAAGAATCACATTCAATTGGTTTTTCAAAGAATTCATAATTAATGCAGGACAGGGAACATGAGCTCCAGTTTTTTTCGATTACAGTCTGGACAATCCCAAGCAGGAATGGGCCTGATTGTTTTTTGGATTGGTGTTTTCATTTGCCTTATTTGTGTCAGTTTTACTACTTATTTTGAACATCAATTTAGTACTTTCAATTCACGGGAAGTGGGATCGTTGTATGACACACATGACGGGGTTTATCATGTGAAAATATTAGGACATTTTGAGATTCTGCATGTTTATATCGGTCGCTATTACGTGAAGACCAAATCAAGATCCAGTTTTTAAGAAAATCATTTCATTTCAATGCTTAATGACAATTAGTCTATTTATACATACATTACTTACAGTAAACAAAATGAACGCTTACCAACTATGAACTATGAATCAAGGTGTTATTTGAATTGATTGTTGAATGTTGCGCACTTAGCCAGAGATTAGAGGTAAGGAACAATTGAAAATAGGATGTCTTTTGATGCACTAACCGAGCTAATAGTATCGAACTCAAGTCCTAATCAATGAGGAAGGATACTGTGCGTCATAATCGGATACGAAATTATGGGCTGTGATGCTGCATTAGACATAGCGAGGGCCGCTTGAGATGTGTTAATAGCCAGCCCTATCGAGGGAGGCGGAGCTACCGGCGTTAAAGTTATCTGCGATGTACCTAAAATTTGCTGGGCGTGCGTTGGCTGCAAGGACTGTGATGTGGTCGTTAAGGATGTAATATTTTGCTGGGCCGCAATGGCTATCTGTTGCTGCCCCTGGGATGTGCTGGCAGCTGCTATTGCAAGCGGTGCACTGTTCGCGGCTATTATCTGAGTTTGAGGTGTTGCTATACTGACAATCGGTGTTGCTTGAACTTGCACGGGTGCTATCGACACACCACCTATTACTCGTGAGCCAGATTGCGAGGCTGGTTGTGTTGTAGTTTGCGTGACTGTAACCGGGTTCACAACACTTGAGCATTGCTGGTTGTTTAGGCGAAGTTGTGCCATTAAATATTCGTTTGAAGCACGCAGCTCGGCAATCTTTATTTCATTTGCTTCCACTCGTCGGCGTAGAATTGACTGAAACAAAAAAAAAACAAAGAGGAAATTTAAATATCTTATCAAGACAGAATCAAAATCATTATCAATATTTTATCTTTTAAGAAATTCCCATGATTGTGCAGGGTCACAAAAAATTTCTCCCATTATGAGTGTTCATGTGGCGTTTTTATGATGCTAGCAAAGTTAAATTTTTATACTTTTTTCATTACAAAAAATCACAATACATGTAACCACAAACAATCCTCAGCAACACGTCGAACGCAAAACACTACGTGTTGTCCAGCCACCAATGCAAGTATTTATATCTAGGCTTGCCTATGACACAACGGCACAGGATTTATCCGACTTTATAACTGAAGAACTGGGCTTTACTCCAAAAATTGTGAACTGCATTAAACTTACGGCTGACAACTTATCGAATAAAATTGTATCCTCATTCAGGATTACAATTTCTCCTGATGCTGAAGTAATTCCCAAAACTGATTTTTGGCCCCCAAGAATTTTGGTCAAAAAGTTTACTGCATCTCACCGAAAAAAAAATTCTTCAACCAGCCGCTCCGCAACTCAACAAAAATGAAAATGTTTCAACCGAATTCTAATTCTTATTCTACTTACTTAAGCTTGTATTATCATAATGTAATAGGACTCAGGACTAAATTGAACGACCTTAACCTTTCCGCGGACCTTCCGCAACATGATATCGTCTGCCTAACTGAAACCTGGTTGGACTCCTCTATTACCAGTTCCGAGCTCCTCTCCTCATATAACATCTTCAGATGTGATAGGAATCTTTCTGTTACGAAGAAATCAATTGGTGGCGGAGCTTTGATTACTATCAAAAACCATATGCCGGTTGAACTTCTTTTTACTTCTTCCTTAAATTCCTTCGATTGCGTCACAGTTAAAATTTCCCCGTCATGTAATTACGCTTTAATTATATCCTGCGTATACATCCCGTGTGGTAGTGACTTCGGTGTGTATGAAGAGTACTATAAACTGATCGATGATTTGACAAATGTTACGAACCTCAACGATCCAATTATAGTTTGTGGTGATTTCAGCATTTCACGCATTGACTGGCCATCATCAGGCGTCCCTGAATTATCTGGCTTGACCGATCCTGTCGCATCATCATTAATTTCTTTTTTGCATCGTTGTGCCCTATTCCAATTCAACTTAGTACGAAATACCAATAATATACTTGACCTGATTTTGTCTAATATCCCTGAAACATTGGTTCATGTCTCTTTAGCCATAAATGCTTACGTTAAGATTGATACCCATCATCCTCCCTTAGAAGTTGACATCACTATTCCTAATAGAACTACCCATATGCCAGTTAAATATCCTAAATTTAATTTTCATAAAGCGAATTATCCGGACCCTAATATAGCATTAAGTAATATTAACTGGGAGAGTGAGCTACTACATCTATCCTGTGATGCTGCTGTCGACCGTTTTTACAACATTCTAGAAGTAATCCTTCCACAATTTGTTCCTGTATCTTCATCTTCTCCTTCTTCTGATCCAATTTGGTTTACTACTGAAATCCGTCGCTTGCTTCATCTAAAAGAATCGTCCCGCCTTAGATACAAACGTCATAATATTCACGATGACTTAGCTCAATACAAAGAACTTCGTACTCTGACCAAACTTAAATTAAATCAGGCTCGTCTCTCATACTATGAGAATGTTGAAAACTCTATGAGAGCAGGCAACGTGAAGGTTTTTTGGTCACATGTCAAAAATATTCGCGGCTCTCGCGCAACTCCTTCAGCCTCCATGTATGATCTTGGTACTTCTCATGCCAATCTACCCCAGACTTGCTGTAACCTACTTGCACAACACTTTCAATCCATTTTCTTATCGCCTAAATCGATTGCCAGTCCCAATATAAGATTTAGACACTTCCTCACTGTCATCTCACTGCCCTACACATCATCATTTCTTGTTGAATCTCTGATAGAAAATCTTGACCAAAATGTAGGAGCTGGATCTGATGGCCTTCCTACCCTTTTTTTTAAAGCGAACGAAAGATGTTATAAGCTTTCCGCTGAGCATCATCTTCAATAAAAGCATCACTGCCGGAACATTCCCAAACTATTGGAAAGATGCTCTTCTTGTCCCAATACATAAAGATGGCTCTGCTAATTAAGCGTCAAACTACCGACCAATTTCCCTACTTTCGGTCTGCTCCAAGCTACTGGAAAAACATATGCAAAACTTTATTCTCTATCACTTTGGTCATCTGATTGCAAAAGAGCAACATGGTTTTCGTTCCCTTCACTCCACGTATTCTAATCTTGTTGGCTTTACAAACTTTGTTGCAAATTCTTTCGAATCCAGACTGGACGTCCATGTTATCTATACAGATTTTGCAAAGGCATTTGATACAGTGTCTCATGATATTCTCTTAAATAAATTAGTCACCCTTGGCTTGTCAGACCTTCTTTTGGGTTGGCTATCTTCTTATCTTACCGACCGAAGCTGCCGTGTAGTTTTCAATGGCTGCACTTCGTGTCCGTTTTCTCTAAAATTAGGTGTCCCTCAGGGCTCAATTCTAGGACCGCTTCTCTTTCTACTTTTCATAAATGACCTGCCTTATCGCTTCTCTTGTGAATGTCTTTTATACGCCGACGATCTTAAGCTTTTCGCTCGCATAAAAAACTATAGTGATTGCCTCAACCTGCAAGCTAACATCAACATCTTGTCTAGCTTGTGTTTAGAAAATGGCCTAACGCTTAACGTAGGCAAAGGCTTTACGATGTGTTATTCTTTGAAGAAAAAAACACCATTTGACGCCATCTATGTACCATATTAACAACAGTGAATTGAAAAAAGGTAACACTATCAAAGACCTTGGAGTTATTTTCGATGAGAGACTTCGCTTTAATTTTCACTGTTCCGACTTAGTAAATCGTGCATCACGTATGTCTGGTTTCGTACTTCGAACTTCCCAACACTTCTCCTCTATCGAAAGCTCCCTCACACTTTATCAATCCCTGGTGAGAAACATTCTCGAGTATGCTTCGGTTGTTTGTTCGCCTTATCATGCTTGTGATCGTACACTGCTTGAGTCCGTTCAACGTAAGTTTACACGATCTTTGTTTTATGAATTCGGCCTACCGTATACGGAGTATCCTGATCGGTTGAGAATTTTGAAACTTTCCTCATCACTTGATCGCAGACTACTTCTCGATCAATGTTTTTTGTATAAGTTATATACCGGCCTTATCATGTGTCCTGCATCCGAAAGCATAGCACTTCGCGTTCCTTCCCATAACACCAGGAGTTTCAACCCCACCATTGCTGAATTAGCTGTATACTTTAACTCTCCTTTGCAGAGAATAATGAGACAGCATGATGCCCTTCAACTTGGTCCTATGTTCTCATCTTTTTATTCTCTTTATTTTTTTAAACGTACTTTAACTTCAAAACTCGAAACACTGTAATTTTAATGTGTAATTAGATCTAATCTGTTCATGGAATTTCCTAAATAAATAAATAAATATAAAACTCTCATTGTGGTCACCGAAGCCCAGAAATAAATATATACAGCGATTCCATAGAACGTGTGTGAGCGCGCTCTGTAAATTGTTCAGCTTTAATCCCGTTTTTCTCAAAACAACGTTTTTTGACCTGGCTGACACGATTTTGGAAAATATATTTGACCGATTGGGCTGAAATTTCCAGGGACTATTCAGTACATATATAGTTTCAGTACGATTTTTTTTAAAAAGTCCGCTATTTGGTTTTATTTCTCGTAAAATGTTAAATTCTAGTTCCACCCATAGTCATCCACTTATAATTCAAAATGCTGTTGGGGTTATTTGTTTCAGACTTACTTGACTCGAGATATCATGTCAACCAGTTTTTAATATGGCTGCATTATGGTCGCCATTTTGTCGCCATGGAAAAATATTGTTTTTTTTTGTAAAGTTCAAGGTCCATATTTTATTATATAAAAATTTCAAAGCATTCTAATAGATATTTTTATAAAAAAAAATGTTGAAATCTCATCCAACAAACCGAGACTTCCCCATGAAGGGATCTTTCTATCTTTAATTTTTCAAAATATTTTTGTTTAATATGTTTTATATGGAGAGATTTTGATTTTTTGGGCAGTTTTTGGGTCAATGATTTTTTTAAACGTTCAAAAACGATGGTTCACATTCAGGCGTCTGATTGCTCGGAATAAAGAAACCAAAACGGGAAATTATTTTCTATTGAACTCGATATCGCATGAACTAGAATAAAAAATTTGGGCCAAAAAATATCCAAATGGCGCCTAATTAAAACACATAATTCAACTTTCTTTTTATAAAAGAAGCGTCTTCTAGAGTACTTTCCATCGCACATTGTTTTTAATTCAATTTGAATTATGAGTTACCAAGATATCAAATTTGTTTATTAGCAAAAAAAATGTTTATAATTTTAAAACAATCCTGAGCCCGATTTTAATTTCATAAAATCCATTGGATAGGTGAAGTGCTCTTTCAAACGTCTTTAGTTTCTGACTTGTAAGATTTTAAAAAAATTGGTTTTTATCAAATAAATTTAAATTGCAATCTACTGAATCGATTTTGATGAAAGTTTGTATACTGTTTTCTTATATTATAAAGATTTTTTTTAGGAGAATAACGCAGGTCCTGAGTGCTTTCTAAGTGGTAAAAAAATTAAGAGAGGCTTTTATTGCCTTTTTTGATATTGGTTGCTATTTTGCGGCAAGGGTAAAAAAATTTAAAATTCGTAATCAATCATAAGTTACAGAAAATTTAACAACGCAACTTTTATTCCTTCATAACTTTGCTCTAAAATGAACCGCTTTAAAGGGTCTTTTGGGTTATACTTTTTGTAAAAATCAGAGTAACTCGCAGAGATGCACAATTAGCTAGTCAGAAGCTGTATGAAAAAGATGACGAAATTTTGTATGGCCCAGGCATGGCAGAGTAGAGGTATATAGCGTTTAAAAAAATCGTAAAAAAAGTAAACGAGATTTTCTCGACTTCATGTTTTTTTAACCTGGCGGACACGATTTAAAAAAATTTTCAACCGATCACTCTGATTTTTTAAAATGTTGTTGTACACATACAGCCATGAACATACAAATAGCACAAATTCGTAAGAAGATTAAATACACAGTTTTTTTTTTAAAAAAATAATGACCAATATTCCAACTTTTATGAACGCTACTGTTAACCATGAGCATGCAGTAGAATTCTAAGAAAAAAATTTACCGTTATCATTCAGAAGTTTTTGTACGCGTTACTTTTAGTCAGTTTCGCGATTACGTTGCGTGGACATTGAAATAGCACAAATTGTAGTAGACGATATATTTGTTCGCGAATTAGTTTAGCATTGCAACTGGTGTGTTCTATTATTGTGTTCTTTTTTTTTAATTGAGTTTAGTTCAGTGTCAAAATGGGTAGAGGAACGCATTGTACGGCGGAAAAAAGAACAAGCCGCGAGGTGCGACCCTTGAGGTCCACACGGTCAACTTCCCAGTAATATCTACATAAACATCAACAACATTACAACAATGAGAGGTATTCATAGCACTAACAGGAATGAGTTAATATGAATCATATCGTCTACGGGAGGGTCCATTGATTACGTAAGGTTTTTGGTCGATGAGGACAGATTGAATATTCACGCGGATCAATCTTTTGGTCTTGAAATTTTTTGTTGGTTTTCAAAATTTAAGCAGTTTTTTTTAATTAAAAGACTATAAAAACTATTAAAAAGCTGCTCAATTATGCAAATATTTTAAAACTTTGATTGAATTTACAACAATTTTTTAGAATAAAAGATATAAAGTAAAAGTATTCGTATGAACCCTCTTTGGTAACTTTGAATGATTTTTTATTTTTCGTTTAGTTTTTTTCATAATCACGGAAGAAAATTTTGCCGGTTTCTCTTCAAAACCTGATAAGAATGTCTACATTTTATAAACAGGTATTACTGTGCTGTGCAAATCAGGTTAAAAAATATTTTTTATAAAAAAAACTATAATTTTTGCATTTTCTTCGATTAAATTAAAAAAAGCTGAAACGAATTTTTATAATCTTAAAAACTTCACATAGATATTAATTCACGCCAACTGACATCTTAATGATGCAAATATTATATCTGGTACGTGAGATATAGTGAATGATAAAAATCACCTTGAAAATCATGATTACTTTAATGATTTTTTATTTTTTATTTAATTTTTTACGTAATCATGAGAAAAAGTTTTGATGGTGTTTCTACAAAAATTGTTTGGAATATATAAATTTTATAAACATTGTCTACTAAATTTCGCAAATCAGGTTAAAAATTTATTGTTTATGAAAAAACCTAATTTTTTGCACAATTTTTTCTTAAATTAAAAAATGGCTTCAACGATTTTTTTAAAAATGCGACAGATTTACAAAAATATTAATGCGCGTTCATTGACACCCAAATAATGCAAATGCTATGTTTGGTTCGCGAGATATAACGCATGACAGAAATGACCTTGAAGATCATGATGACTGTTAATGATTTTTTATTTGTTATTTGATTTTTTACGTATTCATGAGAAAAACTTTTGATGTTGTTTTTACAAGCATTACTTGAAATGTATAAATTTTATAACAATTGAATACTGTCTTTCGTAAATCAGGTTAAAAATTTATTGTTTATAAAAATACCTTAATTTTTTGCACTTTTTTTCTTGAATAAAAAAACGGCTCCAACGATTTTTTTTTAAATTTGGTAGATTGACACAAATCTTAATACGCGTCGATTGACATCTCAACCATGCAAATCGTATGTTTGGTTCGCGAGATATAACGCATGACAGAAATGACCTTCAAAGGGTCAAAACAGCAAACCCCCCCGACCGAAGTATCCCAAAAACTAATCAGCTCTTAAGATTGCAAAGACGCTTCGATTGACACCTCAACAAAGTCGATAAGACTTTTTTTACGTGAGTTATGCTCGTAGAAAAAAGTGTCCACGAACGTACGTACGTACACACACACACACACATACATCTCCCTTTCTAAAAACACTTTATATATACTCTATAGACCTCAAAACGTAAAGAAATGTTGAAAATTTCAATTTCGATTTTCGAGGCGATTACAAAAACTTCCCATATACTGGAAAGTTAAAAATAATGTATGAAATGAACAATAGTGGTAAAAAGCCTGCTGAGATAGCCGAAATAATGAAATGTTCCAGGAAAATGGTCAACAATGCGATTCGTTTAGCAGACAAATTGTATTTATTTAAAGGAAAATAAATTAACGAGAACCAAAAGCACGGAAAACTACAGGTTCTATAGATACAGCCATCGTTCGAAAGTGCAAAAAAGATCCTTTTAAGGCTGAGGCTCCACGTCCGATTCCAAACCGATTATTATTTGGAATGCGTAAACAATAAGAACGACGGGCGTCAAGGCTCCACGTCCGATTCCAAATCTGAAATAAGAACGTGCGAGGCTCTTGAATCAGATTGTTTGTTTAGTGTTCATTGTCGTGTCGGTGCTCATCGTGAAAACATCTGTCTTGCGTTGTTGATGGTGTCAGTGCTAAAATCTCAAAATGGATGAATTCTGGCACTAGGGCACACGTCTCGGCAAACATTCTCCCACGCCGCATCATAAAATTCCCTGTTGTGGTAATCTTTCTCCGCAATACTCCATATTACCGGATTATTTCCAACTGCCGTTATCACCTGCTCCATGGCCTTCTCCGTTCACTGCCTTTTAACGAATGACCACAACGCATGCGCATACAGAAAATCGGTTTCAGAAAACCGGCCGTGGAGCCGGGTGCCATCCGATCTTATGGCGAAACCGTGTAAATGAGCGAGAAGGAAGCGCCTTCGTTCTGATTATGAATCTTGAATCTTGATCGAATCGGACGTGGACGCAGGGTCGCCCGGTTCTCCTATAGATAACATGCAAAATAAGAAAAGGTCGCGCCGCTATGACGTTCATTCTTAAAATCAAACAAACCGAAACCGATTTGGAATCGGACGTGGAGCCTCAGCCTAAGTCATCAAGCCGGATTATGCGTGAAATAAATGAAGAATATGACATAAACGTATCGGATAGATTAGTGAGAAGGCGATTAAATGAAGCTAAACTCTTTGGAGGCATAAGTAGAAAAAAACCTCTTCTGTCAAAAAAAAAAACATTAAAAAACGTTTGAGCTTTGCTAAACATCACAACAATAAGGATTCTCAATTTTGGAAAAACGTACTTTGGAGTGACGAAACCAAAGTAAACAGAATTGGGCCAGATGGTAGAACCATTGTCCATCGTCCGAAAGGTCAAGCATTGAATCCCAAATACACACAGAAGACCATAAAGCACGGCGGGGGTAATATAATGGTGTAGGACCTCTTGTCAAAATCAACGGAAACATGGATAAATTGCAGTATCTGGACATTTTGACAAACACGATGGAACCATATGCGTTTGACTTTATGCCAGTAAAATGGAAATTTATGCATGATAATGATCCACAACATTCAGCTCGCATAATAAAAGATTGGTTTTCAAGAGGAAAAATTAGCGTTTAAGATTGGCCAGCTCAAAGTTCTGACCTTAATCCAATAGAAAATATATGGAACGATGTTAAGGTCAGGGTTGGTCCAAAAAAAATTAAAAACTCTGATAAACTCTGGAATGGTGTAAAGGAAGCTTGGTATTCTATTCCAAAGGATCAATGTCAGAAGCTTGTCGAGAGTATGGGGCATAGATGTCAGGCTGTAATCAAAAATTCTGGCTACAGTACTAAATATTAAGAAGGCTAAAAATAAAACTAAAAATTTATTGTTGATATTCTAACGAATTTTTAATTTAATTTCAGGAAATATTTTATTGCGCTATTTACGTGTCCAACACATTTTCGAAGTTGGTATCATTTCTCAATTCTTATATTATTTCTATGAATTATTTTGCTCAGTTTCGAAATGAGTTTGATTTGTTAATAATCACGTTATTAAATGCGAGAAACAATATTCTCGTTTTTATTTTTTACTAAGTAAAATTTCAAATTAAATTTTTTGATCGTATTTGTGCTATTTGTATGCCCATGGCTGTATACGGCTATAGTCGGTAGCGGAATCATTATGATCGGTATCAAATTTTCCGATTTTCACTCAATTTCCCACCCTCAAAATGGCCACCATTTTGTTATTTTTTAATGAAGAAAAATCACTCCGGTTTTTGCTATTGGCACTTGAACAAGGATTAATTTGGCGTTTTGTTTTTTCCCAGATGATCCAGTCACCTGAAATCACGTCGGCCGTCATTTTTTGATGTTTTTCTAAATTGTTATGGGTAGAAAAAATCAATAAAAAAATCTAAAAAAAAAATATTTTTGTACACCCAACATTGAACAACATTGTTCAATCTCAAAATGATGTCTCTTTTCTTTCTATTGAAAAAATGGTTAATTTTTTTTTTGAAAATCGTAACCTTATAAGACCCCTGAGAGAAAAGTAGGCAAAAATCGAGTAATTTTATAATTTTTAAACGTTTCGATTTGATTATTAATGTTCCCGACTTTTTTAAGAGGGAGGAGTTTCACTGCTTTGGGCATGGATAATAGTTTCATTTTCCAGCAAGACGACGATCTAAAGCATACCTCCATGATAGTAAGTGAACGGTTTCTATATAACGTGCCGACGCAGCTGAACCCTATAGAACATTTGTGGGATGAATTGGAACGTAGAACACGAAAACACGCAATAAAAAGTAAACAGGAGCTCAAAAACAAACTACAGGAAGAATGGTATTTAATTGGAGCGAAAACAACAATAAACCCTGTGAAGTCAATGCCCAGGCGTTTGGCAGCAGTAGTTATAGAGATTTGAATATCGTGTTGTCGGTACTAGGGTTGTTACGGATATTCACATCCGCATCCGCAAATGCGAAATATTCGCTTTAATTCAGACATCTTCATCCGCATTCGCATCCGCATCAATAAATGCGGAGCTTTTACGGATGCGGATTCATATCTGCGACAAGTAATGAAATGCAAGGAAAGTTGGCGGGACCAGTCTGGCGCGTGCCTCGTGCCTGTTTGCTAGTTGCTTGCTATCTTATCAATAGAAAGGCACACATTCGTGACAAGATCCTACAGTTTTGTATGTTTTGTTTTAGTTATCGACGTGATTCCCTTTAGGAATCAATTACAGTGTTTGCTTACTCTGTTTATGGCTCAGACAATCAACCGCATCTTACAGTATTTCAGGACTGTGTGACGCGCTGAAATAGCACATTTTACATGAGCGTTTTTCGAAGATAAAAGATGCGTTAAGTCTTCATGTCAAGGACAATAACATTGAATCATTTTGTCAGAAGAGTGGAAAATAATAGAATGTTATCTTGAACTGATATTGAGCCACTGATAAAAATAGAAAATAAAACTCTTCAGAGAGTTAAACATATGAAGTACCTTGGACTTACAATTGATGAAAAACTAGCGTGGACACCGCATATAAATGATATGAGGAAAAAAATAGCAGCTATCGTTGGTTTGCTCCATCGTTTCAGCTATTTCTCAATTAAAAATAAAATACAAATTAAAAATGCATACATAATTTCAAGAATTACATACGGGATTATAATTTGGAGCCAAACTACCAAAAATAACCTCATGAGCATGTCACGACTACTAACTAAAGCATACAAAACCATATATAACTTGCAAAGGATGACCGCTACATCTGAAGTATATAAAACAGCACAAGAACTTAATGTAGACGGACTGATTCACATGGAAAAAGGAAAATTCATTTTTAAAAATTTACACATTGAACAAATGAAAACAACGAAACTAGACATAAATGGGAGAAAAAACGACTACAATATGAGAAACGCAAATGAAATTTTAATAAAATTTGCTAGGACAGAGCGCCTGAGGATGGATCCGATTAACGCCGCATCAAATTTTTACAATAAGCTACCTCAAACAATAAAAGAAGCGCGTAACATAATGACATTTAAAATCATGCTACGTAAACATTTACTGAAAATTCAATTTGAATAATTAAGAACGGTAATGTTTTTTTTATTATCAATTTTTTTTTTAATTTTTTTTTTTTTAATTTTAATTTAATTTTTTTTCTTTTTTCTATTTTTTCCTTTTTCCTTTATATATATATATATATATATATATATATATATATATATATATATATATATATATCTTTTTTTTTAAGAACGCTAATATTTTTTTTCCTGCTACAAATGTGAAACAAAATTAGATATATTGAACTCTGAATAAAACTTTTGAGATACTGGTACTATCCCTTATACCGATATACATCGTCTGGGAAGTACTATTTAAATGAACAAGCTTTCAGGAAATAATTGCACACGGACAGTGCAAGCAATGAACTATGGAGTAAAGATTTTTTGGAGGAAACGGAGGTGGTTTTAGTCGGTAGAAATCCGACATGCCGAGAAGCAGGAGCAACTCGGTATCTTTTGAAGATTTCCATCTCCCAACGACGAAAAAAAAAAACTATTGAAACCTTTTGAAGAAGCTACTCGTGAAATGAGTAGCTCTCAGGCACTCATATCATTTGTGATTCCTATCATTCAAATGCTTATGAAAAAACTTGACGACTATTTAACAAAACCACTGGATACTGATGCTATTCGGTTGGCAGTCTCAAATCTGAAAACAAAATTTTCAGCGAAATTTTCTTCTTTGGAGGATAACAATTTATATGCAATTTCAACGTACTTAGACTCTCGCTATAAGCATAAATTGTTCAAACCAATCACCGAAGAAAAAATAAAAGATGAAATATTAATGATGGTAAATTATTCTGTCGTCACTGGTTCTCCTATATCGCCGTCAAGTTTGGAAAAAAACAAAAAGAAGGAGAATGGAAGATTCGTTCGTCCCGGAGCCAGGAACGTTCGGTATGGGTAACAGGAGTTGCTTAAAAAGCGATCTTGCCATGATCGAGTGAAGATGAAAATGAAGGAGAACTTGATAACAGTAGCCCTGACGCTCTTCTCTGAAAAGAGTTAGTTATTTATCGCAATAAAAAAGACTGGATTTGGATGAAAGTCCACTCAATTGGTGGAAAGTTAATCATGGTGAACTTAAAACTCTCTCCAGATTCGTACGCAGATATTTATCACCATCATCAGCCAGTGTTCCAAGCGAACAACTATTTAGTGGCACTGGGTTAAAATATGATCCAGTAAGAAACAGGTTTACTATTTATTAAATAAAATTCACCAATTTTTAATTTTAACAACTAAACAAAGTCTTTCATTATAAAATTCTAGACTTAAAATACTAATAAGTAAGTCTAAAAGCTGTGTTGATTTTATTCTCAAAATATGACCAAAAAAATCATATTAAAATTAAAACGATTTTCATTTATTTATGTACTTAAAATTGAAATATCTTTAAAGAAATGCTTAAATCCGCATTCGCATTCGCATCCGCGGAGGTGAACCTCTAATAATTCGCATCTGCGTCAAAATTTTGGCATCCGTAACAACCCTGGTCGGTACGTGCGCTCTGCCTTACATAGCATATTATACGCATGCAGCGCGGTTCTACCGCGTAAAATAAGCTCCTTTCTTATTCATCAAACATCACAACATCAAAAAGATGCTCTGAACACCGCGAATGACGCGAACGAATTACTGTATGGACCTGGAATCAACGACTCGACGTAAGTCGCTAAAAAAATAACATTAATTCATTAAATTGCGGTAAAAAAAACTTTGAACACATTTTCCCCAAACTTTGTTTTTCCGTGCGGTAGGCACGATTTCTCGAGAACAAATCGACCGATTTCGCTGAAACTTCCCTCTTTATAATATTAACTCGTGCTTGAACGAAGGAATTTTCATTCGTCCACTCGTTTTTGTTTTATACAAAAAAAAATATTTGAAAAGCGATGAGAATCGGAAAAATGCTTAAAAAAATATGAGACGAAAATTCATTCAAATCCATTTCAAAACTTTAAATTTCATTTTTCTCCCCAATTTCTTGGTTCAATCACGAGCCAAGGGCATAAACTATAAGAAAATTTTTGAAGTTTTGATTTGAGATGAACCTGCACCGAAATATTCTGCCTACCGCAAAAAAAAGGTTGGACGAGGAAACTGAAATATTTTTTACATCTTCTTGAAATGCTAAACTTTTATGTATGTAAACTTTGAATAAAATAGATTTTTGGTTTTTAAAATACAATTTTTTGAAAAAGATGTTGTTGTTTTTCTTGAAGACCTATGTAACCCCTTAAGGACAGCTAATGATACAGCTGAAAGAGCTGCAAAACAAATACAAAATTTTCATGGTTTGATCACTGCAAACGAAGAACAAAAGCAATTTTTGCTACGCTGTGTGCAAGAACATATAGATATCTGTATCCAGACTGTAAAAAAGAGACCCTCCAAAGAAAATATCTTGCCTGATCTGTAATTTTATCTTCTTTCAATAAATATTTTATAAAATATAAATATTTCAATTGATTTAGCTTCATAACAGAAAGGGTGAAAAACAGCAATTTTCAAAATTTTCAGAGTTCTGTTCATGTTGAAGGAGGAAGATAAAATTTTGTATTTAACCCTAGATAGCTAATGTTCGTCAAAATGACGAATATCCAATAAATACCTTCTACTCCCGTTGCTATTGTTTTACTTACACACTTGCGGTTCCGCGCCAATTCAGTGATCGTTAGACTGTGTCGCGTAGTGATCGTGCTTAGTCGGTAAGTAATTTTGTATTTGAGATATCTACTGCATACTCGTCATTTTGACGAATGATTAGCTTTTGTGTAACTTTTACACATGGACTATGTTTGTGATTTTTTTCAGTTTTTACATTGATAGTGAATAATGACGGCGAAGTCGATGACAGTTGAAGAAATAATTCGTGCCTTAGATGATGAAGATGGTGATATTTTTTCTGATAGTGAGACTGAGGACGGATTGTTGACTGATAACGTGGAGACTGATTTTCATGACGAACCTCCGGACACTGAAGAGCCACGAGTAAGTCCACCTTCTGATGCTCTTCCATTCGATGAGTCACGTGAAGATTCTTTGTCAGCTTCTTATTATATCGTTAATTTGACTCAAGCCAATATTCGAGGAAATAATCATCACGTGTGGGCAACTCATAAAGGGCATAATTCTTCCAGAACTTGTGCAATAAATATCGTTCGTATCGCTAGAGGGCCAGCCCGTTGTCAAAAACATAACAGCACCTCACGTTTTATTTGGTTTTTTTTATGACAGATGGAATTTGTGACGAAATGTTGAAGTGGACCAATGTTGAATTAGCCATAAGAAAGCAAACTTATGAGACTGTAACATCAACCCAAAGTGAAACGTACAAAGAGGAACTCAACGCTCTCTTTGGCATATTACTGGCAGCTACATTGAAGGATAACCATCTTACAAGCGATGAATTGTTCAACACATCTTTTTGCGAAGCTGGCTTTGTATCGTGCATGAGTCGAGAAAAATTCGATTTTCTCATAAGATGTCTTAGGTTTGATGACAAAACTATAAGAATACTAACCTTGCAGTTTGATCCATTCACTCCAATCCGAAAAATATGAGACTTATTGATGATTCAGTGCCGTAATAATTACAGCCCTGGAACCAACGTTATCATAGATGAGCGATTGTTGGCATTCCGTGGTCGCTGTAAGTTTAAAATGTATATCCCTAACAAGCCAGCAAAGTATGGTCTCAAAATTGAAATGATGTGTGACAGTGGGACTAGATACATGATTGACGCAATGCCTTATCTTGGAAAAGGAACATATACTGGAGGATTACCCCTTGGTGAATATGTTGTCAAGGAACTAACACGAAGTATTTACGGCTCAAACAGAAATGTAACCACTGATAATTGGTCATCTATCCCATTCGCCAAACAACTGTCACAACAGCCATATAAATTGACAATAGTCGGAACTTTGCGTGCCAACAAACGAGAAATACCTGAAGAAATGAAGAACAGCCGTAATAGAGCGACTGGAACTTCCATGTTTTGTTATGATGGGCCACTAACTCTCGTATCGTTCAAACCGAAGCCAAGTAAAATGGCATATTTGCTGTCTTCATGTGATGAAGAAGGAACAGTGAACCCATCATCAAAAAAAAACAAGCATAATAGAATTTTACAATGCTACAAAAGGCGGCGTCGACACATTTGATCAGATGTGTTCAATCATGTCGTGCAACCGTAAGACCAGCCAATGGCCCATGTGCATATTCTTTGATATGCTCAATATATCGGGTATAAACTCCTACATCCTCTATTGTCATAATGTCTTGGTATCTGGAGGTAAACCTATAAACCGAAAAAATTACATGAAGCAATTGCATGAGCACCTCGTTGAACCATGGCTAAAACATCGACTCGAAATACCGACAATGCCTCGAAGAACTAAAGAAAAAATAAGGAAGGTGTTGGGTTTAAACCCAGAGGAGAGCCCCGAAGGTCCAGGTCAAACACCTGGATCATCTGATTCTGTAAATGCTCCGATATCTGAGAGTGTTCTAACAAAGAAAAGAAAAAGCTGCGGTTTGTATTCCTACAAAAAAAGACGCATGACAAAGAATTCCTGCAATAGTTCCCATTTGCGGCGAACATGCAGTTGACTTTTGCCCAACTTGTGCCAAAAAAATCTAAGTGGTTTCATCCGTTTCGTCGATTTTAAGACTTTTTTTTTATAATAAGAAAAAATAGAAACAATTTTCTAGCTAATAATTGCTAATTTAGTTATTTTAAGTTCAAGTGCCTTATATTTTCTAAAGAAACATGTACGAGTTATGATTTGTGACTTAGTAATGAAAACTTAAATAATTTTTTTTCCAATTACTATCTTTTACATATACTCTATATTTCCTATTAATACAATAAACTTCTTCAAAATATCATAAAATTTTACTTAAAGACACATTTAAAACTTGATCGTAAAAAATCGAATGGTTAGCTTATACGGTGCATTCAGGAACGTTAGCTAACTAGGGTTAAGTAAGTCGGTGTAGTTTAAAAAGAAATAGGAGTATGCATTTCGATATCCAAAAAAAAAATTTCACCCATATAAGCGACACCCTAGTGTACAGGTTCATCTACCCTAGAAGTACAAATATGCTCAATATGAACAAATTTCAGGAACTCCCTTTTTGGATGTCCGCTTCCCATGAAATGCCCCAGATAGCGATCACGCCTAGCCCAAAGAAAAACCGGGTGGAAGGATGTACCAAATCTTGAGGTGATCCTCACCACCTCACTATGATATTAAATGTACTTACAGGTGTGTAGAAGCCGGACGCGTTTAAAATTAACGATAATCCTTTCGTCTTTGGTCACTTTTTCACCAAATTAACACAAACAACTTTCACTAGCAACTTTTTCCATTTTTTTGAATTTATTCACATACGCGAATTATGATGACTGATACTACGAACAACATGCACTTTCTGACGGAGGGGGGGGGGGAAGGTATGGACGTCGCGACACTCAGGAGGCAGAATTTTCACGAAAAGAAACTAGGACGAGATTTGCACTCACGATGAAACCAAGATAACAAATTTGAAGACACAAACTGATTTCACACACTTTTCCGCGATATTCAACACCATTTTCCGCGTACCGACGCCGCGCCGGGCAAACGAAAAGGACGTGCCACACGCCAGACATTGGACTTTATCGCGACGCCGCGCGTCCATTCGGAAAACTTCAATCGCGTCGAATTTCCCGGAATCAATTTCGCCAATCCGCCACTTGCCGTCGCGTCCTCATCCTGGCCACTTGCCGCGTAAACGTTCACCAATTTTCCCGGTTGTGCAATTTCCACACACGCCGCCGACACAATGGAAAATCCGTCCGATCAATGCAACTTTCGCGAACTCAACTCTTCTGTCTAGACAAACTAGCGGTACCCGTGCGCCCCTTGCACCGCGCTTTCGGAAATCGTCCTATGGTAAGGCTGTGTCCGAATGCGCCGCTTCCGGCCGCTAGAGAGCGGGCGTCGAGCTATGTAAGAAGTCGCGATTTCGAATTTACCGGAACCTTCGAAAGGCGTACGCGCGGCGATCGCGACTTAAATGGGATCCGTGGAAATGTTGATTCGCGGAAAATTGGAAAAGTTTTTCGTCAACATCGGCGATCTAACTTTCGAATTAACTAAGCTTGTTGGTAGGCCCTTTTGCCCTCTAACGGAGATCCCGTAAGCGAAGCAGCCAGACCACCCCCAAAAGGACAGTTTCGGAAAAGCGGCGCGACGCGTTCCGCTGCCGCTAGATGGATAGTCTAGACAGCAGCGCAAGAAGGTCAATGACAAATAGACCAGGGCGGATCTGTTTTCAGTTCGCCGTGGAGAAGGGGCACGCCTGTTTTTTGTAGGAAAAGTTGTGGAATAACTCGTTGATCTATGCTCCTTCTAAAAAAGATCGGGAACATTAAAAAAAATCGAAATGTTTAAAATTTTGAAAAAAAGTCGTGTTTTTCCTGCTGGTCTCACTCCTAACTTTAAAACGGTTTATTCCAGAGTGTAAAGGATTTGCATTTAAATGATAGTTCGTCGCAGTAGATGCCTTCTCGGTGTAGGACGCCGAACGCCGGATCTTGTATTCCTCAAGTGTGATCCGGGATTTAGCGCTGTATAGGAATAGCGCACTTTTAGTGAGGGAACAGGGTTAAATTGAAGTACCTACCGGCAAGTTAATTGCCACATATCTGGCGCAGGATTCAAGATCCAAGCTAGCCGATATTTTTATTCTGTTTTACTTTTAGCGACTACTTACGCTTTAATTGTAGCGCTTCTAAAGCCAAGTTACGGCTCGAGCGTATTGCCAAACTACGGCAATAGTAGATAATTAAAAACGAGTCAAAAGTAAGACTATGACTATATTTCTTTTGTACACTTTCCTTTTATACACTTTTTACAACTTAACATATAATCCCTACTCTAATATTTTATTCTACTTAATACATAATCCCTACTCTAAAACTGGAAGAATTGAATATGGTAAATTCATTCTACCAATCAAAATATCGATCAGCACTTTTCCATATGACCCAATTTAAAAATGCAACACTCATAATAGTCCATGAGTGAAATGTAACACTCATAATAGTCCATGAGTAATATGCAACACTCATAATAGTCCATGAGTAATGACTACTCAGGTTTCGTACTTTGTGTGTACATTACACATGCCAATGCTAGGCGCCGCTTCGTCTAGAGCGATCGCAATGGGTTAGTATAAACATTCGTTCATATGTCTATTTTTAGTGACAACATGAATTGACTTTCGTGTGAGTGTAATGCGAAACGAGTATGCAAAGTGAGCATTACAAAGTGATCGTAAGTTATGCATTTGTATATTCTACGATTGCTCATTGATTATTAATTTGTGGGTTTAGTTTATAGTAAAATGCTGATTGATTGTGTAGATATGTGTAGATCCACTACACCCTTAACCTTTTGAGGTGAGAGTTTGGGTACAAACTCGAGACTTATTTTAGGTATTTTTACATGTCTTATATTATATTTTTATTCATTGTTATTCCCCTTTTTTTTTTTTTTGAAAATCTTAAGTCTATTATTGTGTATCCATTTTTTCTTATTATCTATTTCCAATAGTGTATTTACATTATTTTTACTTAGTACTTTAAATGGACCTTTATACGGTTTCTCATGTTTTCTTCTGTTCTCTACTTTTAATAAAACAAGATCGTCTATTTCTATGTTTAATGGTTTTGAATAACATTCTTTATTTGTTCTAATCATTTTAGCTTTTTCAATTAAGTCCTTTGCTTTTGTTAGAGACATTTTTAATCTAATTTTTAATTCATTTCTGTAATTCTCTAAATTGTATATTTCTTCTGAATCGCTTAAAATGTCATTTGGTAAATAGGATAGTTTGCCGAATACTAGTTCGTAAGGTGTATAATTTGTGTCAATGTGTGGAGTTGTATTGTATGAAAATGTATAGAAAGGTATCCATTCGTCCCAGTTGTTGTTATCAACGAAGGACAGTAAGTATTCGTTTAATACGCGGTGGTTCCTTTCTATTACACCTAACGACTCATGATGGTAAGGGGTTGAAAATATTTGTTTTATATGTAGTAACTCGCATACTTCTTTCATTAGACTGTTTGTAAATTCTGTCCCTAAGTCCGTTTTTAGAATCTTGAAATGACCGTATAATAAGATAAATTTATTTACTATAGCTTTTGCTACTGTGGTAGCATCCTTAGTCTCTATGGGTATGGCAGTTATAAATTTCGTTAATTCGCACTGAATAGTGAGAATGTATCTGTAGTTGTTGGAAATTCTCAACGGGCCAACAATGTCTGCGCTTACGATCTCGAAGCTAGTAGATGGAGTCTCGGTTTTTATCATTTTCTCTTTGGTGTGCTTAGTTATTTTATTCATTTTGCACTTTTCACATTGGTTTATATGTTTTTTGACCATTTTCTTCATATCCTTCCAACAGTATCTCTGTTTCAATTTTAGCAATGTTTTATGTACTCCTATGTGTCCTCCATGTGGCGAATTGTGGTACTCAATAATTAATTCATTTTGCTTTTTGACGTCTTGAATTCTTATGGGCGGTCTGTATATTAATATTTTTAACTTATAAATTTCTTCTCGTTGCAACGCATTAAATAATTTCTTGAATTCATTTCTCGGTACGTACCTGAATATATCATCATTAGAGGATAAAGATAGTGCATTTATGCTATTGTTCTTTGAATATATTAACAACTTCTTCATGACAGAAACTAATTTCGTGTATGAATTATCGTTGTTGTTATCATGAACTTTCAGCTTATCGTTGAAGGAAACTGGTTTCTCAACAACTTTATCACTGTAGCGTACTACTATAAAATCTTTCTCTTTAGTTATAGATATATCATCTCTCTTGTATTTCTTGCTAGCTAGCATATAAAATTTCAGTTTCATCGCCCCTTTAATATCTGACAAAGAAGTGCAATCAAACGCATGGAGGTGATCAATCTCTTCGTTTTGGTTGCCACTTTGCTTGTCGATTTCTGTATTTTTATTTTCACTTTGTACCTTTTTCGTTTTACTTCTTGTTATCGCCAATAATTTTTTGCTAATATTTTCATCGTTTGTCGGAGGTATCATGGATTTTAGCATTTCAGTGTTCATTTGTATTCTTGACAGCGCATCCGCATTTGTATTTATATTACCCTTTTTGTATATGATCTCGAAATCGTAGTCCGATAAATCTAGACGTATTCTAGTAAGTTTTGAAGATGGATTTTTATGTGTAAACAATGATACCAAAGGTCTGTGGTCTGATACGACTATAAACTTCCGTCCATATAAATATGGCCTAAAAAAGTTTATGCCCCAATGTATCGCCAATAGTTCCTTTTCTATGATAGGTTTATTCAATTCGTGCTTATTTAAGGATTTGCTCGCGTACGAGATTGGTAGATCTGAACCAATTTCTCCTTGCGATAGTATAGCACCTAGTGCGAAATTTGACGCATCTGTAGTAAGTATGAAGGGTCTTTCAAAATCTGGGTATTGTAGTATAGGAGGTGAAATCAGTTTGCGTTTTAAAAGTTCGTATGCTTTTTGCTGTTCTTCTTCCCAAACAAACGGTGCTTTTTTCTTTAAAAACGAGTTCAAACTCTTTGCCGTTTCTGCAAAGTTTGGTATGAAGCGTCGATAATAGTTGCAGAAAGCTACGAATCTTCGCACGTCATCCGCGGTCTTTGGGATGGGATAATTTTTAATTACTTCATGCTTAGCAGGGTCTGTTCTTATACCATCTGCTGTAATAAGGTGTCCTAAATACACTACTTCTGATTTTAAAAATTTGCATTTATTTGCATTTAACTTCAAATTGTACTTACGAAGTCTCTGTAAAACTGTTCTTAAATTTTCATTATGATGTTTCATGCTACATCCGAAAACCATGATGTCGTCTACGTATAAGAATGCTGAGTCACTTAGACCAGTTAAGGCAATAGTGAGCATCCTTTGGAAGCTGTTTGATGATATTTTCAATCCAAAAGGTAATCTTTTGAATTGATAGTGTCCATCATTGGTGGAAAAAGCGGTTAAATGTCTTGATTCTTTTTCCAGTTCAATCTGGTGGAACGAACTAGTCATATCTAAGGTTGAAAAGTACTTTGCCCTACCTAGTTTGTCTAGGACGTCTTCTAACCTTGTCAAAGGAAATTTATCGTTCACCAGTTTGTCGTTCAGTTTTCTGAAATCAACGACTAATCTCCACTTCTTGGTGTCATCCGAGCTTTTCTTAGGTACCACTAACAATGGAGAGTTGTACGGGCTTGTGGATTGTTCGATAATATCATTATCTTTTAGTTCCCGTACTTGCCTAAGAATTTCTTCATTCTGAGTTTGTGGTAATCTATAATTTTTTATGTAGACTGGGTTTTCGTCGCAAGTGTTCAGTTTTTGTTGGTAGAAATTATTTTTTGTGAGGTATTCACCTTCCAGATGGAAAACGTCTTGGTATTCCATTATAATTTCTTGCAAACTCTTGTTTGCTTGTTCATCGAGACTGTTGGTATTAATTACGTTTAATAGTTCGTCTAATCGTTTTTTGTCAAATTTCCGAGTTGTCTTTAATACGTCATAATTCCTCAGTGGTTCTACCTCTGTTTGAAAGTTTTTCAGAGTTATGTCATGTTCGTTAGTATTGAGTATTTTCACATGACATATACCTTTCGCTGGAATTATGCAATTGCTTAAGAATATCCCTTTTTCGATTTCTTTGTTTAGTATTATGCTGTCTTCCGATCTGTCTACGTCTATGGGTATTATCGCTTCTGTTCTTGCGGGAATAGTTATGTGTGCCATGTTAGCTTTTGTAGTGTACATTGGTAACACTATATCTCTGTCTTGTGTACTGAAGGATATGGTATACGTTTCGTAGTCAATTTTGCACATATACTTGATTAGCATGTCTCGTCCTATAATGCCATCAGTTTCGATAGGGAATTTCTCATCTACCGCATGAAATGTATTTGATATAATGATATCTTCAATGTTGAATTTTAGTTTGATAGTTCCGAGTGACATTGTAGTTTCGTTTGTTATGCCCGTGAGTTTGCACCTGTTTTGTGCTTGTATCTCATATGAACTTAAATTATTACTTTTGTATATGGAGATGTCGGCTCCAGTATCTATTAATAGTTGTAGATATCTATGTTCATTTTTGTTAAATATTTTTATATAGTTTGTGCTCATACCCGTTATTCTGTATACCTTATTCTCTAGAGTGTATTTATTACTGTTTTTTGTTTCGGCTTCAAAAACTATGCTTCTTCCGGGAGGTTGCCTAATTCCTCTCGGGAACTTGTCACGTTTCCCTGGTTGTTTATCAATTTTACCCTTCTAGTGTTGTATCTGTTATTATTGTTATTATATCTTCCTGTATTATTATCAAATTTATTTCTATTAAAATTTCTGGTAGGATTAGAATTCCTATCATTGTATCTATTATATGTCCTATACGAGTTATTATTAAAATTATTGCGTGGGTGATTGGAACTTCCACGATTGTCATTTCTATTATAATAACCATTGTGGTTATTATGTCTTCTGGCATTAAAATTATTGTACTTGTTATTTTTATTTACATACATAATTGTTGAAGGTTGAGATTCATTGTTCTCAATTTCAGTGGCCAATGTGATAGCTTCACTGAAAGTCTGTGGTCGTGCTGCGAACACAGTGTCCCTAATTTGATCGTTTAGACCATTCTTGAATATAGTAAGAGCATATGTGTCGTTTATGCTCTGTATTGCTTGTTTAGCAGCTTGGTTTACATCTGCACCTAACGTGCCAATTTGTAATTGGTTTAAATCACTTATTAAAGATAATATTTTGTCTTTGTATGCCGTTATGGGCATGCGTTTCTGGGTTATGCCTGCGAGCTGTGTATGTATTTGGGGTACTGTTTTATTATTTTTGTACCTGAGTCGTAGCTCTGTTTCTAAATTATTGATACTAGTAATTGATGAAATGTTTATTGCTGTTCTCACATTTGTGTTGAGTTTAATGTGTAGAACTAGATTCAGCAACTCTATTTTACCTTCTGCCGATAATTTTTTTTCTATTAATTTGATTATAGTTAAAAATGTCTCTAGTTCAGCGAACTTCCCATCAAATGTGGGTATAATTTTGATTGCACTTTCTATGTTAAATTCTGCCATCTCTGTGTAGATGATATTGTCTTCAATTTTTACCAATATGTTTGCAGCGTTCAGCCGTTGTATCAGGTTTGTAATTAGGTTTCTACAAACTGATGAAAATGTCGATTTTAGTTCTATCTCATTGCCTTCCTTAATGTCGTTAAAAAGGTTTTTACCTACAGTTTCTGCATCGATTGCGTATTCTAATTTCTCTTTAAGAGTTTTGACCGTATAGGTCTTTGTTTTCTTTAAATTTATTAAATTATTTTGTAATTCAGACAATATCTGTTTTATCTTCTCCACCGACATCTGTGAGGACAATTAGAATTTCTTTCAGCTATACATTGTTTCGTCCTAATCCGATATTCCTATCTACTATCTTCCTTGCATACCTTTTTTGACTATTATTATAAAGATATAGGCACGCCATTATTATTAAGAAAACAATTGTTGTACTTATTGTTTGTTTGTATTCAATAAAAATATTAGCCTGAGTACTGCAATTATTTCCCATAGTTTAAAGAAGTTAATATATATCTGATACAATTTAATTATTTATACAATTTTTTTTCTCTTTAAGTTTGTTTAGCCGCTCCGTAAATTGCCTCCTTTGTTCCTTGGCCGAAATATGTATTAGCCTGTGAAGTATAGCTTTTTCACGCCTTTCTTTGTATCTGCGTCCTCCACGTTGTCGACGTTTTATTTTATTTATACGTGGCTCATCTATTCCACTTCGTTTCACGAAGTCCTCTATTTTCCTTGGACGTGGACCAGGTAGCGATGATGGCTTATATGGTGGAGCTCGTAGATTTGGACTAAGCTCATACTCCTCGTGTAAGGTTGCCGCTGGTGTTTTTTGTGCTCGTATCAGACATCTTTCAAATGCCTTGTGGAACTCTTCATCTGTTGTTATATTGGCTATTTCACCGTCTTCAAGGTCTTCCGTATACTGTGGTATATCATCCTTCAGATGTTCGAAGTTTACTGGATCGTCGGTTGCAGGATCGTCGGTTGCAGGATCGTCGGTTGCAGGATCGCCATGTAAAGGATTTGCATTTAAATGATAGTTCGTCGCAGTAGATGCCTTCTCGGTGTAGGACGCCGAACGCCGGATCTTGTATTCCTCAAGTGTGATCCGGGATTTAGCGCTGTATAGGAATAGCGCACTTTTAGTGAGGGAACAGGGTTAAATTGAAGTACCTACCGGCAAGTTAATTGCCACATATCTGGCGCAGGATTCAAGATCCAAGCTAGCCGATATTTTTATTCTGTTTTACTTTTAGCGACTGCTTACGCTTTAATTGTAGCGCTTCTAAAGCCAAGTTACGGCTCGAGCGTATTGCCAAACTACGGCAATAGTAGATAATTAAAAACGAGTCAAAAGTAAGACTATGACTATATTTCTTTTGTACACTTTCCTTTTATACACTTTTTACAACTTAACATATAATCCCTACTCTAATATTTTATTCTACTTAATACATAATCCCTACTCTAAAACTGGAAGAATTGAATATGGTAAATTCATTCTACCAATCAAAATATCGATCAGCACTTTTCCATATGACCCAATTTAAAAATGCAACACTCATAATAGTCCATGAGTGAAATGTAACACTCATAATAGTCCATGAGTAATATGCAACACTCATAATAGTCCATGAGTAATGACTACTCAGGTTTCGTACTTTGTGTGTACATTACACATGCCAATGCTAGGCGCCGCTTCGTCTAGAGCGATCGCAATGGGTTAGTATAAACATTCGTTCATATGTCTATTTTTAGTGACAACATGAATTGACTTTCGTGTGAGTGTAATGCGAAACGAGTATGCAAAGTGAGCATTACAAAGTGATCGTAAGTTATGCATTTGTATATTCTACGATTGCTCATTGATTATTAATTTGTGGGTTTAGTTTATAGTAAAATGCTGATTGATTGTGTAGATATGTGTAGATCCACTACAAGAGCGAAGTTGCGTGAGAATGAAAGTTGCGTAAAAAAAGTCTCTACAAGATAAGATTAGTTTAAAATTCTGAAACTTTTGCCGAAAACTAGCAATAATTAAAAAAAAATTAGGGAAAAAGTTGTTTCTTATTCATTTTTTTTTACCATTTCAAAAAAACTTAAGACTTGAGATGGCAAGCACTGCTACTTTTTCATCACAGTGATCGACTGCGATTGCTCTTTTTCAATACCTGTGATACATAGCAGCTCTTCGAATCACAGTGATTTCGTAAGAGTTTGCTATACTCAGTGTTATTTATCAGAAAATAAAACATCAAAGATGTTTTCTAGTCAATATTGAAATAAAATCTTATTCATATCAACTACAGTAACAAATTGAATCAGTTTTTCTTCCAAAATATAAATCAAACAAGCCGCGAAGTGCGACCCTTGAGGTCGACACGGTCAACTTCCCAGTAATATCTAGATAAACACTAAAAATATTAAACACAATAATAATTTTGAAAATAATACTACTTTAAGTAATAATAATGAGAGGTATTCATAGCAGTAACAGGAATGAGTTAATATTAATCATATCGTCTCTCTTCAAAAACTGATACGAATGTATAAATTTCATAAACATTTATTACTGTGTTGTGCAAATCTGGTTGAAAAAAAAAAATTTTTATAAAAAAAAATAAGTTTTTGCATTTTCTTCTATTAAATTAAAAAAAAACGCTGAAACGGATTTTTATAATGTTAAAATAATCAAAAGGATGTTAAAACACGTCGATTGACACCATAATGATGCAAATATTATATCTGGTTCGTGAGATATAGCGAATGGCAGAAATGACCTTGAAGATCATGCTGACTGTTAATGATTTTTAATTTTTAATATAATGTTTCTTGTTATCATGAGAAGTATATAAATTTTATAAAAATTGAATACTGTCCTCCGTAAATCAGGTTAAAAATTTATTGTTTATTAAAAAAACCTAATGTTTTGCACTTTTTTTTCTTAAATTAAAAAAACGGCACCAACGATTTTTTTCAAAATCCGAGAGATTCACGCAAATGTTAATACGCGTCGATTGACACCATAACCATGCAAATCGTATGTTTGGTTCGCGAGGTATGTATAACGCATGACAGAAATGACCTTGAAGATCATGATGCCTGTTAATATTTTTTTATTTTTGATTTAATTTTTTACGTAATCATGAGAAAAACTTTTGATGTTGTTTTTATAAGCACTGCTTGAAGTATATAAATTTTATAAAAATTGAATACTTTCTTCCGTAAATCAGCTTAAAAGTTTTAAAAACCTAATTTTTTGCACTTTTTTTCTTAAATTAAAAAACGACTCCAACGATTTTTTTCAAAATTTGATGATTCACAAAAATGTCAATACGCGTCGATTGACACCTTAGTCATGCAAATAGTATGTTTGGTTCGCGAGATATAACGCATGACAGAAATGACCTTCAAAGGGGCAAAACAACAAACTCCCCCGACCGAAGTATCCCAAAAACTAATCAGCTCTTAAGATTGCAAAGACGCTTCGATTGACACCTCAACGAAGTCGATACGACTTTATTTACGTGAGTTATGCTCGTAGATAAAAGTGTCCACGAACGTACGTACGTACGTACACACAAACACACACACACACACATCTCCCTTTCTAAAAACACTTTATATATACTCTATAGACCTCAAAACGTAAAGAAATGTTGAACATTTCAATTTCGATTTTCGACGCGATTACAAGAACTTCCCATATACTGGGAAGTTAATAATGGTTAAATTTTTTTGTCTGAAGTCCAGAGTGTCTCAAAAGAAAGTTTACATTTGTTTGGCTGACTTATTTAATTAAATCAAAAGGAGGAAGAAAAGGAGGTAGAATTCAACGACCTCTTTGAACACCTCTAACATACTACCGTTTTTGCTTTTATTTACATGTTTTTGAATACAACATACGTACTAATTGTGATTAAGATTATGATTGTGATGTTATATAGTATACAAAGTATAAATACTTGTTTATTATTTTAAATTATTATTTTCTTACACATGTTTAACAGGGAGAGCAACAATTGTTTATTAAAGTTACTTTATATTATTTGATTAAATTAATTTTTTCATTATAGGTATCTGTTTTTATTATTCCCTTCTCTAATTTTAGTGCACCTCATAACTTCTGTAAGAATATTTTAAGTAATATTATAAGTAATTATGTCGATATTTAGGAGTACGGTTATTTGGCCCTATGTACGGTAAATTTCGGGAGTGTTGTACGGTAGACCGTGCAGGGTAACCTGGCAACACTGTTTCAGCCGCGCATTCTCGTGAGTCACCCTGCCATACTCCGTCCGGAACGCTTCCACAAACTCGGCAAGCTCAGCCATGTGGCTGGCGTCAATCCCACGGCGCAGACAAAATTCATTGATCCGCCGAGCCAGGATACCAAATTTATATTACTTCTTACACTTCTATTGAAACACTCGATAAAAATGAAAAAAAGCTTTTATTTCGAAACGATTTGATTCTGTCGGTGGTATCTAATTAACTACTCTTAACTCTAAATTCTGTTGTGACCCAAGCGAAATCCTTGCTTGATGATTGGACTATCCCTTGTTCTTAGAATCAAACCTGGGATTTCTCCTTGCCTCGGTACCGACATGGGTAAATAGCAATAAAGAAAAAAGATAACCCGTCGGGACTAGCCATAAAAACGCATGTGTTTACCAATTGTGTAACAGTGGAAAAGTACGTAGCAATTAACACTTAGCAAGAGACTAATGATAACAAAATGCACGTGGGTAAATGGTATGTTGTGACTGGTTATGTGTGTGAGTATATGTAACGGCTAGTCTCCGGACGGTTTCCTGATATAGGGTGGCAGATTAGTCCTTGATCGTACGCAAGGCGAGGCAGGGAGTTGTTCCGCGACGGGCTCTGATTCTATATATAGTAAGAAGTGATTTTCTGTGTTTGAAAATATGAACGTAACAATTTCAGAAGTGGGATTCGAATTCGAAGTGTTTGAAAATAAATATTTATATAATCGCCTGAGCGAAGAAGTGCAGTTATTATTTTGTGATCAGTGAGTGAGTTCGAACATCAAGAAAAAACTTTCAACGTTTTGAGATGGCGACCGAATAAACCAGCAGCTGCGGTGGGCTTAAAAGGAGCTACAGACCAAAAATAAGGGAGTATAACTTTTCGAAAACTAGAATTCACAAATAGGGGAATTACGAAAGATTAATTTATCGTTGAGGATTGCTTTGATGTCGCGTCCTTTGAAAGACCTTTGATGTTAAAAAAATGTTGGTTAGTTGAGATGTGAAGCAAGAATATCATGTAGTATTTGCTGGGGTTCCTCTTCGGGTTCATTTTGACCTAAAATCGTTGAATTGTGGCTCTGGTCGGATTGATTGGCTCACGAAAGACTTCGTCATGACCTTATCTGAAGGAAAATAAATTGTTTAGGCTGCGTGAAGGGCTACGACTTGGATCTAACTCGCCAATGGAGGACTCAAGGACTGAGGCGTCCTTCCTGAATACGAATGGGTTTCTGTGTGGCGTATTTGACGACCATAGAGGCGCGGCATGTGAGCAAATTGTCTCGAAAAGGGAGAAGTCAAAAGTCAGTCATTTGTGAAGTGCCCTAACGATGAAGTAGATTTTGTAACTTAGGTGAGAGATGTCTTTGAAGAAAGTTACCAGTCGTATTTGCAAATTTAACTAAGAAAAACTCTACGAAAAAGACACATTTTGAATTGTTTATGGACTATATTCCGAGATGTCAAACGGATAGTATATTAGCGCTAAAGTGAACTGCCGAAGCTTCGTTCGACATCGAGGATAGTATTCCCTTAGCCCGACTAAGGGAATTGAAGGTAAATGTGTTTAACCTAAAAAAAAATTAGTTCAAACGTAGGAGGATCAAGGTTGGAAGCATTAGACAATTTCAATTGGGTTCAGTGATTCCTCGCTGCTGAATTCCATCTTAATAACAAATCGCTGCAAACATTTCAAATAATGACTTAGTACTGGGCAAATGGCATTCGCCTGCAGACGGCGTGTCGATAAAGTTTCATGCAGCGTATCGTGGGCCATGTTAGGTTCGCAAATGTTTAGAACACGATCGTTGTTTGGTGATGCGGTTCAATTTTCTCAGAAACCATAAGAATCTGTGCAGTTCGCAGATGGATTGAAGAAATGGTTTACCCTCGATGATTATCAATTCTGTTCTGATCGGCAGACATTTCCTCGGACGATACTAGAGTCAGTCATTCTTGCTATAATTCGTGATATCGATGTGTAGCACAGATGTGAATTTGAATTGTTTTTCTTTTAGTGTAGGATTGTTGAATTTTCAGGCTTGTAAGTCGGATATTTGAGTTCTTTACTTAAAACTATATTAAGCCAAATTTAGTCCAGAAATATGTATCTCATCACTTACCCTTTTGCAAATAGAAGCATGTAGTTACTGAACATTTGAGTTTGTGTTTCTGGCTCAGAATATTTTACCTTAAATGTGTGTGACGTTTTGAGAAGATTGGTAAATATAATAAGATAGAAATTCGAGTCGTCATTCGCATCATTTGAATTATCACTGTATAAGTCTTGAGAAGTAATTCTCTGGAGGACTTAGGTTAGAGTGATTTTATAAGGCTTGAGAAAGTGTTCTCCGGAGAACTTAAGTTGGAGTGATTTTATTAGTCTTGAGAAGTTGTTCTCTGGAGGACTTGAAGTAAAATCAATGTATAAGTCTTGAAAAGTTGTTCTCTGGAGGACTTAAGTGGAGTGAATGTATAAGTCTTGAGAAAGTGTTCTCTGGAGGACTTGAGGTACAATCACTGTCTAAGTCTTGAGAAGTTGTTCTCTGGAGGACTTGAAGTAAAATCACTGTATAAGTCTTGAGAAGTAATTCTCTGGAGGACTTAAGTGGAGTGAATGTATAAATCTTGAGAAGGTGTTCTCTGGAGGACTTGAGGTACAATCACTGTGTAAGTCTTGAGACGTTGTTCTCTGGAGGACTTAAGTTGGAGTGATTTTATTAGTCTTGAGAAGTTGTTCTCTGGAGGACTTGAAGTAAAATCAATGTCTAAGTCTTGAGAAGTTGTTCTCTGGAGGACTTAAGTGGAGTGAATGTATAAGTCTTGAGAAAGTGTTATCTGGAGGACTTGAGGAACAATCACTGTGTAAGTCTTGAGAAGGAATTCTCTGGAGGACTTAAGTTGGAGTGATTTTATTAGTCTTGAGAAGTTGTTCTCTGGAGGACTTGAAGTAAAATCAATGTATAAGTCTTGAGAAGTTGTTCTCTGGAGGACTTGAAGTAAAATCAATGTCTAAGTCTTGAGAAGTTGTTCTCTGGAGGACTTAAGTGGAGTGAATGTATAAGTCTTGAGAAAGTGTTCTCTGGAGGACTTGAGGTACAATCACTGTGTAAGTCTTGAGAAGGAATTCTCTGGAGGACTTAAGTTGGAGTGATTTTATTAGTCTTGATAAGTTGTTCTCTGGAGGACTTGAGGTAGAATCACTATGTACGTCTTGACAAGTTGTTCTCTGGAGGACTTAAGTAAGAGTGATTTTATAAGTCTTGAGAAGCAATTCTCTGGAGGACTTGATTTGGAGTGATTGTTTAAGTCTTGAGGAGTTGTTCTCTGGAAGACTTGATCTAGAATGATTGGTCTAGAGAAACCATTGTTTGAACGATTCATAAAAGAGAGATACATGTAGGTGGTGCGTGAAAGGTAATAATTTTCAAATAGACACACAATAGTATGGACGTGGTTGTGATTTCGTTGCTTGAGTTTGTATTGGACATAAAAAAATCGGAAAATAAGTTCTTTTCACTGAGGACAGTGAAACCGAAGGATGGCCGACTGTTGTGACCCAAGCGAAATCCTTGCTTGATGATTGGACTATCCCTTGTTCTTAGAATCAAACCTGGGATTTCTCCTTGCCTCGGTACCGACATGGGTAAATAGCAATAAAGAAAAAAGATAACCCGTCGGGACTAGCCATAAAAACGCATGTGTTTACCAATTGTGTAACAGTGGAAAAGTACGTAGCAATTAACACTTAGCAAGAGACTAATGATAACAAAATGCACGTGGGTAAATGGTATGTTGTGACTGGTTATGTGTGTGAGTATATGTAACGGCTAGTCTCCGGACGGTTTCCTGATATAGGGTGGCAGATTAGTCCTTGATCGTACGCAAGGCGAGGCAGGGAGTTGTTCCGCGACGGGCTCTGATTCTATATATAGTAAGAAGTGATTTTCTGTGTTTGAAAATTGGAACGTAACAATTCTACATTTTTTTAGACTTAATTTTGCTGACATTACCAATGAGGAACAAAGAACAGAAAGTTTATGCTATTGAATTTTATAGGCACTTGAAATACGAATCTACTTTAAATAAGCAACTGCTATATCGCTTCTTGATTGCGATAAGATGGCAAAACTTTGTTTCTCGTTTGCAATGAGAGGCTCAAGGCATTGTTGCATCTGGATGAATATTGTTTATGGTTGAATTTAATGATGGATAAGAGTTCTTTAGAATGCTAAATATGCTGGAATTTATTAATGGATAAGAGTTCTTTAGAATGCTAAATATGCTGACGTAACTCTAATGGGTTCCGGCTCCGACGTCGTCGCAACACTTGTATTGGACTTACCTTTTTCGGCAGCCTTCCTCCTCATCATGGACGCATTTAATCTCTTCTTAGCCTGCATCGTCAGCAGGCGAATTTCAGACGAATGTGGGCTGCTCGTGCTTCCTGAACTTTCCACTAGGTTCATCGCCTCAGGCTTGTCATCACGCTTTCCTACCCTCGAATCCGGGGCATCGAAGTGCTCATTTGAAGCTGCGTGGGTCTTCTGCTGAGCTTTCGGCGATGGGGGTCTCACAACGACTTCTGGCGACGGAGGTCTCCCTGCAACAGGGGATTTTCCTGCCCTCGGAACCGGGGCACCGTAGTCCGACACGTCGTCCTCGTCCATGCTTGAGCTGGACTGCTGCTTCTTCTTGGGAGGCGGTGAGCCGCCCTTCTCCGCGCGCTTTTTCTTCATCGCTTTCAAGCTTGCGGGGCTTACAAGTTTCGTAAAGCTTATTTAAGCTTATGCCCGAACCTACTTATCGTGGGCACACTAATGCACTGCACTCACGATGCAAAACTTGTTTGCGTGAAACACGTAAACAAGTCACCGTTAACACGATATACTGCAGCCACGCGGTGGCACACGGTACGCTATACACTGCCGCTGGCACTGGTAATCCAAATTTTTGAATGCTGACTAAGTAGCAACAGGGCTACTTAGTAAAAATAAATGTCTAGAGCGCAAACACGCGGTCGAAAGTACCGTTGTTTTTATGGGCAAAAATTTTGTGCGCTCAGAAGGAGCACACCAAACACTAGAGCACGTGGTCGAATGTACCGTTATTTTCGCGGCAAGGAAATTATTCAGTGTGCTCAGAAGTAGCACACTACAAAAAGGAGTCTCGAAAAACGCTGAACAAAAACGCAACTTGGAATCCAAAGGATATCCAAGCTGCGTACACTGTATTTGCCGAAACTACTGCAACACGAGGTCGCCAGCAGTTTTGTGAACTATCGAATCGTATTCAATTTTCGGTGCAGGGCGGTACACACTTTTAATATCCACGCGGCGGTCGATATTAATTTTATTAAATCGGAATCAAGTCCGGGACGGTCAAAAACGTTATCTTACTGTATATGGAACTGTATCAGCCACTATCCAAACTTGTTTAGCGAGTCGCGTCGAGAGCGTTTAGAAAAAGCGTCCGTTCACGACGACGATCAACCAACGAGTGATAGTTTACCACAATTTGACCAAAAACAAATAAGGTTTAAGTACCTGAAAAAAGTCGCAAAGAAAGGTCGTTTTTTGAAGAAGAAAAAACAATTTGCATGTCCGCCATTTTTTTGTTTTTTTTTCAGTTTTTCTGGTAAACTATCACGTGTGCGCACCTTCAGATTTGCCGGTCCTGAGATTAATTGTCTGCCATGAGGCAGTGATTTTCTTGAGGAGTAAATTTTGGTTTCCTGCACAAACATAAACATATAATCAAAAAAAAAAATGTATTCCTCAAGAGTTGTATAATACTATAGAAAAAGTTTAATTGCCATATACAGGGTGACATGAATGTGTTGGTACAACTTTTTCCTATACTAATGGCATGTATGTACATGGAAGGACTAAACCAGTTCTTGGTGGTATGAATACGAGTATTGCTGTGAAATCCTGATTAAGAAACTAATTATCAGTTGCGTGGCCTACCTGTAATGACCATGTCGGACTTAAGAGAAATTATTGTTGCTCAATTCCAAAGTGGTAAGACAAGAAGTGACATTTTTCGGCAACTGAAAAACCTTGGCATAACGCGTAACTATGTGTATCGTACTGTAACTAGATTCCTTAACACTGGATCTTATGAAAATGTAAATAAAACAAGAAAAAGAACTGTGTACACCGTCAAGACTATTAAACTTATTCATGAACGAATTCGTAGGAATTGTTAATGTTCCGCAAGAAAAATGGCAGCAAGTCTTAATATTAATCGGAAGTGTGTGCGAAAAATTCTACGAGAAGTCTTAAAGTGTTCGGCTTTTAAGAAAAAAAAAGCTAAGGGACTTACGGATGCAACAGAATTAAAAAGACTTGAAAGGAGTAAAGTGTTATTATCGTGGCACGCTGGTGACGAGATCATTTTTTCGGATGAAAAACTTTTTATTTTTGAGAGTATTCTCAATTCCCAAAATAATCATTTGCGGGCTGTTTCTATGGAGGATATTCCGCATAGCAAAAGGCACGTACCATGGTATCAAAATGCCTCATCGGTTATGGTCTGGGATGCAATATCGCGAAAAGGAACCCTTCCATTGGTATTTATCGAAAAAGGTGTCAAAATAAACGCTGGAGGAGGTATTGAAAAAAGATTTACTTCCTTCAGTTCAAAATATTAATGTGGACGACTATTAATGCTTTCAACAAGACGGTGCCCCATCGCACACAGCCAAAATTGTGCAAGCATGGTGTAAGCATAATTTAACGGATTTCATATTAAAATATGAATGGCCACCAAGTTCACCAGATTTAAACCCTGTCACGGTCCCTACTTCGCGCACAAACCCGAGGATCCGAGATCGAGTGCTCCACCATTTTGGTCGCTCCTCGACCCCGGATGCCTCGTGTGCACCCGCGCCGCCGGGACCGGTGCAAAGTCGACCGCATAGTGGCGGTCCCGATGTAACATTTTTGTTTCCCCGACTAGCTCACCGAGTCGTGGGTTTAGTAAATAAAAAAGGACCACGAACCACATTCGCACACGCGTCACCCATGCGCAAGAAAATAATCACATCAATTTTTAGGTTATATTATTCCATTTTTATATACCTAGCTCATTAATATATACTTACTGACTGACTAACACCTTTGATTATATAATATACAACAAACAAAAACTAGCATTTTTTTCTTGATGATCGAGCCGTCGAAATTATTATCTCCGAATTGATTTTGCCAAAAGGCACTGATAGACAAATTGTTGTGGCGATATTCACTGTGCAAATCTTCGGGGTAGCTTCCGATTGTTTAGCTCGTGTTATCCCATATTTACGACAGCAACAACGACGAGGGTGCAATGCGTCGGAATCTTGTGGCGGCCGCTTTCTCCTCAGGCTTCTTTCGTTCGGCCTCCTTGATCGCCGGCCGCACCACAGCGAAGTCCCGGCGGACACGCATTCCTAACAGGCCCGTTCCGAGAATCGCGACGCCAACACAGATTATCGCAGCGCCTCGATGCAATTTTGCTAATTTCGTTGACTGTCCACACCTCACGTAAAAAGACACGTCCGGCCCGTTCGACCGTCTCTGAGCAGCTCTCTCACACTCACTCCCCATTTCCGGCATGTCGAACATCGAAAAGCTACTTTTCGCGTAGCGTGGCGTGATCGATCACTCGTATTCGCGAAAGCTTGAGCACGATCCGAGGTATGGAGCGAGATGACGCGTTTGTATAGCTTTGTCGGAACTTGGCGAGATTTACACTTTCAAATAGTAGGTAGCACAGTGTATACAATATACAGTGGGAAAACTCTACGTGGGGAAATGAAATACACTTTGCTTTAAAATTAAATTTAAGAGAGCATTACGAGAAATTTAAGAGAGATCTCAGCGAAACAACTATAGGAAATACAGATGTAAAGCAGAGCAGAGCATATGGTCGTGCTTAAAGCTTGGAGCTTTTGGTAGTTCCTCGGAGCTACTCGACGTTGAAAATTGATAGTCCACTTTTTACTCTTAGTTTTACGACTAGTTTATCCATAGACTATGGTAGGTAGTTCTATGATTTAGTTATTTCGGGCAGAAAAGGCGCGAAGATAATTTGAATTTAGTTTATGGTACGTAACAACCCCTTGGATTTTTCTATTTGAGCATATATGTAGCAGCAACTAAAGAATTACAAATATCGAAATTTGACAGAATTTAAAAGCGTTATTTCGAGAATATGGGATTCAATACCTCTTGATGTCGTGCGTGCCACACATAACGCTTTTGAGAGAAGATTGCGGCTAGTCATTAAGGCAAAAGGTGGGATTATCAAATGATTTATATATTTTCGGAGAGTAGTACTGGTGTAAGTTAAATAAAAAATTAACAAAATAATTTTTAAGTTTTAATTACATAGTCCCAACAAATTCTTTCTGTACCAACACATACATGTCACACTGTATAATAAAATAGATAAATAAAAATGTTGTAAATGTTTCCTTTTTTAGCCTTCTAATAGGTAATACAGTGGAACTTAGATAATTCGAACTTCTATAACTCAAAATCGTATTTAATTCGAAATTTTCTACTAGTCACTGGCATTTCATATTAAAAAAATCGTGGCTTATTCGATTTTATTTTGGATAATTCGAACATTTTGGTAGCCAAAAGTGTCCATTAGGCAGTTTTAAATTCTGGGAATCCCCGAAGATAGCCTTACGCTTGCCCATCTTCGGGGATTTCCCAAGAGCAGTTGCATGGGCTTATTTTACAATGACGTGGGAGACAATCGTGTCGTTATGGTCAAGTCAAAGCCTCCCTTCTTTACAAAGTCGCTTTTGTGCATATTCGGTGGTGTCCTCATTGCCTCCCCTTTCGATCACCTGAGCAGTCATTGCCAACGCCTACAAACAGACAATTTATCTATAGTGCGTTTAGTGTTTCAGTTTGCTGTGGGGCTGAATTTTACTTTATTGGTTGTTTTTGTTGTGCGCGAAGTGTTCTCGTTATTTGTGAGACTTAATTTTATCAGATTTGTTGTTTTTTGTTGAACGAACAGAGATGTCATCGTCAAACTCGCGGGCTTACAAATCACTTACATTAACTGAAAAAGTAGCCGCGATTAGGGAAGTGGAAAAGGGACTAAAGAACAAATCGGAGTTCTCTCGGGACTTCGGAATCCCCTCTAACACATTGTCGACTTATTTAAAAATAAATAAAGAAAAGATTTTAAGCAGGGAATTTGAGGAGGGAAATGGCGGGAAAAGGTGTAGAGCACCAGCTAAACTCGATGCAGACAACTGTGTTTTAAGCAGGCACGTGATAAAAAAATTCCACTGAGTGGCCCTAGTGTAAGAGATAAAGCTGAACAATTTGTCACAGAAATGGGGAAAACCAATTTTAAAGCAACCACCGGATGGCTGGACGGTTTCGAAGAACGAAATAAAATTTCATCTAAATCTATTTGTGGTGTAAGTGGTGGTGATGATCAGCATAAAGCAGGACAGTGTAAGAAAGAATTAGAAGAGATAATCCAGGACAAGGAGCCCAAAAACATTTTTAATGTTGACGAGACGGGTCAATTTTGCAAATGCACCCCTCATAAAACGCTTGCTTTTAAAGACGAAAAATGTTTTGGAGGGAAACTTAGCAAGGAAAGAGTAACGCTTTTGGTCGGAGCAAACATGGATGGCTCTGAAAAACTGTTTTTGTTAATGATAGGAAAATCTGCTAGTCCCCCGTTGTTTTAAAAACGTAAAGTCAAAAACCAGTAGAGTATGGATCTAGTGGACGAGGGTGGATGACAAGTGCTTTTTTTGAGAAGTGGCTCCTGAAAATCAATGAAAAATTTGGAAAAGCAAAACGGAAGATGTTACTCATTATTGGCAATGTGAAAATAATTATTTTTCCCGCTAATATGACATCAGTCATTCAGCCTATGGATCGGGGCATGATAAAAACCTCAAACATTTTTACCGGCGTTTATTGGTTGAGAATATTCTCACCGGAGATTTCACTCAAAAACTCTCAAAACTGAACTTGATGTCCTTCAGACCTCACGGATGTGTAAACAAGCTTGGAATCTTGTGTCACAAAAAAACAATTAAGAACTGTTTCAAGAAAGCTGTTTTTTTTTTTTAAAAACGAAGTAGAAATTGAAAGTTAATGGCTGGGAGGATATTATGTCAGATCCTACTATCTCCTATGAGGACTTTCTTAACGTAGGCGAAGACATTGCGGTGTGTGGCGAGCTTACTGAAGCGGACAATATCACTGAGATACTCGGCAACGACCATTAAGATGGCGGCAATATATCCGATGATGAAGATGCCGATTTAACAGAGGACCAAGAAAAGCCAATTCTAAATACGGCTGAAGCAGTATTCAAGTTGATGAGCTCAAGCGATTTTTTGAAAGGAGAAATGAAGTGAGTCGATTTTTCAGTCATTAAATCAGTTAGAATCGTTCATTACGACAGAGATATTTAATTCTAGGAAACAAATGAAGATCCCGGACTTCTTCATTAAACTGTAAATGAAGTGCCTTAAATTTACGTAATAAAGTTTTATTTGTTAGATCATGCAGTGTTGTGTTATTTTTAGCATTTCCTAAAAACTTTTCTAAATGGAATTTTTGGATACAGTTGAACCTTGGTTATCCGAACATCTTTTATTCGGAAACATCTATTAACCGGAGAATTTTCATTCCAACTATCAATTGATTTGGTTACCTCTGATATTCGGAAAATACCTCTAATATTCGGAATTTTCGTACTTACGAGCGTGGGGTGAAAAGTTTCCGGCCTGACCAAGAAAAAAGATGTTTTTAAGTTTTTTTTGCTTTATTTTTCAACATAATCTCCATCAACACTGGTACATTTCTCAGAACGGTGTTCTAATTTAGTTTTACTAGTTTTAAACGGAGATTCGTCAAGCTCCTCAAAATACTAATTCACAGCTTCGATAACTTCTTCGTTGCTCTTAAATCTTTTACCGCCAAGCTATTTTTTGAGTTTAGGATATAGGTAATAGTCGCTGGGAGCTAAGTCCGGAGAGTAGGTAGGATGCGGCATCAATTCAAACTTCAATTCGTGGATTTTAGACATGGCAGCAATCGACGAATGCGCTGGTGCGTTATCGTGATGAAACAATTTTTTTTCTTCGCCAAATGAGGTCGTTTAATTTGCACCTCGTGCTTCAAACGTTGCAACAACTCTGCGTGGTGTGGACCAATGATATTTTTACCCTCTTCAAGGTAATCAATGTATATAATTCCTCTCGCATCCCAAAAAACAGTAGCCATAACCTTGTTCGCCGATAAAAATGTTTTTGCCTTCTTTGGAGTTGGTTCCCCTTTTCCAACCCACTGTTTTGATTGTTCTTTATTTTCAGGAGTGTAGTGGTGGACCCAAGTCTCATCAACAGTTATGAATCAACGCAAAAATCCGTTTGAATTACGCCTATACAGCTCCAAATTGTCGGTAGAAATTTTTTTTCGAATCAGTTTTTGGTCGAGCGTTAGCAAACGCGGCACCCAACTTGCACACAGCTTTTCCATGCTCAAATGGTTGTGTAAAATATTTCGCACACGGTCAGCTGACATCCTACAAGTCTCAGCTATCTCATACACTTTCAACCTGCGGTCTTTCAATACTATTTGATGGATTTTCTTAATCATTTCTGAAGTTGTGACCTCAAAAGACCGTCCTGAGCGAGGCTCGTCAGAGGTGCTCACACGACCCATTTTAAATTCAGAAACCCACTGCTTAATAGTTGAATATGATGGAGAGGAGGTTTCTAGTGTTGCATCCATCTCTTTTTTTATTTGTTTTGGTGTAAAACCTTTCAAATAGAAGTATTTGATGACAGCACGTTTTTCCACTTTTTCCATTTTCACGAAAACAACGGAAGCGTCTCGCGCGATGTGCTCTCAAACGCAAACTAACATAGCGATTGCGCTGAAACTGTACATACAACCTCGGTAGGAATGGTACTGTAGGACGCCGCTCCAAAAGTAGACTTAGTGGTGCCATCTCTTGGTCAGGCCGGAAACTTTTCACCCCACCCTCGTATATGGGAAATTCTTGTAAAATAGGCAAAAACGCAATCTATTCACGAATTCACTGTTTTGCACGCATGCTGTTTCTTTGGCATCGTAAAATTTTGTTGAGGTGTACATTCAATGATTATCTTCATGTGAATTACAAGAAGACATTTCGAGAATCTGAAAATCCACTTGTGGACAAAGCTCTGTATGAATGGTTTCGACAACGGTGTGGTCAAGGTACTCCGATATCAGGTTTGATGTTGATCGAGAAAGCCAAACAATTTCATGAGCATTTGAGAATTACCACGCGGTGTAATTATTCTCAGGGGTGGCTCCAAAAATACAACCGGCGTCATGGAATACGCGGACTCCAAACATCTGGCGAAAAACTGTCAGCTAATCACGAAGCCCCAATTATGTTTGTCGATGAGTTAAATATTTTGATAAAATCTGAGAATATGACTGAAAATCAAATTTACAACGCCGACGAAACTGGGATCTTTTGGAAAGCATTGCCCAAAAAATCGTTAGCGCTGAGTTATAAAACTTCAATTAGTGGCGCAAAAGAATCTAAGGATAGGGTAACAGCTCTTGTTTGTTCAAATGCAGCAGGCAATCATAAATGCAATTTACTCGTCATAGGAAAGAGTGCCCATCCAAGGGCACTTAAAAATGTAAGAGAGCTGTCTGTTGTTTACCAGGTTAGGAACAGTGAAAATTACATTTCAATTATGTTATAAGCCTCGCTTTCAGGCTAGCAAGCGGACATGGATGACTCGTGACCTTTTTATTTCATGGTTTGACAACAACTTTATTCCTGAGGCAAGGAAACATTGCATGGAATCGGGACTTCCACATAACTGCAAAATACTCTTGCTACTTGATAACTGTACTGCCCGTTTTAACAACGGTACACTCAGCAAAGACAATGTAATTGTTAAATATTTTCCACCGAATTGTACGTCTCTTATACAACCGATGGATCAAGGAGTTATCAGGAGTTTAAAAGCTTATTATCGCAAAGAAATGATGCGGAATTTTTTGAATCATGATGTCAATAATACTCTTGAGGAATTTAAAAAGGCATATAATATCAAGCATGCTATATTTTGCTTAGCCTGTGCTTGGAAATCGGTACCAATCACGGTCCTCAGAAACACATGGCACAACGTTATTCCTCCAGAAGAAAGCATTGAAGTTTCTGAAGAACGCCATTCTATATCAGAAGCAGATCGGGAAGTTCAAAGAGATATTATTAATGTTATCAACGAAATTGACATTAACGGCTCTTCGTCTTTAGAACTTACTGAAGAATCTATTACAGATTGGTTGAGCTGCAACATTAACATTCCTGCGCACCCAAACTTGAGTGAGGATGAAATCGTTTCATGGATTTTGGAGTCCAGTAGAAAAGATAGTAATGCTGAATGTGAGGTTGAAGAAGAAGAGTTAATGGATGTAGTGATTGTTCCCAATTCGTCTATGACCGTTTCTGCAGCAATAGCAGCTACTGGAAGTCTGATAAATTTTGCTGAAAATAAACCCTATATTTCGCAAGAAGAACTTATGGGATTATACAAATTACAAGATAAACTTACAGGGTTTGTCCGGAAAGTAATAGGACTGAGCCGCTTTAAAAAAAAATATTAAACCATTCGTTACAATTCTTTAAAAACTTTCAAAGTAGGCTCCTTCTGCGTCGATGCAGCGCGATTTCCAAGCATTGAAGGCGTCACGGAAGGCATTCTCTGGAATAGCCTTGAGAGCCGCGGTGCAAGCTGCTTGGATCCCCTCTGTCGTCTCAAAATGCTTGCCTTTCATCGGCCTTTTCAGGCGAGGAAACAAAAAGAAGTCCGGGGGCCACATCTGGGCTGTAGGGTGGCTGCGGAAGCGTTGGGATGCCGGCCTTGGTCAGGTAGCTGTTCACAAGAAAGGCCGTGTGAGCCGGGGCGTTGTCGTGGTGCAACTTTCAGTCGGCTGCGATGTCTTGTCGGACCCGATTGACCCTTCGTTTCAGTCTCTTGAGCACTTCCACGTAAAACTTGGCGTTGACGGTTTGTCCAGGAGGAACAAATTCATGGTGGACGATGCCTTTGATGTCAAAAAAGACAATGAGCATCGTTTTCACTTTGGATTTGCTCATTCTTCCCTTTTTTGGGCGAGGAGATGCCGTCGTGTGCCACTCGGAAGATTGCCTCTTTGTCTCGGGATCATACTCAAAGATCCATGACTCGTCACCTGTGGTTACGTTTTTAAAAAATTGGGGGTCACTTTCACACATGTTCAAATTTTCTTGGCACACTTCCACTCGCCGCAATTTCTGGTCGTCAGTGAGCACTTTTGGGACCATCTTCGCGCATAACTTGCGCATGTTCAAATGCTCCGTCACAATGTCATGAGCCACAGATTTTGGTAAATTTGACATCTGGGCAATTAAACGAATACTTAGTCGACGGTCTGAGTTTAAAATTTCGCGCACACGAGTCACATTGTCGGTGTTTGTCGAAGTCGAAGGTCTTCCAGCACGATCTTCATCGGCGACCTCTTCCCGGCCCTCCGAAAAGGCATTGTGCCACCGAAACACATCACTTCTTACTAAAGCATCATCTGGGTAGGCCTGCTTCATCATATCAAACGTCTCTGTCGCAGATTTACCGAGATTCACACAGAATTTAATTGCGTACCTCTGCTCTAACGAACGCTGCATTTTCGGCTTGCACCACTCACGGAAACACGTCGCGCGAAAAAGCCTGTCCTGACTCTCCAGGTGCTAGAAGATAACTGAACAGCCGCTCGTTCGTTAGCTAGGAACCCCTTCTACCGAATCCAGTCGGTGCACGCGCGCTCCCAAGTACAGTCGCGGCGGAAGAAAATCAGTCCTATTACTTTCCGGACAAACCCTGTATAAAGCACAAATCAAATATCCAGAAGCAAATGTCAACTTTGGCCAATCTGGCAACACCGACTTTGACGGAGAGTGTCGACTAACTAAGAGTTGGTCATTGAGTAGCGAGCCGTCGTCGCGAATGGTTATTGTCTCGTGTAACTATCGACCATTTCAGCCATCTCTGACAGATCAGAAGTGGGATAGGAGCAAAAGTAATAACATTTGCGGTTTTAAATTCGAAAATTCGCGAGCTGCTCAGTCTCGAAAGGTTCGCGTCGTTCGGTGCAACGTGTAGAAACCTGTCGCGCATCGTGCCGTCGTTCACATTGCGAGACCCGCCCGTCGCCATTTTCTACACACACCGCCATCCATTACGTTTGTGGACCGACATCAATTCCCTCAACAAGCTCCAACGTGCAGGAATTTGGTGTAAAACTCCGCCACGTCAGCGTTCTGGGATTTTGCCGATAAGCGTTATTTTGACGTGACGCCTTCCACCGATCATGACTCTGGTGAAAATCGATTCGCTCTCAGTGTCAGCGATAAAGGACCAACTAAGGTCACGTGGGCTCAATACCTCCGGCAACAAGGCGACATTGGTATTGCGGCTCACCGAGGCCGTAGGCAGTGCTGAAATCGAAGTTGACGAAGTGGATGACCCCGAAGTTTCAGAAATGCAGCAATCAATCGCGAATCTGACAGCAGTTGTCGAACGACTTAGTGCCGACGTCCGTCTGTTGAGTGGAAATCAACGACTCGATCAAACGTCAACTCCATTCCCCGAAAATGCAGGCGCTGCATCGAATTTGTTTTTTGGCGAGCGAACCGACTGCCGATCAATGTTTCACAACGTGAGAGACGTAATTGACTTCATCCTGGACTTCATTATCCGCAAGTGCGATTCAGGCCAAGTTGAAGGGCCCCGCAAAATTCTGGCTGGCCTCGAACAGTTTACAATTGAATTCTTGCGAATATTCCCGGATAATGACGAAGAGCCAGACGTTCATTTACGTATGGCCACTGACGTGAGTGAAACTAGTGAACCCGTATTGGACTATTACTCCCGAGTGTGTGCTGGGGGAAAAAGGGGTGGATTGTCGGAATGATCCATCGTGCGGTACATTCGCCGTGGCTTAAATTATCCGATACTACAAAACTCTATAGCCTCCTTGAATTTCCAGGACACAAGCGAACTAGATATGTCCATTTCACGATTCATCGCAAACGTTAACAAACCGCCCGAAGTTAAACTAGTGAAACCTCCACCAATAGTTTCGCCCGCACCCCAACAAATGGTCGAAGGACAAAAACGTATAAACCCGACAAAGGGATTGTGTTATAATTGTTTCAAACCGGGGCACATTTCAATTAATTGCCCAAACCCGCAGCGTCGCGCCCGTTGTTCGAAGTGTCAGAAAGTAGGACATTCCGTTGATAATCGTTCTACGCGCCGTGATGGACAAATCAACAAAGTAGACGCTGTACTGGGTTCGAATCAATCCGGTCGAGTCGTTAAAAAGGTGCTGACGTAGTCGAATGCGTTCCAATCACACTCGAAGGTTTTGGAGGTGGTACTTACATGTGCACGCGGAAAATGCAAACACGACTAAAAGTGGATAGTTGCACACTACCGGCCGAACTACTTGTTGTCGAGAATGAGTTAATTCCCACGCCGATATTATTGGGAACCGACGTGCTCATTCACGATTCGAGGCGAGTTACCCTACAATCTGGAATGTGTTTGATCGAGGATATAAGTAAGCCGATCGTTACCGTAAAGTCCGAGCTCATGGAATCCGAGTCATTCGAATTTAGACAGTTGTTGTCCAAATTCCGATCATGTTTTGCCGACAAAACATCCGAGATGGGACGAAGTAAGTCGTCGGTGATGACTATTCAGCTAACGTGTGAGAAACCGATTCAAAGCCGCCCGTACCGGATTCCATTTGCCAAACGAGTTGCCGTAGATTCAATAATCGACGAACTACTGGCACACAATATCATCCGCCGCAGCGAATCTACATATTCGTCTCCGATCGTGCTTGTGAAGAAGCAAAACGGAGAGGACCGACTATGTGTAGATTTCCGAGCGGTCAACGCAGTCACGCAAAAGACTCCGTTCCCGATGCCGATAATCGACGAGATACTCTCGCAAATAGCTGGGAACAAGTATTACACGACACTGGACTTGTTCTCAGGCTATTACCAAATACCGTTGGACAAAAATTCGATGCGATACACAGCCTTTGTGACACACAGTGGTCACTACGAGTACACCGTCATGCCGTTTGGGTTAGTGAACGCGCCGATGGTATTTCAGCAGATGATAACGACGATCGTCCGTAAACTTCATTCAAAAAAAGTCGTTAGCTATATGGACGAAGTGATTATTGCAAGCGATACCATTTCCGAAGGAATCGAGCTGTTAGCGGAATTCCTCACGGTACTCGAGGAGGAAGGATTGACGTTGCGAACATCAAAGTGCATTTTTTTTGCAACCGAGGTGTTGTTCTTGGGACACACCATCTCGTGTTCCGGAATCAAGCCGGGAAATGTGAAAATCAAGGCCGTCATCAACTTCCCGACACCGACGAACGCCAGAGAAGTCAGGGGATTCTTGGGATTATCTGGTTTCTTTCGAAAGTTCATCCAGGAGTACGCTGTCATCGCCCGGCCTTTAACTGCGTTGTTAAAAACGAAAAATCAACCGAAAATTGACTGGACACCGGATTGCGATAGAGCCTTTGAGAAATTGAAGACTCTGCTTAGTGCTGAACCGATTTTAGCACTATACGACCCATCGGAATGCCACCAAGTCCACACCGATGCCAGCACGATTGGACTTGCTGCCGTGCTGTTTCAATCACCAGACCAGGTGATGTGGAAACCCGTCTTTTACTACAGCCGCCAATGTAACGACGCAGAACAACGATACAGTAGCCACGAATTGGAAGTGTTGGCAATTGTCGAGGCACTTGAACGATTTAAGTTTTACTTGCTGGGTAAACATTTTCAAGTAGTGACAGATTGCCAAGCCGTATCGACAACCAAGCTGTTGACTCCGTTGAACAACCGTGTTGCACGCTGGTGGCTTAAACTTCAGGAGTTTGACTTTGAAGTCACACACCGAGCAGGCAATCGTATGTCTCACGTAGACGCTCTAAGCCGAAACCCGACCGACGAACCTATTGAGCCGAAATCCGTTGCCGAGAACATGTTGGTGATCGGTACGAACGAAGACGATTGGTTGCTATCAATGCAAAAACGTGATAAACAGTTAAACGATATTATCAACGTCCTACGCGACCAGAAAACTAGTCCACAAGCGAAACAAATAAAAAAGGACTACGTAATAAAAGGTGGACGACTCATGCGAAATTGTGAGAACAATCCGAAGTTTGTTGTACCGGCCGCTATACGATGGAGGATTGTACGAAGTTGTCACGATGAATCGGGACATCCAGGTTGCGAGGGTACGATCCAACGAATACAGAAACTTTTCTGGTTTCCCCGAATACGTCGCTACGTTAAGTCTTACGGCAGCGCTTGTATCGACTGCTGTCTCAACAAAATACCAGCCGGAAAGCGAGAGGGGCGCATGTTCATCGAGGATGTCGTCCCTATACCTTTTCGGGTCTTACACGTGGATCATTTGGGTCCTTTTCCGAGAAGCAAACGTGGAAACGTCCATATAATTGCACTGGTGGATCCATTTACCAAGTATACGATACTCCGAGCTGTTCGAGATACGAGCGTCAAACACATAATCGCAATGCTACGAGACGTAACAACTTTCTTTGGGTTGCCGATGCGCATTATATCCGATCGAGGATCCTCTTACACCTCGAAAGAGTTTTCTGAATTCTGCAGTCGGCATGACATTCAGCATGTACAAGTACCTGTACGCACTCCACGTGCTAATGGACAAGTGGAGCGTATTAACCATACTGTACTCACGAGATTACGATGCTCGACGATAGACCGTAAAGATTGGGATCAACATCTACTAATGATTCAGTGGACTCTGAATACTCAACCGCATTCCACCACGGGATTTACGCCGAACCAGTTGTTGTTCGACTTTCAACTACGTGATGTAACCATTTCAGCCATCTCTGACACAAACAACAACTTTGAATTATTACTCCAAATACATTACATATATCTATACTTATGTATTTTGACATTTTAGTCATATAAATATATAGATCGATTTATATACATATGTAACATAATTTACTGCATTTTAATCTTCCTTTTTCCTGTACTACATTTCTGTATCTGTTTTCCGGAGAAATCGATTATTCGGAAATGGGCTCGGACCCAGTGATTCCGGATAAAAGAGGTTCAACTGTAGTGGAAATTTTTTGAGTGGTCCCTTGAAGTTGGGATTATCCAAGTTCCACTGTAGTGCTAAGGCACTACTTTGTTAAGATAAAAAATGTGAAAAAGCTAAGGTTTTCTCATAAAAAATAAATTTTTAAGCTGATTCGCACAACACAGTAATCAATGTTTATCAAAATTCTAAACTCTAAACAGTTTTCGTGAAAAAAATTCAGGTAACCCTTTTTCATGATAATGTAACAAGTTAAATTAAAAATAAAAAAATCATTAAAAGTCACAATGTAAAAAATAGTTCATACGAATGATATTACCTGATAACTTCTATTCTAAAGACATTGTTATTAAGTCAATCAAATTTAATAATATTTGCATAATTTGAGCAGATTTTCAATAGTTTTCACAGTACCGTGTTTTTATTCATGCATATTCAATGTTTTTCAAAACCAAATGCAATATAAGAAATGATAATTAATCTCATTAATGTAAAATCGTGAAAAAATACAAATTCAGTGATTATGTCGCAGTCATGGAAATTTTGAACGCAACTATCCAAAATGACCGTGACGCGACAAAAACTCTTTAGTTGGCGTACTAACAAAAACTGCATTCATTTTCGCTAGCGCCCTTTTGTCTTCCAAGCGTCGATATGAAAATAACAAATAACGTAGAAAAGGCTTGGTAAGCTATAATAAAATATATTAAATATATAAGGAATACGATTAGGTTTTATGGGGGGGTGGTAATTCATCCACATGTAGTCGGGCAGTGCCTACCGTCTATTGTTCATTCGTTTCGGTCGTACCAGATTAGATGGCGCGACTAAAATGGCTTTATTTCGTTAAATTATCGAAATTTTGAAAAATCCTTTCAAAGCCTTTAAACTTTAAAAATGCGAAGAAAAAAGTTTCGATTTTTTTCAAATTTATAGACTACAATACCCCATCAAGTCTATTATTAGCATTTTTATTGAATTAAAAAACGCTGTATTAAATAGATCCAATTCCAATTTCTGGATGGATCCAACCAACTTACAAACTCGCTTCTATGACACCTTAACGACGTTAATTCAACGTTTTAGTCGTGAAATATCACGCGTGACAAAAATAACTTGGATGTGTCAAAACGAAAAGAAAATATCGAACTGAATCTGACTAAAATCTCATCATCACAGATCGTTGCTAAATCGCGTTGATAGTGACCCTAACCAAGTCGATACAATTTTGCTTTTGTGCGATATCATTCTGGGAAAAATGATCCGAACGTACGTGCGTACACACATCCTTCTAGAAATAATCTTAAATTACTTGTGAAGATATGTTGAAAATTTCGGTTTCTATACGATGATAGATGAATAAAGCAATGAACACGATGGTAAAGATTATGATTATGGTCCTGAAGGGGTGGGAGTAGAAAGGATCGAAAGAGGAGGCTTCTCCTACTACTATGGCATAAAAATTTCACGGCGATCACGGCTCTATGAAAAGTTATGGAGGTTCCTCCACTGAAAAAACGATTATTTTACCAATTTCCAGAGATCATATGAAACCGTAAAATTGATCTGGGAAATGATTTTTAGACTAGTTCAGAAGTTGAAAATATGAAAAGGACAAGAGTTTTTTTTGGAAAATATAAAAAATAAATAAAAAAATTTAACAAATATAAAAACAAACTGATAAATACAATTTTTACAATAAATGTAATATAAATAGAAGTAACACTTTGGAAACAGATTTTGCACACCTCCCGCCGCCGCCCACTCGCATGGAAGGGGTATTGAAAGAGGGAGGTTCCGCTATTACTACCACTACTAGCACCCGCACGGGATTGTGAGGGGACCGGGGGGCAACGGGCGGCGTGAGGGATGCATGTCGTGTTTCCAAAGTGCTACCCACATTTCTATAATTTTTATTGTAAAAATGGCATTCACGTATTTTTTATGCTTTTTATATTTTTTAATACTTTTTACATTTTTTTATATTTTTTATTTATTTTAGTTTTTACAAAAAAAATATTTTATTTTTTAAATTTTTTTTCGACTTTTAAAAAAGTCTAAATATTACTTCTCAGATCAATTTTACGGTTTCTCAAAATAGGGAAAATATATGTTTTTATAGTGGGGGACCCCCGTAACTTCTCATGCAGCCGTGACTGCCGCGAAACTTTTTATGCCATAATAGTAGGGGAACCGCCCTCTTTCGATCCTCTACCTTCGGGGGTGGAAGCCATAATCTTAACGTTTACCAACACGGTTCCTGGCATTCAACGTAAATACCTGCTCTTCTTCGAATCTTCGTATAATTTGCATGACGTCCATGCGATCACTGTCTTCGCGAAATCTCTTGAAGGTGCTGTCGACAATCGAATCAACGGCCTCGCAGGGCGGTCGCTTGATACTTTGGAATTCTTCGCAATGGTGAAAAATCGGCGCAGATCCTCTTTCTGTAAGGCAAAGTGAAGTTAGACGTTCGCTTTCGGAGGCCATTTGCATTTATTTACCATTTGACCGATACATGGGAGGCTGATTGTTCCAATTGTGAATATTAAATCGATTCAGGCGCAATACTCTAGATGCATTCCCAAGTGCAGCAAATTGGTCGCAGTCATGGCGTTGGAATGCAACCTGCGAATGCGAAGGTGGTTGATCTTTTATAGTTGTTCCGCAGCCCACGCCGCTGCTACTATCAATCGGAGGCAATTCCCCGAATTTCCGATAGTATTCTTCCTCCTGCAGTGTGTAGTGGAGAAACCTACTCGATAGGATGGTTAATCAAAAACCAAACCGAGAAACTAGAGTATAGTGCATCCTTACTTGCAATTGACTCGAGGACATGTTGAGTTCTGATAGTCGTGGCAGAATACTATCAACTCGGGCGAAAGAACATGCGGGAACTACTTGAAAACAATCTTATTAATTTCGAGAAATTTTCAGGATGAGCACAACTCACTCGACAATTTTTGCGTCTGCAATTTCCTCGTACAAAGTCGCGACAAATGCGACTCTTGTTAGCGTACGATTCACTATTGTTTTGAGAGTCTAATCCATTCCTGGTTGCATACGCGGTTTGGCCGTTTGATGCATTACCCAGGTTTAAAACGGATGAGCATGCCATCGTAGTACCAAAGCTAGACGAGACGTTTGCCGAAGGATTCGGTTGTAGCTGATTCATTTTGTAGGCGGCCAGACTGTACTCTTCACTAGAAATCTTTTGGCGTTATTAGCTGTTGATTACGACCGGGCGGGTTCATGTCGAACATTCAGCGACTAATCGGTCGGCAGTTCATCAGAATTATAGAAATTATGACCACTCGAAAGCATTAAAACGTATCAAACACATCCAACAAATTGGTTCCGCCACCAAACATAAACATAATATGCCACAGGTACATTCAATCCTTGCACAGTAGGAGTTACAACATATGCAAATATCTCAAACTAATTCTGCAATCGAGTCCACTTCGCGTAACTGGCTTTGAAGACAGAAGCAGCAATACAACAGCTATTTTAACTTCCAAGGTTCCTGTATTTATTATACGTTTTGACGAGAGTTGTTTTGTTTAATTACATTATGTCCCAAATGTCAAACTCTACCTTGGAGCAGAAAACGCACAGGACCGGCACAAACTACTGAATAAAAGCCTACAGTTGCTCACATAATTGAACGTACACAAACTTGCCAACTTTTAAAACTCCTCACGCGGGAAGTCATAGTGTAATGTATGTTGATGATGAATTGTATGCCCGTGTTTGGATGAATTGCCTTCGTGATCTCGTCTTCGGATGTACTCTTCCAGAGTGATGGTCTTCCTTTATTTAAAGACGGGAATTAGTACAATAGAAGGTCGGGACTGATTTCTGTAACACCTACAGGCATCTGTTAGAATGCCGCATATTTGGCGCAGTCCGAGTAGACAGGCAGCCGGTATTTCTAAAGTATTGAATTTGCCAAGATGAGAGCCAATTCGTTATCTGCCAATTAGTGAAAGGCAGTTTCTGCTCCTTTACTCAAAACTGTGAACTTTGCCGCTGGTAGGCAATGTCGCTTAATTAAAAACAACTTATAGTTCTACGTTGTAGAATAAAACTGAGGCTGAGCATAAACCCAACTCGTTCTTTTATTTACGAATTTTGCTTATGCTAATACAATAAAAATTGCTTATTGAATAAAAATCCCTACTCTAGTTCTATGTTAAGTTATCTAAACCAATCGATCATGGTTCAATTCCGTTCCCACGGAATTCGTCGCATCCAGTATTGTTTACGTTGCTTTGACCCAATTTGATTATTTGGATCAATGCTCTGAATGAACCGTTTACCATGGGTAGTTTGAGTAAAAGGGAAATTATCAAAGACTCATTTGGTGTATGTATTGGGATCGATTTGGTTTGTTTGTTAGGTTATGTAATAAAGCTTATAAAAGCTTGAGGGAAATTGTTGTGTATGGGATATTTTTGGGTTCGGGACTAGGAATACCCTACACCCCATTTCTTTAAGAAAGTATTTGTTAGCAAATACGACTGATTGGTTGAGGTAACTTGGCTTAAACTATACTTAATGTAGCGTATAGATATACATATATATATATATATATATTTGTAATAACAATAGTTTTTATATTAGAGCTTAATTACATACAATAGTTTAAATACATTTACTTTGATTGTACAAGATTTTTGTATAATTTAAGTCTGTTATTGTGTATCCATTTATTTTTGTTCTCTATCTCTAATAGTGTATTGACGTTATTCGTGTTTATTACTTTATATGGGCCTTTATATGGTTTCTGGTTTTTCTTCCTGTTTTCTACTGTTATAAGTACTAGATCACCAATGTTTAATTGAAGAGGTTTTGTATATGATGTTTTATTGCTCCTAGCTAATTTTGTTTTTTCTATTAGTTCTCTGGCTTTTGCTGCAGATACTTTTAATCTTAGCTTCAACTCATTCGCGTAATTCTCAATATCATAGATTTTATCTGTGTTGTCTAGAGTGTCATTTGGTAAATATGAAAGTTTTCCGAAAACTAGTTCGTATGGTGTGTAGTTAGTGTCTACGTGTGGGGTTGTATTATATGAGAATGTATAGTATGGTATCCATTCATCCCAGTTATTGTCATCAACGAATGCTAACAGGTATTCATTGAGGACACGATGGTTTCTTTCTACTACACCTAACGTCTCATGGTGATAAGGAGTTGAAAAGATTTGTTTAATTTGTAACAGTTCGCAAATGTTTTTTAGTAGATTATTTGTAAATTCTGTCCCTAAATCGGTTTTTAAAATTTTGAAAACACCGTATTGTAGTATAAAATTGTTTACTAAGGCCTTTGCTACTGTCTTAGCTTCCTTACTTTCTATGGGTATAGCCGTAATATATTTTGTTAATTCGCATTGTAACGTTAATATATATCGATAATTGTTTGAAAGTCTCAATGGGCCTACGATGTCCGCACTTACTATTTCAAAACTAGTAGAGGGTGTATCGGTTTTAATCATTCTTTCTTTTGTGTGCTTAGTTATTTTATTGAATTTGCACTTTTTGCAATTGTTGATATAATGTTTGATCATGCTATTCATGTTCTTCCAACAGTATCTTTGTTTTAATTTAAGAAGCGTTTTGCGTATTCCTGTATGTCCTCCGTGTGGCGATTCGTGGAATTCTTTTATAAGTTCATTTTGTTTAGCGATGTCATTAATTCTCTTCGGGGGTTTATATATCATGATTTTTAACTGGATATCCATTTTTCGTTGCAACGTATTAAATAATTTCTTGAATTCTTCTTTGGGTACGTACCTAAATATTATATCTTCCATAGATAGAGCTAGCTCGTTTATATTATAATTCAGTAACTTCTTCACTACAGAAACTAGTTTCGTGTTTGAATTATCGTTACAGTTATTGCGAGATTTCACACTTTGCTTGTCGCTGGCGGAAACGTATTTCTCGTGAGCTTTATCGCTAAAGTGGACCATTAAATAATCTTCCTCCCTTGAGATTATTATACCTTCTTCATCGTTGCGCAACATATTAAATTTTAGTTTTAATGCCCCTGTTATATCGGATAGCGAAGTACAATCGAACGCATAGAGGTGATCAATCTCCCGTTTTCTTTTGTCGCTTTCGTTATCGATTTTTGTGCTTGTTTTATTACATTGTTGTTTTATCGCCTTGCTTCTTGTTATCGCCATAAGTTTCTTGCTGATACTTTCGTTTCTGGTTGGGGGAATCATTGATTTTAATATTTCTGAGTCTATTTGTATTCTTGATAATGCGTCGGCATTTGTATTGATGTTACCTTTTTTATACACAATTTCAAAATCATAGTCCGATAAATCTAATCTGATTCTTGTCAATTTCGAGGATGGGTTTTTGTGTGTGAATAATGACACTAAAGGCCTATGGTCTGATACCACTGTAAACCTTCGTCCATATAAATAAGATCTGAAAAAGTTTATTCCCCAGTGTATCGCCAAAAGTTCTTTTTCTATGACTGGTTTGTTCAGTTCGTGTTTGTTCAATGATCTACTCGCGTACGAGATTGGTAAATCAGAACCAATCTCTCCTTGTGACAGAATCGCACCTAGTGCAAAATTTGATGCGTCAGTGGTCAATATAAATGGTTTTTCAAAATCGGGATATTGGAGTATTGGCGGTGAGATTAATTTTTGTTTTAGAAGATCGTATGCTTTTTGTTGTTCTTCTTCCCAAACGAACGGTGTTTGTTTCCTCAATAAAGAGTTCAAACTCTTTGCCGTTTCTGCAAAGTTTGGGATGAAGCGACGGTAGTAATTGAAAAATGCAACGAATCTCCTTACATCATCTGCATTTTTAGGAATGGGATAATTCTTAATCACTTCGTGCTTAGCAGGGTCTGTTCGTATACCGTCTGCCGTAATTAGGTGTCCTAAATAGACTACTTCCGATTTTAAAAATTTTCATTTATTCGCATTCAGTTTGAGGTTGTACTTGCGTAGTCTTTGTAGAACTTTTGATAGATTATCATTATGGTGTTTGATGCTACAACCAAAGACCATAATGTCATCGACATATAGAAAAGCTGAATGGCTTAAACCAGTTAGTGCAATGGTAAGCATTCTTTGAAAATTGTTTGAGGATATTTTAAGTCCAAAAGGTAGCCTTTTGAATTGATAGTGTCCGTTGCTAGTCGAAAAAGCTGTCAAAGGTCTGGAGTCTTTTTCTAGTTCAATTTGGTGGAAAGAACTCGTCATATCTAAAGTGGAAAAATATTTTGCTCTGCCTAGTTTGTCGAGCACATCTTCCAACCTCGTCAATGGGAATTTGTCATTGACTATCTTGTCGTTTAACCTTCTGAAGTCAACAACAAGTCTCCATTTCTTAGTGCCATCAGAACTTTTCTTTGGTACAACTAGCAATGGTGAGTTGTATGGGCTTCTGGAAGGCTCTATTATGTCGTTATCCTCCAACTCTTGAACTTGTTTTTGTATTTCCTCGTTTTGTGTTTGTGGTAATCGATAATTCTTTATGTATACCGGAGTATTGTCAGTAGTATTGAGCATTTGCTTGTAAAAGTTATTTTTAGTTAATTGTTCCCCTTCAAGGTGAAAAACATCTTGATATTGTTCAATAATATCTAGCAAGCTCGTGTTTGCTTGTTCATCTAAGCTATTTGTGTTTATGATGTTTAATAGCCGGTTTAAACGCTTATTATCGAAAGTTTGATTTGTTGTTAGAATATTATAATTTTTCAGAGGTTCTATTTCTAAATTGAAATTTGTAAGTGTTATGCCGTAATCGTTAGTGTTGAGTACTTTAACGTGGCATATACCTTTTGATGGGATAATGCAGTTTCCTAAGAATACTCCATTTTGTATCTCGTTGTTAAGAATAATGCTGTCTTCGGATCTATTGATTTCAATCGGTATCATGGCTTCAGTTCTAGCCGGGATGACAACATGTGCCATATTTATTTTTCTTGTGTACATCGGTATTGTAAAATCTTTGTCAAGGATGCAAAAGGTAATTGTATAGGACTCGAAATCTATTTTGCACATATATTTACTGAGTATATCTCTTCCTAATATACCGTCAGTTTCAATTGGAAAGTCCTCATCTACTATGTGAAAAGTATGCGTTATCATTTCATTGTCGATGATAAATTGTTGTTGGGTTGTTCCCAGAGACATTATAGTCTCTTCTGTTATGCCCGTGAGTTTACATTTATTTTCGGGCTGAATATCGATACTTTTGCGAATTAAGCTATTAGTTTTTAATATTGATATGTCTGCAACTGTATCTATTAGTAGCTTCAGGTGTCTATTCTCATTTTTATTATAAATGTTAATGTAATTAGTGCTAGTACCCGTTATCCTATATATTTTGTTAGTTTTGGTTTTTACATTGTTTTTGGCTTTGTTTACCTTTATTCTTCCGGGAGGGTGCCTAATTCCTCTCGGGAAGCTGTCGAGTTTCCCTGGTCCGATATTACGCGAATTCTTCTAGTGTTATTATTGTTTGAATAATTTCTATTACTGCGATTATTTCCATTTCTAGAGTTGTTGAAATTTCTATTCGTTTGGAAATTTCTAGCGCGGGTAAAATTTCTATTGTTGAAATTTTGGTTATTCGCGTGTCTATTACCGTCGAAATTTCGATTATTGACATATTGATTATTTTCAAAGTGATCACGCGGCCTATATCTGATATTCTGGGGATTATAATCATTTCTGCTTATATGATTTGTATTTCTATTGTTTGGATACCTATCATATCTGTTTATATGTAAAACACTATTCTGCTGCGTTGCGGTACTCTCAACTTCTGTGGCAAGTGAAATTGCTTCACCTAGATTCTTAGGTCTTGCAGCGAATATTGTTTCCCTTATTTGGTCGTTCAGACCATTTTTGAACACTGTTAATGCGTATGTATCATTTACGCTTTGTATGGCTTGTTTTGCAGCCTGGATTGGGTTTGGACCTAGTTCAGATATTTGAAGCTGATTTAGCTCATTGACTAAATTCAATATTTTGTCTTTGTAGACAGAAATAGGTAGTCGTTTTTGTGTGATTGTAGACAATTGTGTATGCACCTGCGGAATAGTTTTCGGGTTTTTGTATTTTTGTCTCAGTTCTATTTCAAAATTTTCTAATTCTGTAATGTCTGAGGTATTCAGTGACGTTCTAACATTTGGACTAAGTTTCACATGTACGACAAAATTTAGTAATTATGTTTTTCCTTCTGGTGAAAGTCTTTTACCGATGAGTTTAACTACTATTAGAAAAGTCTCTAGCTCAGAAAATTTACCGTCGAAGTTCGGTATTGTTTTGATGGCAGTGTCAATATTAAACTCTGCCATTGCAGTATAAGTTATTTCTTCTTTTATTTTTACTGTGATATTTTCCGCGTTTAATCGTTCAATTAATGCTGAAGTTAGTGCCTTGCAAGTCTTGGATATCAATGACTTGAGATCAAGTTCGGTGCCTTCTTCTATTTGGCTGAAAAGATTAATACATTCATTTTCAATTTCTATTACTGATTCTAATTTTTCTTTTAGTGTTTTGACCGTGTAGGTTTTAGTTTTTTTCAAATTCGAGAAAATAGTCTGTAATTCGGCTAAAAGCAATTTTATTTTGCTTGCAGGCATCTGTGAATTGTCTATGTATTTGATTAAACATTAATCCTGTTTGCTAAAATGTTTCTATCAACTATCTTCCTAGCATATTTCTTTTGCTTGCTATTGTAAAGATATAAAAATATTAAGATGATAGAAAATATGACTGTGGTACTTATGGTTTGTTTGTATTCTATAAGTATATTAGAGTTTGTGCTACAATTATTGCCCATTTTGTATTTAATTTATATATTTTATTTACTATTTATACTTGATTATAACGTTATTTATTTTTTTTTTAAATTATTTAACTTATTTGAGAAGTTAATTCTATTTTCTCCTGTCGATATGTCAAGTAGACGATGTAGTATTGCTTTTTCTCTTCGTTGGTTAAATGCTTTTCCTCCTCTTCGTCGTCGCTTTAATTTTTCTATCTTAGGCTGGTCTTCGGCTGGCCTCTTTATAAATTCACGAATGTTTCGTCTTCGTGGTCCAGGTAACGGTGTCGGATCATCTTTAGGCGCTTGCTTTATTGGCATCGGTACGTACTCCTCTTGTTGATGTTCTCTTCTAATTTTTCCACTGAGGATCAGGCATCTCTCGAACTTAACATGGAACTCCTCGTCTGACTGTATCTCTGTGATTTCGCCTTCTTCTAGATCGAGGTCGTTGGTCGTAGAATCGTGGGTCGCAGGATCGTGGGTCGCAGGATCGCCATGTAATGTATGTTGATGATGAATTGTATGCCCGTGTTTGGATGAATTGCCTTCGTGATCTCGTCTTCGGATGTACTCTTCCAGAGTGATGGTCTTCCTTTATTTAAAGACGGGAATTAGTACAATAGAAGGTCGGGACTGATTTCTGTAACACCTACAGGCATCTGTTAGAATGCCGCATATTTGGCGCAGTCCGAGTAGACAGGCAGCCGGTATTTCTAAAGTATTGAATTTGCCAAGATGAGAGCCAATTCGTTATCTGCCAATTAGTGAAAGGCAGTTTCTGCTCCTTTACTCAAAACTGTGAACTTTGCCGCTGGTAGGCAATGTCGCTTAATTAAAAACAACTTATAGTTCTACGTTGTAGAATAAAACTGAGGCTGAGCATAAACCCAACTCGTTCTTTTATTTACGAATTTTGCTTATGCTAATACAATAAAAATTGCTTATTGAATAAAAATCCCTACTCTAGTTCTATGTTAAGTTATCTAAACCAATCGATCATGGTTCAATTCCGTTCCCACGGAATTCGTCGCATCCAGTATTGTTTACGTTGCTTTGACCCAATTTGATTATTTGGATCAATGCTCTGAATGAACCGTTTACCATGGGTAGTTTGAGTAAAAGGGAAATTATCAAAGACTCATTTGGTGTATGTATTGGGATCGATTTGGTTTGTTTGTTAGGTTATGTAATAAAGCTTATAAAAGCTTGAGGGAAATTGTTGTGTATGGGATATTTTTGGGTTCGGGACTAGGAATACCCTACAATAGGTTAAAATGTGGGAAATACGGAAATAACAAAATGCGAGAGATATGTGGGAATTTTGAAGCTCTTTTACGGAAGATTTAAATTGAAAAAAATCATTTTTTGAAACATTAATAAGTTCTACAGTTGAACCTCGATTATCCGTAATGCTCGGGACCGAGATCATTACGGGTAATCGAAAATCACCCGTTAAAGGAGGGCACACATAAACATTCGAATATTTTATTATTTTTATTTATTTTTAACAAAGACACATGAAATTGCATTTATTTGAAAAAATCTAATAGTGTAGTCTGTATTTTCTCTTTAACTTTCGATTGCTCTTCGAATAAATGACCTTGTATGTGATACATTTGTAGTTTATCAGGCTCTGAAATGCCTGGACAATTGTAATTTTCGAAGAACATTAACAGAACATTACTAGCGTCAATTGCCTGAGGCAATGTGGGCGTTTCCGTATTTTCTCCATGTGATTCCTCGGAATTTGAACCAAACTCATCCTCTTGCGTTTGGTGAACCATGTTTACGATTTCGTCTTCAGATAAAATAGCAAACGGTGCAATGTCATCGTCGCACTCTACCCACTTCGAGATATCATCAGTCGTTAATCCAGGCGGTATTATTATATCTGATTGTATCTCAACAAGGCTATTTGAAGCATCTTCATCATCTTTAGATTGTAGTAAATTACTCCAAACGTTTCGTAAAACCTGTGGAGTTACAGTGGCCCAAGAGGCCGCGGCTGTCCACATAGCTGTCTTGATGTTCAAAGATTTAACGAATTCACGTCTTTCATTTCCATTAACTAGTTTTTGAACGATCAATATACGGTAATGACATTTAAAACTTCGAATTGCTCCTTGATCCATAGGCCGAATCAAGGATGTGCAATTCGGTGGAAAATATTTTACTATGACGTTTTTAGATATCATAGCACCAGGAGCGGATCCAGCATTTGACTCAGGGGGGGTCACTGCCTCAAAAATCACAATAAAAGAAGACAATATTGCAAAAAAATCGTAACAATCACTAGTTTACCTATGCTCAGGGGGGGGGGTCAAAGCTCGTGGATGAGCACTTTTTCCAATTATCATTAATTTACACTTGTGTGTTCCAGCTGCATTTGCACAAACTAACACTGTGATTCTCTCCTTGGACTGCTTGTATCCGTCAATAGAATATTCATCACCACTAACCAGGGAAGTCTGAGGTAAGCACCTCCAAAATAGACTGGTTTCGTCTGTTCGGCTGTAAGTTGCTCCTTTTGAATGAATTCATCTAAGTCGTCCACAAATATCGTAGCAGACTCATAATCAGCACACTCCTTTTCTCCAGTTGATTTCAATCGACGAATTCCATGTCGTTTTTTAAATTTTTCCAGCCAACCTGATGAATACTTGCAGTCGCCATTTATCTTCAACTTAGAATGAAAAACTTTTGCCTTCTCAGTTATCATTTCGCCTGAAATTCAGAAGCAAATTTCAGTTTGAGTTCGTAAAATGTCTCAATAGCATCGTATACATCGCAATCGTGAATACGTATTAAACTGTTCTCGGTTGAGGTTATTCTAGTTATGATTAATTCGAACTGGACTATGTTAGTACGTACCGGTGTATACGAGACCAATTTGAGACAACTCACCTGTAATTGGAGTTCTCTTAAATCTTTCTTGCCGAAACCATTCATATGTTGCGAAATCGACTTCTGGATTTTCGGATTTTTTTAGCGTACGCCTGTTTTTAAGGCCACATATTGAATCACTTTCGCTAACTGGAGGACGCGGTCGCTGGACCGAGACAGTTGGAGGCAGTGTCTTCGGGAGGCCAAGGCTCGATTTGGGCTGGTGCGCCATTGATGATGATGATTGAATCACTTTCAGAGCAAAACTTTAAAATTTGTTCTTTGTTTTTTAACAAATCGTATACAGTTTGTAATCCAACACCATATTTCTCTGACAATATTTTAGCCGATATGTTACGTTTGCTATGATCATTAATAAGTTCCATTTTGTCTTTAATTGAAAGAACTTTTCTTGGTCTTTTTACCAATTTAGCCTTTGACGGTGGCATTTTCAAGAACAACTTAGGTGTTATTTAATCAAATTTCACACAGAGAATGAATCTAAAAAAAAATTTAATACACAGCTCATTGCAGTAAAATAGCAAAGGGGAAATCCCCAAATTTTATGAGCATTATACGGGAAAATGGACACATGCATAAATCTGTATCACGAATAATAGAGGCAAATCACGGAAGGTGGAGGTATACAGTAGCGAGCAGAGAAATCCGGTCAGGTAGAAAAACGAGCATTTCGGGTGCATTATTTCCAGGTAACGGGGAAAAATGGGGTTGGGTACTTTTCCAGGTATGGAACCTTTATGATCGTTATCAGTTTCAGGTAGTTTTTCAAACAGTGAAGTTAGTACAAGTGAAATATATTAAAATGGCAAATAATAGGAAAATGACCGAAATTAAAAAAAAACGGAAATAGTGCCGTTGTGTAAGGAGAACATGACCACCCAAGCTATAGCCGCACGGGTAGGATACAGTCAGTCTTCTGTAGCAGAATTTTTAAAAAAAAATTAAAACCACTGGATCCACACAGCGGAAAAAAGGCACAGGGGCTAAGAGAATAACAACACCGGCTGAAGATCGCCTGTTAAAAAGAATTTGCATAAAAGATCGGTTCAAAACTGCGGAGAGAGAGTTTTTAGAAGAAACTCAAAAGCAGATAAGTGTCCATACAGTGCGCAGACGGCTTGTTGAGGAACATTTAACTGCAAGAATTCCTGCTAAAAAGCCTTTTTTAATGAGAAACATGCGGAAAAAACCCCTAGAATGGGCTAAAATCTATGAGCATTGGACTAATCTGGATTGGCGAAAGGTTATATTTTCTGATGAAAGTAAGTTTAATTTGTTTGGATCCGATGGCTTGTAGTACGTTAGGCGTAGACCCGGAGAGCGTTTAAGTGCCCAATGCATCAAACCAACAGTCAAACACCCTCCTGGTAAAATGGTCTGGAGATGTTTTTCCTATTATGGAGTTGGAAAACTGGCCTTTATTGATGAAACATTGAATGCGGCAGTCTATAAAAATATTTTATATGAGCATTTTTTGCCTTCGATGGAGAATCATTTTTCTTTGTGCTCTGAGTGCATTTTTCAAGACGATTCTGCACCGGCTCACCATGCCAAAGTGGTCAGTTTTGTATTAATTTTATTGCATGATGTTTAACACACATATATATATATATATATATATATATATATATATATATATATATATATATATATATATATATATATATATATATATATGTGTGTGTGTGTGTATTTAACCACATTTTTCTTTTTCCTCAATTTAAAATTAAAGAATTTCATGCCGAAAACCAAATATCTGTTATGATATGGCCAGAAAATAGCCCGGATCTTAATCCGATAGAAAATTTGTGGCACATTATGAAAGCAAAAGTTAATAAGGAACATCCTAACACAATAAATAAGCTAGTTGTATTATTAGAAAAAATTTGGTATGACGAATTACAAGACGAACTACTGCAAGCTTTGATAAATTCAATGCCATCAAGAATTAAAGCAGTTATTAAAAATAAGGGAGGGATCACAAAATATTGAATTTAGTTTTAGTTATATGTAAGATTAATTTCTTTAAAAACCGAAAATGGAAAATACCAATATTATTTAAGAATATCAAAAAACAAAATTAAATTGTGATAACGAATTATTTTCAATAAATACCAAAACTGTAAAATTTAAACATTTCAACAAGCACATTATAAATTTTTAAACAGTAAATATAATAAGTTAACAGGAAAAAATTACTTTGCGACCCTTCATTCAGATTTCTCCAAAAAAAAATTGAGAATTATTAATATTTTCTACCTGATCGGATTTCTCTGCTCGCTACTGTAAAATCGATCACTCTGTAACCCGGTTCATAGCATAAAGAATATATAGCACGGACACTTCGAGCTGTCAAAGTCGACTTTAGACAAAAGATGCCTAAATTACCCCTCCTGTCAGAGAGAGCACTCTGGCTTTCGTTTCCAACCTCGCGCGTGAAAGAGTAGGTTGAAATTTGTATTCAAATTTCTCTAGGCCAGGTTGTGCATATGTAGAGAGACGAGCCGGCCATTTTATATCAGTTAACCGTATACGTGAGCATGCCAAAAGCAGCTGACTTAACGCTAGTGTGCGTGAAATCAACGAATGCGGCGAGTACCCGATGCGAATACGCGACCGATCGAAGCATTTAGTGTTGCCCGATCAACAGAAACGACGAAAATACGCGGCATTGCAATTTGAAATTGCAATAAATTTTATTGAAAAATTTTGTATGTGAGTTTTGAAAAACATAGATAAGGTGTTTTACCAGATCAACTAAGTTGACAATTCGTTGCTGTTACACTTTATTGGGTTTTTAAAGTTCTTTGTAATATCTCTCACTAACTGAATTGCAAATTTTCGGTTTCGCGCGCGATTTATCCATCACTAAGAGCTGATAATCGGAAACGAGCGCGAAAACCATACAAACACAACGTTACCGCGAAGTCTTTCACTACAATTTCACCCAACTATTGTAACCTGCACACATTCACTAGCAAGGAGTTTTCACTGATTCCGTGTTGCAGTTCCAAGGAAATGCAATCCCTTCTTCGCTGCTCTATATTCCTAAATAAATAGAGCACCGAAGAAGGGAGCTTTATTTCCTTTTTGGAAAGTATCAGCCACTTTTCACATCGATTTAGATTATGGGCATAAAACACTTCGCTAGTTACTTCGCGTTGCTTCGCGGGCCACCGACGATCACAAATTCTGAGCGCGTTGTTTTTCCGCATTTGTCACTCCGATTTGTTTCAGTTTTAATTAAAAACATCTAAAATCTAATTTCACGCGATTGTCCACTTGCGAATTGTCAAATACACACTGACATTTCTCGCTGTCAGTTGTGATTTAACGAAACTAGCTTCTAAGTGCATCTCTGTCTTTCATGCACAAACCATTCAGATGCAATTTGCTTACTCTGTTACTCATGCTAGGGTACACGGATATGGATTTACCTATACTTGAGCACCGGCTGGCCACTTGGGTTGTATAACAGATATGTGGCAAATTGGCTGGAGTGTCCGTGCTATGTATTATTTATGCTATGACCCGGTTAACAGATGTTCCCGGTTAATAGACTCTCGGATAATCGAGGTTCAACTTAGGGGATTGTTCCACAACGGGCCCTCAGTCGAGGAGATTGTGCTGTTTTCAGTGTGCTAAGAAAATATCATAAGAATAATTCAAGTATTTTTGAAATAAGTTTTATATTTATTATTTTCCAAAAGGTTTACATTAAAATTTATTACACATTGAATTTTCTTTTTGAATAACAGCAATATATGCATTTAATTAATTGGTAAACGCTATATATGTGATGCCTCTTGTGTGGCGAGAAATCTCAGATGTTAGATTTAACTCGTACTGGCGATAGATGGATTCATATTTGTATCTCCAACAAACTTTATTCCCACGAGCCGACGACACTTATGATTGATATCGTGCTGATTATTTGATGCTCGTTTCTGCGGCACCATTAATACGTTTTTTAAATCGCAATTGCTTTTTTGAAATAGAGGCAATATATGTTGTTGTTCACTGTTTCTATTTTGTTGGTCGCTGTTCGTGTTTTGCAATGATGATGATTGTTGGTGTGAGTTGGTCGAACAGTTTTTGGCTTCAGAAAACTTTGAAAACGTTTTCTGCGGCTTTAGAACAATAAGATCGCGACTTTCGCTCGAATCAGTATCATGATCGCTATCGCGTCGATTATTTGTTCGTCTAGCCATATCTAGCTCTATATCGGAATCGCTTTCCTCTGATTCGGTGTCGGTATCGGTATTATCGTCGTACATGTTCAAATTCGAATTTCTAAACGTTCCCGCAAAATTCATCGAACCATCAATCACGGAACCTATTGTCCGCTCCTTGCTCAGATCAACTGGACAATATACTTGGCTACTGCTTGAACCAGCTTGATTGCATGCCGGCGAAGGTTGAAAATGATTACAAGAGTGTGGCCCAAACTGATTGATATCGCCAAATGACACTGGATTGATATAACGAACTGTAGTCCTCGTGGTCTGCATTGTTATTCTATGGAAATTGTCATGTGGCATAGCAGAATGATACACTGGCGTCGAGTGCCGCGTTTCATGCATTTGGTTGGCGTCAGCCGACACGAAAGCGTCCAAAATATCGAAATCAGCACGCCGATTTTGGTGTAAAATTCCATGTCCATGTGCGAAAGCGTTTTCATACACCGCACTGGCATTTGTTACGAAATTATGCTCAGGAGCAAAATAGAAAGCAGACCCTTCATTATCAAATCCAATTTCAACGTTCTCCGGAATCCCATAATCGACATTCTGAACAAATTGATGTTCATGGCGATACGGTGGGAAGCAATTCATGTATTCATTTGCATTGGGTCGTTGCGCATAGAAGTGGTCTTGAATGTGATCCATTGACGTGGGTGCTGGAATTGATTCCTGCGTTTTTTCATGGCTACTACTATGATTTGAACAAGAGTCAGGATTCTCTTCGACTTCACTTTCCGAATCATAATCATTTTCAGAGCTATCTTCATGCTCTTCAGGGCTGTCTGCGACTGTTTTTGGGCTCGGTAGCTTGTTAGCTTCTGGAGGTATGTGTACGTTGGTCCAGCTGCCAGTAGAAGTGCTTGGTTTCGGATCGAAAAATGGGTGGAGTTTGCTAATGTCCAATGGTTCCTTAAGAATCGTATGAGACAAAATTCGAACATTTTGATCAACCAAACTTGACAATGGTTCTATTGGAAGTCCTCGGGTGTTATAAGGTGGATCATCTGCATCACAAGTTGGTTCCGTTGAGCTGCGCGAACACGCTGCTGGGACGCCATCGGCATGAACCATCTTCTTCTGATCAATCAATTGCATCAGTAACTGATTTTCATTGTAGTTCAGATTTATGTTCTGAACTGTTTTCTGATGCGAGTCCTGTTGGCTGGTTGGTTGAGAAGCAATTGACTTTTTGGCAGCTGGTGTATTGCCAGGCGGCTGATGATTGGATGGAGTTACCAAACTTCCGGTAGAAAGTGCTATGTTTTGTGCTGTCTTCGGCAGTAACATTGACGATTGCTTACCCTTCGTATGTATGTTCTCAAATTGTTTCAAAGACGTGGAATCCACATTAAGGTACTGCGTATCACTGGATAAAGGAACACTCGTATCTATCAGAGTCTTTCCAACTTCATTTGGATGAAAGTTAAGCGTTGCATACTTGACAGGAAAATGTTCATAACTACTATGCGCGTTCGCAGGCAGTTCGTTCACATCTTTCTCAGATACAATACTTTTTTCTTCATGAACCCTGGCTGACTGACCCAACTCATTTCGTAACGATTCCTTCCTAGATGAATTTTTTTTTCGCTGCCCTAGAACTATGTTCTCTTGCTGAGCACCACGGCCCGAATCGTTTTTGGTTGATATCTGAAATTGAGAAAGAAGTCCTTGCATTCCCGTGACTGACATAGATTTTTTGGTAACGTCTATGTCTCGATCAAATACTACGTTTTCGACAGATCTTAGATCTGCAAGGGGAGTAGGGTCAGATACTAAGCATATATCTTCTTTGGGCGTTGCAATGCTCAATTTTTGGACAGACGAATCTTGAAAGACATCCAACCTTTCGACGGGCGGTGAAGATGGTGAATTCGATTGAATACGCTCCTGGCTAGAACTTCGCTGTAAGCCACTTTTCTGTTGAACTGTACTTAATGGTGATTTGCATGAAGCCAATTGGCTTTTGATCAAGTAATTTTGCTGTCCGCAAGAGGAAGTTTGCAGACGCTTTGGAGTATCTCGAGATGCTTGGTCTGCAGGGGGCTGCGTTTGGTAACTAACCGATGGTCGAATTAGTTGGTGTTGTAATGCAGTCGTGTATGCCTGCGATAATTGAAACTGCGCATCTATTTGTTGAAAATAAAGTTCGCGAAAGAGTGCGTGAAGGTCCCCAGCTGGGTCCTGCATATTAGTGTTTGATTTCTCAAGAATATAGTTAAAACCGTTACTGTCAAATGGAAGGTTTACGCTTTGATTTTGTTTTAACTGGCGAAGTGAAAAGGAAAAGTTGTTACGGCAGTTTGCGAATGGCTCTTCGTAGGAATAGTTTTGATTTTCGCCCTCTTCAATTGGAGATGACATGAGTCTATGCTTTGAATTACTTGGAGAATTTGAATTTTTACTATGTCCTTGTCGTTTGGATAGGCGCTTTGTACGTGGGTTACATTCTTCACTTACCTCGTCGGGTCCATCATTTGAGACATCTTCGTCGGACATAACACAATTCTCATAGCCTTTTTCAATACCGGGACCATCGCTTTCCGGTAAATTTCTAAATTGGTTGTAATCCAAATTTAAGTATTTCAAATGATCATTAGCGACTGCAAGGCTTTGCCGAACAATCTCAAGCTTTTCACTTGGTTTAAGTAGCTTTTGACAATTGCTTTGCAACTCGGGCCAGGTTTGATTCCAAGATAAAAATTTGACTCGCGGTGAGCTGAGCAAAACGGATATATCACTTTCTATTTGACTGGCAAAATCTATAGATCGTTTAGATGAAGATCCTTCATTGTTTGTATCTGTTGTATGTGTTGCGTCGGTCGTGTTCGGCTTAGTGTGGCTATCAGTTGCTCCGTTCACTATGTTTGCAGTATTTCCATTTTCGCCATTTGATGGCATATCAGACAATTTACTGTCATCCATCGTGCTAAGGGCACTATTTTGATCGACATATTTGGTATAAGCAATATATTGCACAAGCCTATAGTTATTTATAGACGGATTCAAAGAAAATGCAGTCAATATGCATTCGTGTGCCAAAAGCGGTTGACGATTGCTCAATAAATCAGCAATTTGCAGGTATCTATACGACAAAATCATCTCGTTTTCAAGTATAACGCCAATAACACAGCTTTTTTCGCTTTTAAGAAGCTCTAATTCATTCAGTTCTTCGGTAAGAGTGCGCACATACAGTTCCAACAGCAGCTCATTCCAGTCTGGTATGTGCTAAATGAAAAGAATCGTCTATGATTAACCATTTACAAAACAAACTGAGCTAACAATTACCATTTCATTAATAAGTCGGCAAGCCACATGGAGATGGATTGAAGAACTTGCTGTTGTGAATAGTTTTCGAGCTATTTCTCGAAACTTTTTGATGGGAGTCTTAACGTGCATACGCAACCACTCTTTCAGAATTGCACAATACAAATATATCTTTTCGCGTGATAAATGCTCCACCATAATGCTTGCTACTGTGATGTTCGCGGCTAAATTAGCAACTTTATCTCTCAGCTTCACAAGTCTTGAATTGCTTGAATGCGAGCTCGCATTACGGCGAATCAATAAGTATGCATCATAGAGACCCAAACGCCTCACCTGGTAATATTGAGAAAGCACTGTATTTGTTTTCAATGAAATGTGAACAACATACCTCTTCAATGAACTTATTGACACCACCATATTTGGGCACAAAGCAAAGATATATGTCGAATATAAAATAGATATGTCCAACAGATGTTGATTTCCGTAAATCATGGTTTTTATTGACACTTCGAAGAGCCAGCAACGTTTTCGAACATAGCTTGAATGCAAAGTCATCACATTTGGTTTCACAGAGTTTCTGCAAGCGTAACACAATCATACAGCCACGTTCGCTAGTCAAACAGTCCAAATCTAAAACGTAAAGTGATGGACACGCTTGAAAGACGCAACGTACTTGTGCTTACCGTTTTGTGTTAAGATTTTCGCTTCTCCGTTAACCACTGCTATCAATCGTTCATCTTTCCATGGATTATCCAAATATTGAAGAATATATTCACAACGATTCAGTGAATTTGCAGATGTTTTCATTTGCGCCATGGAGATCTCAATTTTCGATCGAATTTCATCGATTTTGTCCGCCGGTAACTTGGTCCACTCCGCATCCAGCATTAAGTGTAAAGTGTGACGCAATACCCAGTACAATAAATTTTTGCTGGCTTCTGGCGTAGAATTGCCAATTAATTGTGAAACCGTGCTCCATGCTATGTTAAGCCTTATAAGACGCCGAGAAAATGTCAGGCTTTTATCGCATAGCTCAATGATGGCCTTCTGTTAGTGACAATAAAGACAGTTTTATTTTACATATTTTATATCACGAACAGAGCATATTCAAATGTCCAAATCTTTTGGCTGAAACAAAAGACGTAACCAAAAACGAAGTCAAAACTTAGACCTAAATAGAGGGTTGATGATGTCAACTTTATGCACATGAATTTGACCCTTTTGTAGGTAATCAACGTAGGAGCGGAACAATTTAAAACGATCCAAAAAGTAACAGGGACGTTGATGACACATATATCGTGACTTGTAAAATTATTCACGCCACGAATGTGGTCCTGGATCTCGAGACAGTGGCTAAGAGAGTTGGATTGAATGCCAATGAAAGCAAGACCAAACAAGAGTATTAGACAAAATGCGACGGTAGGTCATTGCCTTCGAAAATATTTCGGTATTGGACGAATTAGACTGGCAAATTTGTTTCGACGAACCCATGGGTACCGATCCTGGCAAATCTTCGCGAACTTCTGTGGTCCAACTTATTCGCAGGAGCATTACTAAGGACCGAAAATTCAGGTAGCCGCACCCGGGTACGTCAAGAAAACGCTGAAAGTTGAAAGAAGGGCTTAGCAGCTGCTGACAGCAAACCACTGCTAAGATTTCATTTTGGACCGAAAACAACTAAAGGCAATGCTCACACGAATCTAAAGCTTTATAACAGCTGGCTCGTCATTGATTATGAGTATATCCATAATAAAAGGCAGCATATAATAATCACAGAAGAATGCAATGAGTATTTGCGTCACCAATTTTACGAGTTCTCGGCCTGACACAGAGATGGCGGTCCGATCAATAAACCGTAGGAACGACATCGAAACAGCAGCGCACCTAGACGTCAAAGACGATAATCAAAAAAAGAATATCTCGTACTGTTCAGTTCCGACCGCCGACACGTGCGCACAGAATCTCCTTGCCTCATGATTACTTGTTTTAGTTAAATTGGAATTATAAATGGACGAATAAATATGTTGTGGATAAATGTAGTGTTTTATAAGTACGGATTTTAAGGCACTACAAAACCATTTGTACCCTGCCTGGGTGCACGTCTCTGTAGTTCAGTATGACAAGTTTCGACTTGTTCTCTCAAGCAGTTTATTTACACGAATTTGTGCAGACAATGTCTTGCGAGTTTTTCGTTAAAATGGATAAACTTGAATATCGTGCGATCATAAAACTCTTCGTTTAGGATGGATTGATCCCTAACGAAATTCATCCGAATTGACAAAAGTTTAAGGGAACTCTGTTCCTTCCATTTCAACCGTTAAAAAGTGGGAAACTGATTTTAAACGTGGTTGTACAGCCCTCAAAGATGATCCACGAGGACGGACCAAAAACCTCAGCCACATCGGAAACTATCGAAAAAGTGCATGACATCGTGTTAGGCAATAGGCGAGTGAAGGAAGGCGAGTTAGATAGCTGAGGCTGTGGGGATATCGGAAGAAAGGATGCGAAACATCTTGCAAAGAGAATTAGGGATGCGAAAGCTCTGCGCAAGATGGGTATCGCATTTGCTGATTGGCGATCATAATGATTTTCGCAGCAATGTTTGGACTGATTCAATGGGAATCCGATCGATTTTGTGCGGCAATTTGCCACCATGCATGAGACACGGAGCGACCACTGCACGCCAGAAACGGAATAGCAGTCCAAGCAGTGGGTGGAAGTCGGTGGTTCAGCGTCAAAGAGAGCGAAGTCTATCGCATCCGCCGGAAAGGTCTTGGCCAGCGTGTTTCGGAATGCGAAAGGGATCCTATGAATTGATTACCTTGCAAAAGGCAGAAAAATTATAGGCGAATATTAGTCTAACCTTCTCGACCAGCTGGATGCCAAAATTCGCACAGATGCTTGGCTTTACGAAGAAAAAAATCATCTTTCACCAGGACAACGCACCTGCATACAAGAGTGCGTTGGCGATGCGAAAACTGCGGGATTTAGCGACTAATTTGCTCCCCTATTCTCTTGATTTAGCACCCTCAGACTTCCATCTGTTCCCAAACATGAAGAGATTTGTTTCTTGAAAGCCAGTGAACTGGCTGAGAAATTTCCATAAGAAATCTCAACATTTTCTTTGACAGTCAAGCTGCTATCCAAGCATTATCCAACGAGGATACCTCATCCATGATTGTAATGGAATGTCGTACACAACTAAACGTGATCTCGCTTCACAATGAAGTGATTCTTTGCTGGGTGCCGTGTCATAGTGATATACCTGGGAACTGCGAAGCTGATGTCCTAGCGAGAGCTGGCACTGAGCTCTAAGATTATACACTAACACCTCAAGTCGGCCATCTATTGGCCTCCCTCAAGCTAAGTTTCAAGCAGTATTATATAGAGGCTGCAAACAGGGCCTGGCTGCTGAAAGAAACCTGCAGGACAACCAGGCAAACTTGGCACGCACTAAGCTCAAAGCGCACCAAGAAGCTTCTCAACACGGGTCGTGAAACATTAAGATTCATCATAACCGTACTGACGAGGAATTGTCTCATTGGCAGACATGCAGAAAGATTGGGTGCCCTTTTCTAGGATTTCTGCGGTAGCTGCAGATCGGAGGAGGAAACGATCTAACATTTTCTGTGCGAATGCCCAGCACTATCCAGGAAACGTATGTAAACATTAGGCTCGCCTTTCCTGGACAACCTCACGGAAATAGCTGATCTAGATATTAGCTGCATAACCGGCTTAATACGAGAATCTGGATGGTTCTCGTCATCCCGCAGGTTCTAGTGTCGCCCTAATCTTCTTTGGTACCACAATGGGCCTATAGTGGCCTAAGTGAGCCACCTTGAATAAAGAGGGCTGCCACTCCAACCAACCACTTCACGACTGCTGGACACAGAATTACATCAGAATTGCCTAATTTAGAGGCTTTAAGACGAAAATATCTCGCCAAAAGTATATTTTCATTTGAGACTGACCAATAGGAAAGAAGTTATCGGTTATCGTTACCACATAACGCCAGGACCTGATGGAATTTCCGTCGACTAGATAAAATTAATAAAGGAATACAAATAGCAAACATACTAGCTAACATAGATTGACAAATGCGTCGATCAGAATAGGAAAATTTTCAGAGCATCTGAAAGAAGCAAAAGTTATACCTACATTTAAGTGTGGATGAGAAATAGACCCGAGTAACTTTCGTCCAATAATGCATCTGAAAGTCTTGAGTAAAATAATGAAAAACAAGCCGCGAAGTGCGACCCTTGAGGTCCACACGGTCAACTTCCCAGTAATATCTAGATAAACATTAAAAATATTAAACACAATAATAATTTTGAAAATACTACTACTTTAAATAATAACAATGAAAGGTATTCATAGCAGTAACAGGAATGAGTTAATATTAATCATATCATCTACGGGAGCATCCATTGATTACACAAGGCTTTTGGTGGATGGGTGATGATGATTGATTACCACAAATGCAAATTTGATTGAAATTTTGGTGGTTTTCAAAATTTAAGCCGCTTTTTTTAATTAAAAGACTGCAAAAACTATTAAAAATCTGCTCAAATTATACAAACATTTTAAAACTTTGATTGACTTTACAACAAAGTCTTTAGAATAAAAGATATAAGGTAATATCAATCGGAAGAATCCCTTTCATATAGTAACTTTGAATGATTTTTTATTTTCAATTGAATTTTTTTCAGCATCATGAAAAAAGTGTTGCTGGTTTCTTTTCAAAAACTGATAGGAATGTATAAATTTTATAAACATTAATTACTGTGTTGTGCAAATCAGGTTAAAAAAATATTTTTTATGAAAAAACCCTAAGTTTTCTCATTTTTTTCTATTAAATTAAAAAAAAACGCTGAAACGGATCTTTATAATGTTAAAATAATCAAAGAGGTTTTAAAACACGTCGATTAACACCTTAATGATGCAAATGTTATATCTGTATCTGGTATGACTGTTAATATTTTTTTATTTTTTATTTAATGTTTCTTGTTATCATGAGAAAAAGTTTTGATGATGCTTTTACAAGCACTGCTTGAAGTATTTAAACTTTATAAAAATTGAATACTGTCTTTCGTAAATTAGGTTAAAAATTTATTGTTTATAAAAAAAAACATAATTTTTTGCACTTTTTTTCTTAAATTAAAAACGGCTACAACGATTTTTCCCAAAATTTTAAAGATTCACACAAATGCTAATACGCGTCGATTGGCATCTTAACCATCCACATCGTATGTTTAGTTCGCGAGATATAACGCATGACAGAAAGACCTTGAAAATCATGATGCCTGTTAATGATTTTTTATTTTTTATTTGATTTTTTACGTAATCACGAGAAAAAGTTTTTATGTTGTTTTTACAAGCATTGCTTGAAATGTATAAATTTTATAAAAATTGAATACTGTCTTTCGTAAATCAGGCTAAAAAATTATTGTTTACAAAAAAAACCCTAATTTTTTGCACTTTTTTACCTTAAATTAAAAAACGTCTCCAACGATTTTTTCTCAAATTTGATAGATTCACACAAATGCTAATACGCGTCGATTGACACCTTAATCATGCAAATCGCATGTTTGGTTCGCGAGATATAACGCATGACAGAAATGACCTTCAAAGGGTCAAAACAACAAACCCCCCCAACCGAAGTATCCCAAAAACTAATCAGCTCTTCAAATTGCAAAGACGCTTCGATTGACACCTCAACGAAGTCGATGCGACTTTGTTTACGTGAGCTATGCTCGTAGAAAATAGTGTTCACGAACGTACGTACGTACACACACACACACATACATCTCCCTTTCTAAAAACACTTCATATATACTCTATAGACCTCAAAACGTAAAGAAATGTTGAAAATTTCTATTTCGTTTTTCGAGGCGATTACAAGAACTTCCCATATACTGGGAAGTTAAAAAATCTTCTGCAACTAAAAATTACTTAGAACAGAACCAAATATTAGATGAAAATCAGTTTGGCTTCCAGGAAGGAAAAAGTATATCAGATGCTATTGTTGAGATGGTGAGAAACATAAATACACAAGGTCTTTATGTCGCAACAATCTTCGTTGATCTAAAAAAAAAAAGCTTTTGATACAGTAGTTGATCACACATTAGTTGCAAGATTGGAGGAAGTAGGAATCGTTGGTAAGGTGGGATATCTTCTGAGTAGTTACCCATCTGAACGGCCACAAAAAACAGAAATCGGAATAAAGTACAGCCAATCAGCGCGAATTAGTGTTGGGGTTCCTCAAGGATCTATCCTCGGTCCTATTCTCTTTTTGTTATATACGAACACTTTATTTAACTCAGGGATAACTGGGAAAGTAGTGATGTACGCGAATGATACAGTTCTGATATGCTCAGACAAGACCAAATTTGACATAGAACAACCACAATTATTGGCGATGGTTAATTCATAGCAGATTGACCCAACCATGAACATGAACAAGACAAAATACGTTTTCTTTAAACAAAAAACTAAACGTGTATTGAACCTTTGATAAAAATTAGCTGTAATATCTTAAAAAGACTTGAGCAAACAAAATACCTGGGTCTTACAGCAGGCGAAAAACTCTCATGAACAGCATATATTATTGAATTGAGAAAAACTTCGCACATATTGTTGGTCTCCTACATTGTTTCAGGTAATTTCCTATCCATACTAACATTCAAATCACTGAGACACATATAATGTTGAAAATTGCATAAGAACTTCTTATATGGAATCAAACAACAGCAAAAACATATTGCGCACAGCAAGAATTATTACGAAGGCATATAAGACTATTTACAACTTTTGACGGCTGACTTATACGGACGAGGTGTACAAAAAATCCCAGGAACTCATCCTGAAATGTTGATTACCATGGAAAAGGGGAAATTCATACATGAAAATTAACTATATGGAAATTTGAGAAAAACTGACTATAATAAAATCGCGAAAAATATATTAATAAAATTTGCTAGGACAGAACGACTGAGAAGGGATCCAACAGTGCGGATAATTTCTGTAACAACTTACTTCAAAAATTAAAGGAAATAACCAAGGCATCATTTTTCAAAACAGCACTGAGGAAACATCTACAGGGTTAGTCATATGAAGTGTCCCCAACTTCAGATCGGTTATATCTGTCAAACCGCTAATGAATACCTACGTCAAATATACACGCGACAGTTCATTATATTGTTCACAAGCCACGAAAAGCATTGATGTCTCAATTTTATAACAAAAAAGTCATTTGTAATGGATTTTATACGTAACAGTGTTATTGCATTACATTTGGCTGGCAAATCGCAAATTGATATTGTTCGTCAGCTCAGCCATTTCAGAGTGAACAGAAAGTTTGTTTATCGCAACATAAAACGTTCCAACGATACCGGCAGCATTGATAAACGCTATGAGGGTGGTCTGAAAAAAAACAGCAACAGCACCAGAAATGATAAGTACAGTGAATGAGAGAATTCGCCTCGATGTAGTGGCAATCAAACGACAAAGGAACTGAAAATATCGCAAGCAAGCATGTGATGCATATTGAAAAATGAGCTCAATTTCAGGCCATATAAGTTGCAAAAGGCACACGATCTTACACCAAAACAAAAAGAGGTTAGGTTACAAAGAACCAAACTACTGATTCACTTGCACGAGAGTGATCGATTCCCAAACATTATGTTTCCTGATGAGAAAAATTCCCGAGTGAACAATGCGTGAACTCTTAAAATGATCGTGTTTACTTTACCTAACGCTCATATGAGAATTTAAAATCTCGACTGGCCACCAGAAGTGATTTTCAATCACAAATAATGGTTTGGGTAGCATTAACTTCCACTGGACGCTCTCCGATCGTTTATATTGAGCCAGGCCTCAAAATCAATGCGTCTTATTATCGGAAAAATATTTTAGAAGATGCTCTGAAGCCGTGGACGCTCCATCAACACTCGGCACCGTCTCAATAAGCTCGCGTGAACCAAGAATGGCTGGAAAACCATACCCCACACTTGATTTCGTCCACACATCGGTATTCGAGTTTGCTAGACGCGAATCCGATGGACTTTTCTATCTGGTCCGTTTTGGAGAGCAAGGTGAGGACCCTTAAATAAATCGGCATCCCGAAAAGCAGGAGCGACTCGGCATCTTTTGAAGTTGTCCATCTTCCAACGTTGAAAAAAAGTCGCCGCAAAGACAACTTGAGATATCTCTACGCAACTGAGTAAAATAGAACTGTATCGCTACTCCTTAGATAGATTAGGTGTTCATATATAACAGAAAGAGGATAGGACCTAGGATCGATCCTTGAGGTCGTTCTGTGCCAGCATTCCTATCGATACTTCTGAGGGACTACGAAGGGGGTTGCTACTTTTGTTGTGACTGTACCCGGTGGAACCGGGGTGGATATTCCATTTCGCGGAACTGGTCTGCAGTTACCACTGCTCAAATTCCGACTAAAAACAAACACGCTCATCAGGTGATGTGACTACGCCCTGCTTCGTACGAAAACGAGCTACATTTGTTATGATTTGTATGTAGCGTCCGCCACAATTCGGCTCGACTTAAGCGATATGTTGTTGTATGAAAGAGTATAGGACCTAGGATCGATCATTGAGGTCGTTTTGTGCCAGCATTCCTATCGATACTTCTAAGGGACAACGAAGGGGATTGCTACTTTTGTTGTGACTGTACCCGGTGGAACCGGGGTGGATATTCCATTTCGCGGAACTGGTCTGCAGTTACCACTGCTCAAATTCCGACTAAAAACAAACACGCTCATCAGGTGATGTGACTACGCCCTGCTTCGTACGAAAACGAGCTACATTTGTTATGATTTGTATGTAGCGTCCGCCACAATTCGGCTCGACTTAAGCGATATGTTGTTGTATGAAAGAGTATAGGACCTAGGATCGATCATTGAGGTCGTTTTGTGCCAGCATTCCTATCGATACTTCTAAGGGACAACGAAGGGGATTGCTACTTTTGTTGTGACTGTACCCGGTGGAACCGGGGTGGATATTCCATTTCGCGGAACTGGTCTGCAGTTACCACTGCTCAAATTCCGACTAAAAACAAACACGCTCATCAGGTGATGTGACTACGCCCTGCTTCGTACGAAAACGAGCTACATTTGTTATGATTTGTATGTAGCGTCCGCCACAATTCGGCTCGACTTAAGCGATATGTTCTAACTACTTCTTACCTTGTACGCGAACAGGATTTGCGCCTTCTTCCCGACAGTTGGGGAATAGCCATGTTCGCATAGAGCTGAATCAACACTGCTAGCATTCAAGACAGGGTCGGAACCGAATGATAGGACATTAAGCGCCTCTTCCTGAAGAAGAGGACTGTCCGACTCGAAGCAAGTGCACATTTCCTTGCCCGGATCCGTCACGTCCAACATTTCCTCGTCGTCTTCGCTGCACTCATCCTCGTGCGTTGGTATTGCACGCGCGTAATCACTTTTCCCGTCCCATTCCAAGCCAGCCGCCCGCAAATTCTGTATCGTATCGCCATCTTCGACCACCAATGCTATGATCCTATCTCCGTCAGCGGTTGAGGGATGCTGGTCAGACATCCTTCGGAGCCCACACCGATCTGGAGCAACAAATGTTTGCGTACAAACCGAGGCACAGTATCGCAATTCCAAAACTTTCTACACTTTAATACAGATTGTAGTTCGTTAGCAAATCACTTTCCTTGAATTCCAACCCATCTTCTGGCCGGCGTCACGTTTCAATTGAACTCAAAACAAAATATGCAATAAGCTGCACACCCAACTAACCGGCTATGCTTGACTGTTTACTTTTACAAACTGAATATCTAATCCAATGAGGAAGCAACTAATATAGGATGGGCATTTGCACAAATCCGATGTTATTCATACGTTTGCGCCACTGCGGCGAAATCTGAAACAAACTGCTGTATAGTCAAAACATACCATGGAATTTGAAATTTCTTAATATCAAGAAAACTACAGCATATACAAGGAACTGCGATGCACCATGATCTTACCAAAAATGTTTTCAGACTGTTATCAGATAAAACTAAGGTATCCTTGCACACATAAATATTGTTATTATTACTTTCATTAAAAATTATTGTTTTAGATATACACAATGTAGCTAATATTTGGGCTCCCCTATTCTATTAAACTCCTCTATACGAATTTGCTGTTCAAAATTGGAAAGTGCATTTCTTGCCACATGCAATTGTCTAACATGCTCAAGATTTCACTGTTCTTGTATTAGTTTCCTTATCAAACCAAATACGGAATAGTTTAATAGAATAGCAACACTATAGGGATGTATTGTAGACTTTAGGTTGACTGCTTGGCTGCAATGCTTTATGATGTCTCGCGGATCTGACGCGCGCTATTTTCGATTGGCAGCAATGATCTGAGACAATAACCTGACAGCTGAGGTTAGGTTAAAATGAGTCAAAGCAACGAGGTAAAAAACACAAGAGAGGAAAATCGTCAAATTTGGTGAGCTAACTTTTATGAGTAGGATTGTGACACTAATTTGCTGACGTTAAGGGCGTACATCGTATTGTTGTAAACGGCCCCTTAAGTCAACTGACATCTGTCATAACCTCTATGAGAGGAGCTGTCATCTTTTCTATCTTCCTTCTCGAATAAACTGTCGCCATGTAAAGACGTGTTTTCTTTATCCGGTATCGACATCCACAGTTGCCATCAACAACAGGTTATGGGCCCAGGAGTCGAAAATAAAACCGGAGAGAAACGTTTAACAAGTGTGTGCAATTATTTTCCTAAATAATTTCAAGCTGTCGCGTATAATCAGAAATCAAAATTCAACGTGGTCAATGTTCAACAGCCAAGCGATGCCGAAGGGAGAAATCCAATTCGAGAAGCTGCGAGGCAGAGAAAATTTTGGAGATTGGAAGCGATCGATGCTTGCATTTTTACGCACACGTAAGTTGGCGAAGTGTGTCGCGCCAGCCCCCGACACGGAAACAGATAGCGAAAAGCTGCAGGAGGCCATGGGTTGGCTATACCTCGCGTGTGAATCAACGGTGACGAACCATTTCGATGATGCGGCGACTCCGCTGGCCACATGGAATATGTTGGGGAAATGTTTCGCAGAATCCGGACTAGATCGTGAAGTGGCAGCTATCGTTGGCTTAACAACGACGCGATTAGAAAATTGTGCGTCAATTGACGATTTCATCGGTAAGATGATGGAGTCATGGAAACGGTGCACGGACGCCAAGGTGATCATTGAGGACAGAGTCGTCGCTTTGCTAATGATCGGTAGACTTGGAGTGAAATACCAGCCGTTTGTGATGGGTCTCGCAGGTAGCGGTACGACCATCAGTGTGGAGAAAGTCAAATCGATGCTATTAACGTTGACTCCGGCGAGCGACAAGGCAGATACAGCATTTTTTGGCAGTAGCGGACGGCTAACGAAGCCAGTCAATGTAAGTGGCTCAGAGAAGAGCAACGGAGGTGCAAGAACAAACGTGAAGTGTTTCGGATGTGGTCAACTCGGACACTACAAAAATAAATACCCCTCACGAGCATCGAACGTCGAGTCCAGACGTGTATACTACGCAGGGAAGATACCAGACGCGAAATACGCGAATGCATTTACCGCAGTTGCGGGTGATTATTGCAAGGAAGATTGGTTCATCGACAGTGGAGCATCGCGGCATATGACGTTTCGTCGAGACATATTATCGGATTTCAAGAGCATCAAATATCCGGATATTTCTATCGCGAACGACGAACGTTTGCCAGTGAATGGATGTGGGACCGTGCACATCAGTGTCAACGGAATCGGCATTGTTGTTCGAAACGTGCTGTTTGTTCCGAAATTGGGAGCAAACCTACTGTCTGTAGGAACTATAACAGATGCCGGAAACAGTGTATCGTTCAGCAAGAACTGGTGCAAAATATTCAACGCTCGAGGACAGCAGCTGATCCAGGCGAAGTCATACAACGGAGTATATCGTGTTGATGCACAGCATGTGAGGTGTATGTTGGCAAAGGATAGCGAGGTGGTCGACTGGCATCGCCGACTGGGTCACATGAGCTATGGAGGAATGGAGCGGTTGCGGTCAGCAAATAGTGGAGTTGTATTCGACGGAAGAAAACAAGATCTGGATGGATGTGTCAGTTGCGCTGAAGGAAAGCAAACGCGTGCTGCTTTCAAGCAGAAGGCGGTCACAATAAGGACACGGAATGTACTCGAATTTATTCATATGGACCTGTGTGGACCTATGGAGACACCTACATTAGGAAAAGCCAGGTATTTCCTCGTTATGATCGATGACTTCTCACGAAAGGTATTTGTTTCTTTCTTGAGCGAAAAGTCAGCAGTCGCACAGGTATTCCAGAGCTTCAAGGCCTTGGTTGAAAACCAGACAGGACGCAGAATCAAACGATTGCGTTCAGACAATGGCATGGAGTTTTGTAATCAAACCATGGAATCGATTTGCTCCAAAGCCGGAATTATCCACGAAACATCCATCCCCTATACTCCTCAGCAAAATGGAGTCGCTGAAAGAATGAACCGTACGCTCGTGGAGCGTGCTCGCTGTATGCTTGCTGATGCGGAAATGGAAAAGCGACTGTGGGGTGAGGCCATCAACCACGCCGCATACCTGGTTAATCGTTCGATCAACAGATCAAGTGGGAAAGTCACTCCAGAAGAAATCTGGACAGGACAAAAGCTTAATTTATCAGAAGTTAAGATCTTTGGATCACCGGCAATGGTGCACGTGCCGAAGCAGAAACGCCAGAAATGGGACAGGAAAGCAGTCGAGATGTATTTCGTGGGCTACGCGGATACACAGAAAGGCATGCGCTTTTATGACCCGGCAAGCGAACGCGTGTTTACCAGTCGAGATGTGACATTCCTGACACCAAAACCAGCCAAAATGGGATCATTATTCGTTGTGGATAGTAGCGACGAGGATGACGAGCCATCGAAGTCAGTTGGGGCTTCAAAGCCAGCTCAACTTGATGAATCAGCCGAGAACGTGGGTGAAGTGACCCCTATCGACGAGCGGATATTGGACGATTCAGATGATCCGGATTTTAAACCAGCCATCAAGTTGCCTAATACGCCAGGCGAGCCGAAACGTTCTGAAAGAAAGAAAAAGCCAGTTGTTCGAGACGGCTTTGTCTCATACTTCGCACGAGACTGTACGGCGGAAGATCCAATAAGCCGTCAAGAGGCCATCGAATCACCTGCTCGTGAGAAGTGGATTGAGGCCATGAAGGACGAATTGGCATCATTTGAAATCAACGGCACTTGGTCGTTGATGGACTTACCTGAAGGTCGAAAGCCCATAAAAACTATGTGGATATACAAAACCAAGCGTGCTGAGGATGGTTCAATCGTGCGGTACAAAGCACGGCTCGTTGCGAAGGGATGTTCGCAGAAATTTGGAATTGATTACGGTGAAACGTTTTCACCAGTCGTTCGATATAGTTCACTTCGCATTTTGATTGCACTAGCAGCTCAACGTGGACTGGAAATTGACCAAATGGATGCTGTCACCGCGTATCTTCAAGGTAATTTGGATGAAGATATTTATACGTTGCAACCGGACGGATTCGAAGATGGCTCCGGCAGAGTGTGCAAGCTACATAAAGCAATGTATGGGCTTAACCAAAGCGGTCGACAATGGAATCGGTGCCTCGACGCGGCATTGCTGTCATTCGGATTGTTGAAATCGGAGGAAGATCCATGTGTTTACATTGGAAAGAACGGTGATTTGGTTGTTGCCATTTACGTCGACGATTTCCTGATCTTCTGGAAGGATGCCACGACACGAGATGAACTAAAGCAGAAGTTGTCTACAAAGTTTTATATGAAAGACTTGGGTCGGGCGAAGACTTGTGTAGGCATGACGATTAAGTATGAGGAAAACTTTATCACTCTCAACCAGGAGTCGTACGCAAAAGAGGTATTGGAGAGATACGGCATGGAGAATTGCAAACCGGTCGGTAGCCCTTGTGATTCGTCGCAGAAGCTGACAGGGTCTGACGGACTCAAGTTGGAGCAAGATGTCCCGTATCGTGAAGCGGTTGGTTGCCTGTTGTATTTAGTACAGGCAACCCGTCCAGACCTGGCATTTGCAGTGAGCAGTGTCAGTCGCTTCAACGATTGTTATAAATCAACTCATTGGATGGCCGTCAAGCGTATTCTGAGGTATGTTCGCGGCACCAGTAACTATCGAATTGCTTATCGGCGAGGAGACACCAGACCAATAAGCGGATTTGTCGACGCAGACTGGGCGAATGAATCGGACGAGCGGAAGTCGTACTCTGGGTATGTATTCATATTGGCAGGTGGAGCTGTCACATGGTCGTGCAAACGACAAAAGTCTGTTGCGGTTTCCAGCACAGAAGCGGAGTATGTCGCTATGGCACACGCGGCAAAAGAAGCATTATGGTTAGTTCCTGTCATCCGCCAGTTCGTGGAGTTGAAGAGCATCGTCATTAAATGTGATAATCAAAGTGCCATGGCATTGGCAAGTCGAGTCGCATTCAGCCCTCGAGTCAAACACATTGCGGTGAGCTACCATTTCTATCGACAATATGTCATCAATGGGCTCATCATACTTGAATATGTTTCATCAGACAAGAATGTCGCCGACTGTTTAACCAAAGCAGTTAGTTTTGGCAAGATGTAGTTCGGAGCGAAGGGCCTCCGTTTGGTAGTGGACTAACAGTGAATCAAGTTTAATATAGAATTTATTTGAATTGTTTGTCAAAGAGACATGTTAATTTCTAAGTTTGGTTCTGTGATTTTATCACTGATTAGTCCAAGTTGGGGTGTTGTAAACGGCCCCTTAAGTCAACTGACATCTGTCATAACCTCTATGAGAGGAGCTGTCATCTTTTCTATCTTCCTTCTCGAATAAACTGTCGCCATGTAAAGACGTGTTTTCTTTATCCGGTATCGACATCCACAGTTGCCATCAACAACACGTATGTGAGTAAAAATCGGCAAATAAAAGGCAGGAGTGAAAGATATATTATACAAGAAAATATAACTGCTGTTCAAAATAAAAGCTCATAATGAGCGTAACCTACTTAATTTGAAAACATTAGATAACGAGCACAATAGCAGCTATATCATTGAATAAGCTTATATGTGGAGCGTAAAACGGTGCGCACTGTAATCGATTATCAACTTCAACATGAAGCAATGAATGAACTCTATACCATACGAAAAGAATTATCAGAAGAATTGTCAAACTTGGCAAGACATTCACAGATTTGAGGAGAAGCAAGCAATTAAATAAATGAAAAAAACGAAACAAGTATTAATAGAGCAAAATTTTAAACATATTGATTAATTTACAAACTTGAGATTCGGTTTTCAGATATTAACAAAATGCAAAATATTCTCAGTTGTTTTCACGTTTTATTTTAAGCAAGATATATTTTTAAATTTAAAATTAAGAATAAAATGAGATACTCTTCATACAATCGCACGGTTTATATGTTAAGCTAAGTGTGTATAAAACAGGAAGCCTTGATAATGGATTCATCTTTGAGAACTTGGGTACAAATTCATGGTCTCATAAGATAAGCGAGAAAGTATTTAGTTTGATCATCGATTGTAATGTTTCCAACTATTGCATGTTTTCTTTGTAACGATTTTAATACATCAACTTCACAAGTAAATATATAGCAGTAACATTTTTATTTGGAAGGAAGTAAATTTTTTCGATTGCCTAGCATTCGATATGTATAATACAGAGAAGGTTTAGTATAAAAAAACCAGTATTCAAAAACAAATATCATATGCTATATAAAAAAAAATGTAATCTGCAATATTTCGGCCTCCCTCTTCCTTTTTACTCGGGCTTGGGACCGGTTCGGCGGAATTAAGACGAAAATCATACCATTCACACTATGGTTTCATAAATAAGTCGAATAAAAATTAATATATTCACGAAAGTTATCGACTATTATATTAACAAATTAATTTGCGTCCATACTGACTACGACAATTCAATGCAACCAAATGAATCATTTATAATTGAAAACATCCGGTTAACTTGCGCAAACTCTAAATACGTGAATTTCGGATATACTTTCATATGAAAAGCTACTACTTCCGACCGAGAACGCGATTTATTCGCACAACAAGCTACAACACAGTTCATCGTTAATGACAATTAATTTGCAACTTTAAATTTGGTTTCTACACTTTTCGTCGGTAGTTTCACGTTTCACTAATTAATAACACAGAATATAGTCACGTAAATTATTCTATCAATAATATATAATGGCAAAATATATACGCAGAAAGCAAACTTCTCAAAACTCTAGGTGCTTTGTGTACTGTCAAGGTGACATTCAGAGAAATTTGACACTTAAAAGAACACGTCAGCTGCAGAAAGTCGGCCAACTCTTATATCCGCATCTACACGGATATCACCATTCCTGTAGTTTTCTGTTCCATGGCTGCAGTGACGTATTGTGCTAGAGAAGTTAGAACATGTTGCCCAGTAGGAATTTCAGCAACACTTTGCAGAAAACTATATATATTTTTCCAGCTAGATGAAGTGACAAGTATTTTAAGGAAAAGATAGTTGATGTGAGACATTTTCTTTAACTTAATTGTTTATTTCAATATCCTACTTGTAGATTCAGTGTATGATTTGCTACTGAGTCGTTGGGTTTTTTTACTACATACGTTGAAATTTTTCAATAGTACCACATATCAAGTATGCTCGCTGTTTAAATGCTCTTTTCTATTTTGCAACGCAAAGATTTTTTGAATAATCTTTAGAGAGTATTTGTATGTTCCCTTAGCTTTAATATTGACTACAGTCCACATTCGTTTTTGTTGTCTGACATTTCTTTAAACTTTAACATGTGGCGTTTTCGAAACGACTGATTCAAATGTAAAATTTTGGTATATTTTGCCTCCAATTTGTTACTTTGGTAGCCCTAATTTCATCGAGTACATGACGTATGTGCGAGTGATTTTGTAATGGGTTTACCATATATAGTTCATATACCTTGAGTTTAGTTGAATTAGCGCGTGGAGTTTTGTGTGCGTAGAGTAGAGCTTAGAACGTGAATAGGTCTGACTCTTGGAACAGGGAACTAACAGGAACGGAACGAACTGAATAAACGCCTATACGTGTGTGGTATCAATAGAGCGCTGTTCATAAGTGTCAAAGGTGCATAAGTGTCAAACGACTTTCATTGACAGGTCTTAACAAAAAGAAAGCAAAACGCATATTCATCGAAATTTAGTGGTTTTCTACAAATCCTGACCTTATTTCGAAGTACTATGTGACAAAAACAAGTGTTAACCTCGGGTGTAGCAGCCCGAAGAAAACAGTGTTGATAAATTGACGCGACAGGTAGTGAATTTCAAGAATTTGTGATATAAAGAGCAAAATTTATGCTTCATCATATTTTCGAAATAAAGGAGTGCATTTTCGTACTTAAGTGCAGTAAATATACACGCTGATATCTGTTTAGAAGATTGAGTACTTTTAAAAGCTGTTTTAATTGAAAATTTCACATTTTTATGAACTCTGAAATATCCAATACAAAGAATGACATTTCCCAGAATTGTGTACAATTGACAATCAGTGGCGTTTCAGAAATTAATGAGACAAGATGAATTTAATCAATTATTTATTTCATAATCAATGTTGGTAATTGCCATAATTCTGCCAAAGCCGGTCCCAAGCCCGGTTGTAAAAGGAAGAGGGTGGCTTTAATGTTTAACAAAACAAGTCGAGTGTTCCCGATTTTTACTGTTAATATTAAATATTGAGTGGTTTACTGCAATATTGACGGGATTTTTAAAGTTTAGCCATAACCATAGAAAATCATCCTATTGTAAGTCTCGAAGACATATGATTTTAATGTTTTTTGCTGTGTTTAAAACTAATATGTTCAGAATCTAAACGTTAAGTGAGTGGGCTGTAGCCTAACATGCATAATTGATTTCGGGTTCTATTTGATATTCATGCAAACTCTTTTCATTGGAGGTCTATAATTGCCGTAATATATTCTTGAATAATGTTTCGTTATGAAATTTTTTTGAAATCTAGCGCCAAAATTTCGGTCCCTCACATTATCGATGTCGTCCGCCAGTGTCAACCAACCACCACATGAAGGTGTCACAAACACATAGTAAAACTGCTACCACAAATTATGTTGATGTTCCACTCCATAGTTACCTCTATTGTCTGACTACAATTGACGTACGAGCCCGGACGTCGAGCTCGTTAAGTTGACTTACGGTAGGCTAAGTAGCTGTCATACCGCATAAAGTGTCTTTGATATGGCGGGTGTCTTGGATATGAAATGAGTTGTAACCAGTGACAGCTGCCGTTGCAATTCAAAAAATTTAATTCGAAAAGTTGATTGTCTCGCATATGTAGACACCTTCACTCACTTCATTCATTAATCCACCGAATTCATAACATTTCCTAAGTCACAGTTCATAGATCTTCATATTTAAAACTGACTTTCTTGTTACTTCGAGTGAACACTAACCTCACTTTCGATACGTCAGCTAAAGTTCCTCGGGTCCGGACCCGAGAAACTTACGCTTAGCGAAACGTTTCACACTTTGACGAAACGTATGTCGAATTGAGCATAGCTGGATGTGAGAGGATGCGTACCATCCCAGGCCGACGTCCGAGCTCGGATGTCAATTGTAGTCAGACCTATTAACAAAGACTGAAGATTAAAATATAGCACGGACACTCTGAGCTGTCGCAATAAACATGAGATAAACAATGCATTATTTTTAATCTTCAGTCTTTAATCAATAGCCTTCAGTATTTAATATCAACGTTCTTAGCTCTAGTCTACGCGCTAAAAGTACATAACTTAACCTAACCTCGGCCGTTAGGTTGTTGCCTCGGCTCAATGTTGACAACCAAAGAGGTAATAAACACAGGAGAGGTAAATCATCAAATTTTATGGGCTAACTTTTATGAGTGTGTTGTGACACTAACGCTACCATGTTGACATTAAGAGCGGACATCGCATGAGAATAAAAATGGGCAAATTAAAGGCGGGAGTTCAAAATTTATTTGAAATTTTATAACATATGTATAAAGTTCGGAGAAAGTATAATTGCTGTCTAGCATAAAAGCTTATATTAGGCATAAACTTATTTGAAAATTCTAAATATTGAGCATAACAACAGCTACATCATTAAACGAGCCTATATGAGAGGCGTAAATTGGTTGGCGGTGTAACCGATTACCAACTACAGCGTGAATCATTGAAAGACCTCTATATTATACATAAAAAATAATCAGAAGGATCGGCAAACTTTACAAGACATTCACAGTTTTATGGTGGAGCAAGTATTTTAAATTAATTGATTAGTTTACAAATTTGAGGTTTGGTATTCAGCTATTAACAGAATGATAAATAACATTCTCAATTGTTTTCATTTTATCTGTTAGGTGTAAGTGGATTTTAAATTACTCTCTCTCTTCCATGGACGTCGGGCTTGGGACCGGCTTTGCCATAATTATGGGTAAACACATGTCGTGCATGCCATGGTTTTATAATTTAGTATGTGATTATTTTCATGGTTAATATTTAACTTTAAAAATTTGTCAGAATTCTTCTTTTGAGTCAGCTTTTTCATTTAAACAATAATATACGGTAACACTCAAATTGATTTTTAAAGTTCCAAAGTCACAATCTCCTTTTGACAACGGGACTTGGAACCGGCTCTGGCGGTCTTATGACTATCATTAACATAGAATTTAAATTATATAAATTCATCCTGTGACATTAATTTTTGACACGCACTGATGCGCGATAGAACCAAATTTCGAGAATATGAAATCATTAATTTATTTTTGAAATGATCTGTCAATCCAAGCTTTTTAACCCTCGACTGGCTCGGTAATAGCCCCGAGCTCAACCCTATTGAGAATCTGTGGTCCATTATGAAGGTCAAAATTTCAAAAGCAAAACCAACTTCAAAGCAGGAGCTAATAAAATTGCTCGAAAAAGTTTGGTATGAGGACATAATCATAAAAACATTTCAGGATCTGGTGAACTCTATACCTAGAAAAATAAAGGTGGTAATCAAGAGCAAAGGAAGCATTACAAAATAATAAAACTATTTTTTTTAATTAATATATATAATATTCAATAAAAAAAAATAAAAAATATTTTAGCAAATTAAATATTGAAAAGTTGACTAGAAGGTGAATAATCCATCTAAGCCGGCGGTCAGAAACAGGCGGACCGGAATGTTGCGCCTCGGACCGCCAAATGTTGTTGAATTATCTACTTATTATAATTTGAAAAATACATTTTCATAGAACTTTTCATTTGTTTCAAAGCCATTTAGAATCCAACTATCTAGGCATCTAGTAACGTAGCAGAAGCTAGCAGCGGCGCGCTATTGTTGCTAGCCGAATTTGAAAAAAAAATCCGAAAGATCAATTCTTTATTCTATTAATAATCTAGCAGGGCTGCGCTGCTGCGATAGCGGTGCCACTCAGCGCCTTTCGGCCCTAGGCCGCCGGCGCGCCGCTGCTAGCTTCTGCTACGTATCTAGTAGGTACCTATTTCACGGTCGGTTGGTCGTCGTAGATATGGACCTTAAAAAAGGAAAAGTAGACAGCGAAAATAGAAGGTTTCTGCCTGAATGGACCGAACAATATTATTTTACGCTGCCTGATAGGCAACAAGCGGTTCCAGTTTGCCTCATATGCAGTAAAATTATCGCTATTATTAAAAGTGGCAATTTAATTAGTTATGATAAAATGGTGTCGCTTACAACTGACGGGGCCCCAGCGATGATTGGCGAAGAAAAAGGTTGAGTAAAGAGAATCAGGGATTAGAGCTCAGGTCTAATATCTTATCAGTGAATAACACGCCTAGCATGAAACATGCATGGCAGTGCCCCGACCAGTAGATAGCTGCCATTTTGTCGTAAATGGCAGCAAACATATGATAAATGGCAGCCATCATATGATAAATGTAAACAAACATATGCTAAATGTAAACAAACATTTGACGTTGTCCCGTAGAACCGGGGGCCGCACTTGATAGTGCGCCTTTATATGAAACATTACCTACTGGGTGTACCTATACTGTGGCCTAATCGACGAATGTCGATCGATATCGACATACATAATACCATTTTCTACTGTCAATTGTGAATTGACATACAGATCTCATTCGCAATGTGCGTGACGAGAGCTGTCGATCGATATCGACATACGTAATACGAATTCACACGAACGATCGACAATCGACAACGACACGAGATACATAAAAGGGGTGATTGACATCGGTGGAGTTCACCATTCATCTGTACACGCAGTGGCGTCAGTTTTTTTGTTGTTTGTATGCCACAAATTTTTTACATACAGCTCCAAATTGAGTTAAGAGACCATAATATAACAACATTAAATATTATTTTATTCCAAAGTAATTGACACCTGATGAGAACGTTCGAATCAGTTACCTATAATTTACAACCGGTTTTCTTGCCTTGCTATCAATTGAAACTTGCATTGATTTGTTGTATGAATAATTTATTTTTGTAAAACGAACAACAAAATGGATGTGAAAACAGTCAACAAAAAAGTGTTAAACTAAATGCTAATGTTTTGATTATTTTCAATACGACAAATAAACAAAAATATATGTAACAATTAAAAATTTTCGATTTCTTTCGAAGCCGAAGCTGAGCTTATCCCTTTGCATAATCAATAATTTTCTATCAATATTACAACATATCACATCATATTACACAAACAACACAGATACGTTTTTTTTGTTCAATTACCAACCATCATTATTTGGTGCTTCCCCACGAAAAAAAAAATTAAAAAAATTCCAACATAGAGGACAGAAAATTATGTCGTCCAAAATAATTTCCTAAAATTTTATCGTTGCACATGCTTATTATTCATCGTTCAATGGATTTATATATTCATTTGTTTTTCCTTTTAGATCCGTTAAGGCCGTGTGAATTCGAAAATGGAGTCGTGATTCAAGTGAGTAGCCATTGTAATTTTTTCTGAAACGAAATATTTTATATTTATTTATTTTTGTGGTTCTCATTGGTCTTTTAAATCGATAGAGAAAATCTAGAGTTTATATCACATAAAAAAAGTTGAAAATGAATTGATTTCAATATTTTATTTTATTTTTTTGATATTCGAAAGACCGCCTTCGTGATACATCTCTGGCTTCTGCAAATATTTGCAGGCCAATGACAGAGGGGGAGACTTAAAATGTAATTGAAGTCACCATATTTGGCATGAACCGCAAGCTATTATTCCAAATTTCATATTCCACTAAAATTTTGTCAAAGTAAATGCCGATTCAATACGTGAGCCCCAACTTTCATATAATAGGAACCTCAGCGCATGGCAACATAACGTTTTCTAAAATATCGACCTACTTTTCCTTGGTTAATATTCCATCTAACACCAAACCACGAGAAACATCCCCAAACATTGATCGAGCCCCCTTCCGTGCCTAACAACAGTTGAAGTGTAATAAGGAATGCGTACTTCTTAATCGTCTTACATATCTCCTGCCATTATGGCCAATGCGGTTTATTTTTGTTTCGTCGCTTCAAATGATGAATTTTCAATCATTTTTCCAGGTTAAATATTTCCGTGCGACGTCCATTCTTTTCTTCTGATTGGTTGCGGTATCAGGGGCTTCTTCCTGACTATCCTGCCATGTCTCACCGGAATATCGCTACTTTCCCCGAGGAGTCGGCGATGAATTTCGACAGGTGATCTTTTTGGGTTCCGTTTCGGTTTGCGGACAATTTGCCTTTCCATACTATGAGGTGTCCTTTCAGTTCTTTTAGGCCGGGGACATATTGAACAGTCCTGCGGCTTTCCACGTGTTTCAGTGCTCCGTAAACGATTTTTATGGAACACTCTAGGCGGCTTCCAATTCGTCCATATGACAGCCCAACTCTCCCAAGCCTACAGTCGTTTGTCTACTTAGAGGAATGCGACTCTTAGCCTTTCCCATCGTTTCAAAAGTCTGGGAATATTTCACTAAATTGAATGACAAAAAATTTACTGTAATATATGTAAAAAAACTTTAGCAACCCACATCATCGTTATTCAAGCACTGAAAAACGCATAATACGAGGGTAAGATGAAAAGTTCTCGGCCTGACGTAGAGGTGGCGCTCCGATCAGCAAAACATTTGTATCCAATCATGGTGCACGTCTCACGTTTCATTTTTAGGTAAGCACTCGAAACAACTTTTTCAATAGGCTATCAAACGTATACCAACCAACCAATCGACTGAAATTTGATATACAAGCTAGTCACGGATCGTGTAACAAAGCAAAAAATTAGATCTGCTGGCGCCATCTTTTCTTTACACGAATTTGTGCAATCGACAAGTTGCAAGTTGAATATTGTGCGGTCATAAAATAATATTTCAGATGCATTAACCTAAACTTGTCCATTGCAACACTCACACTCATGCTATTGCCATGGTTTAAAGCAAGATTGTTGTATGTCCTCAAACTAAAAGCACACCGATAGTCACAACTTTGCATTTTATTATACGAGGGTGGGGTGAATAGTTTCCGGTCTGATCCAGAGATGGCACCAGCAGGTCTAATTTAGTGACTATCATTTGTTTTCTAACCTCAAAAAATCGCTTGAAGGTGAAAAATTTGAGAATAACAAGGAAGTAATTTGAGGAGCTTGACGAATCGCATTATGATAATGGTATCACTGCATTAAAGCACCATTAAGAAAAGTGTATAAGAAAAACTCACATTGTTTTTTTTACTTTTTCAGCACGGAAACTTTTCACCGCACCCTCCTATAGCTATCACTACCACATGCAGTGTTTTTAAAGTCGATATTTAATCAGGAAAATCAGGTTTTGTAATAATCGAAATCTTAAATACAATAATTGTGCCTTAAATTATCGATTTTTATATTAAACATTGAACCACGCCTTAACGCATCCGCTCGTTAAATTACACCTCATCTTTGCTTTACTTATGCCTGGCCGCTTTGGACGAGTTTCGACTACATATTCACCCTCCATAGGTCGATATGAAACATGATATCAAAAAATATCACACACTATACACAAAAACGCCTGAGGAAAATTCATTGAAATTAGTTCTCGCTTCATCGTATTCGCCCATCGGTCTAAATATTTTTTGAACGTCAAGAAATCAACAAATGTGTGCTAAATACCGAATTTAAGAAACGATATTTGCTTTAAAAATGAAAAATAACCATAATCGATTTTTAGAATAGAATAAAACATCTTACTTTGTATCCTCCAATGCCGCTATTGCATTTTCTTTTTTACCCTGATCAGCATAAAGCAGTCCAATTTCAACGGCAGCATATGGAACTAAATAAGTGTCCGTTTGTATATCTTTCTGTAGTCCGATAACGGTTTCCAAACACCTGCAAAATAAATTTTTATTATTTAAAGTACAACTAATTATCTTTCAATTTACTTCAATGCCTGCAACGGACTCTTCATTTGCCTTAGACATGCACCTTTCAGCAAATATACAAGCGCACGATTGTCTGCATCATATTTACGTTCGGAAGCTATTGATCCTGATGCTGTCAATGCTTTATTACTACTTATACTCTCCAATTCGTCTAGCTTACTATCAATAATTTTCAGGATACCATCGGCTATATGAAAATGTTTGCTCATCACTTTAAATGTGTTCCACACATACATTAGTTCGATAGCAGGTAAAGCAAGGCTTTCATTTTGAGCGAAATAACGTTCAGCTTTTTTACAAATGAATTTTTCCATTGGCAATGATTTTCCTGCTATTCGTTGTTTAAATGTAGGCGCCTGGCGCATCAGGTCACTAATAGTCTGACGATCCTTTGAATTTAAACTATCACCCAGCATCATTAGTACAGCGGCTTTTTGATATGAATATATCGTTCGTGACCATTTGCTTCCTTCCAACAAATAGGATGCATAAATACTCGATTCACGCCAGTTCAATTTTAAGCTGATAAATTGAAAATTAGGGAAGTTATATAGTTTTTATTGGTAAAACAATAAAATTCGATGAGAACTAAAAACACATTGAATTGACGTGGAAAAAAATTGGACATTAATTTAATAAAAAAAGGCTATAAGCAGGAATATCTATCTTCAAGTTTGGAAAGTTTACCAGAGACATTTAAACCCTACCAGACAATTCAACATGAAAACTAATTCCATCATTAATGTCACAAATATGTTGCAGTTTTATCCTTTATCAAGACACAAAAGGTAATACAAAAAAACGGTTTATACATCCTTAAAATATATGTATTTATCCAATTAACTCTTTCGCTAATCTTTATTCTAGCTATTTTAAAACTAATATCAAAAACGCAGGTACTAAAACTATCATTTTTATTATCTATTTTCTTTTAATTTAAAATTATCAAAACTACAACATGAAATTAGGGAATAACACTGATAAATCTAAGAACCAATGTAATATTAAAGCATCCCTTACCATCAATAATTTTTTTTTAAAATCGATAATTTTCATTATCAGAAAAATGATATGCGAATAATCTTAAATTCATGGCAGTTACCATAGAAAGTATTATCAAGTCGGAATCATCGAACCAATGTTACAAATTGCACAGAGAAAATACTAACTGTTTCTAAATACCAACAACAAAATTGGGATAGAATTGCCTACTTACACTTCATACATATTTTTCCGAACAGTTGATTGAATAGAAGATTCCAAACTCGAATTTCGAATGGAACGAATTCTTACCAATATGTCCCTCATCCAAAAGTTTTGACCTAACGTTATTAAACCACATCACTATAAAAATCTATAATTGTTACACACAAAAAAAATCTTTGCAAAAATCCTTTACTGCTTCTTGTTTACAGAATACATTTAAATATTTTATACTCAATGTAATTTATTTAAGGTCAAACTTAAATCGAATGTGTATATCGAAGCCATCACCAATTTCAGTGCTGTAATACCACCTTTGAAGACGGTAGGTACAATAAATAAAAATATTATACGGTGAAAGAAATTGTCTCCTTTTCTACATTAGTGGAAAAAACGTGTCGTATAATTATATTTCCGTTTTAGCTCATAAACTATATTCTTTTACTATATAAGCGTTACGCGTTTAGTTCTGATGTTTAGTACCTTTCGATACTTGGCAGATAAAGCGTCATAACCATATGAGTGCCATATATGAAAACTGGTTTAAGGCAGTGTTTTGGTAAGTCTTCCAACAGGATCAAAAATGAGTTTCGCACAGGCTTCAAGATATACTTAAATTTCTGCTTTGTTCGTTAAGAAGTGGGTTAAGATTTTAAGAGTCTGGTAATGGTGACGATGAGCCAGGTAGAGGATCTAAAAGAACGACCTCTCAAAGGCAAGATTAGGTCATCTGAATCTTGTTTCAGAAGAGCCCGGCACTGAGTCTACGAAATGCGAGTTAGTGTATCAATTACTACAATCAGGCGGAGATTGCAAGAATCTGACAACAAAAGGAGGAGCACATTTGCGAAGCCGTTGCTGACCGAAAAGCATATCGAAAAGAGATTAACTTGGGCAAAGCCAAATTTCGATCGTGTTTGGAGCAACGTGATTTTTACTAACTAATCTAGATTTGTTTTATGTAATTACTGGAAAAGAGTCTAAACGAAAAATGGTGCAAGAATTTTGCGGCGTACAGTAAAACACACGGCAAAGGTGCACGTTTACGGATGTTTCTAGAAAAGGGGATTTGGGAAGCAAATCGTTTTTACGACAACCCTGAATGCTGGAATTAATAAAAAAATTTTATAACAATGGTTTGCTTAAATCTGCTGTGAGTTTATAGTGAGCCAATAATCGTGATTGGATTCTGCAACAGGACAAAGTTCGGATGCGAAACTGATAGAAAACGTGTGGTCACTAATGAAGAAGTAACTAAGAGCCAAAAATATAAACGCCTTTACTATGAAATACGCAAAGAAATTGAGTTAAAGTTGCACAAAAAATAACAGGCGATAATTGATAATAACGGCGTAGTAAAAGAAGACATTAAAGATTTTCGATCCTTAAAATATTAGACCACAACATGATTTTCAGAAAAAAGCCTATAAAGTTTTTAGCGTCGCTTTTCAATTAGTAAGTTTTCACATCAGGTAGAAGCGGAGCAGTGTAGGGAGCAGCGCGAATAGCCCACCATCATAAGGTCGTGTGTTCGAATCCTACTCGGCGTTTTTATTAAATTGTGAATGTAATTAGTTTTAAAGTAAATCAATAATTTGCAACTACAAAGTACGAGTATAACGCAAGGATCTACTGGGAAGGCAGTACGGAAACCGAGTAAATAGGGTGAGAGTGAGGCGAGTGGGAAAGCATCAGTAGACCGTGGACCTCTCCGAATCAGATCTTCTCTCCGATGACGAAAGAAGAACCAGCTCCACTGCGGAGTTGGCTGGGGACTTCCTGCAATCCCTCGACTTGGTCGAGGAGGAGATGTCTTTATCTGACGAGGTGAATAAAACCTTGCGTCGTGATGCTGAGGTTTCTACAGATAAATCTCCATCACTCTAAGGCGGCATCTGCCGCACTGCTCCTCCACCTGGCCCAAAAAGGAGAGGAGCTAATACTGGCCCAGGAAACGTGGGTTGTAGGCAACCAGGTTTGTGGGCTCAATATGAAGGGATACACGACAGTATCTCTCAACACATCAGATAAACCGAGAGCTTGCATAATAGTAAAGGAAGGCATGAAGTTTCTAACCTTGTACAATTTCAGTGAACAGAACACCGATGCAGTACTACAAACCCCTTTAGGCTGTCTCCTGCTATATGGCACACGATGTTCTATCACCTCTCATCAACCTGCAGTGGATCGTCACAGAAGCCACTGCACGAGCCATAATGAATAAACGCTGGCAATTTTTTTTTAAACATCGAAGGTGCATTCAACATCGTCAGCCATAGGGCTATTGGGAAGACACTTGGGGAAAGCAATGTTGATGATAACCTGATTAGGTTTATCGTACAGCTGCTAAGCAGCAGGAGCATCAACTCCACACTAGGAGACAGTAACCTAAGAAGGCGGACGTGCAGAGGCACCTCACAAAGTGGAGCGCTATCACCCCTTCTATGGAACCTTGTGGTGGATAAGCTGCTGTCAAAAATGGAAGCGACCGGCTGCAAAGTCGTAGCCTATGCTGACGATGTTGCGATAGCAATATCGGAAAAATTTATAAATACGTTATCGAAAAGATTAAACTTTGCCCTAGGTATTCTCACCAAATGGAGCGAAGATTGTAGTCTGAAGATTAATCTGCAAAATACGGAACTTGTGCCCTTTACAAGAAGATACAAAATTCCGCGATTTCTCCCACCCAAACTTGATGAGGTAAGTCTAAACCCATCTCCTCAGGTAAAAAAGGTCTACTTCTGGACTCTAAACTCGCATGGAAGGCGAATATAGCAGAAAGGGCGCGCAAAGCGGCATGCGCAATCTACTGCTGCAAAAAATCAATTGGGAAAAGGTGGGGACTGAAACCCGAAATTGTATCATGGCTCTATACGGCGATATTGGAACCAATCCTTTTGTATGGCGCAGTTATTTAGTTGCCTGCTATGGCGAAAGCATCAAATGTAAGCCTGCTCAACAAGGTCAAAGGGATTGCAGCTATTGATATTACCGGGGCTCTACGGAATAGTCCGACAAAGGGATTATTTATACTATTAAATTGGCTTATAACAGAACTACTTACGAGACAGCAGGCCCAGTGCTCTGCGGTTCGATTGAAAGGTCTGCGACTCTGGCATGAGGAGAACGTTGGTCACTCCACAATACTACGGAGGGATGGACCAACGCCAGGAAAAGTGGAACTTGCTTTCCCGATTCCCTGTTTTCACCATGGTTTCAAGTGAATCATCTCGAGTAGGGATTACTGGACCATAGAAAGAAGTGAGATACAGAAATCGATCGACATCTACACTGATGGATCAAAAATGGATGGAATAGTTGGCTGTGGCGTTTTCTCCGAACAGCTAGGCCAGAAACTATCCTTCCGGCTACCAGATCACTGCAGTGTTTTCCAGGCAGAGGTCATCGCAATATATAAGGCAGGGGACTGGACAGTGCCGCTTTTTTTTGGTATCACAATGGGCCTATCGTGGCCTAAGTGAGCCACCTTTTGACAAAGGTGACTGCCACTACAACCAACCAACCAACTACAAAATTTTTTTTTCCAGAAATCACCTAACTGTTCATTCTTTTAGATATGTAAATTATACTTAAAACTCATTATTGATAACCAAAAACTCGTAACCGAAACAAATTCAAAATTGATGGTAGGATCATCCCTTGTGCCTAGAATCAACTTTGCGTCTTCTTCGTGTCTCATAGCCAATTTGGCAACAAGGAATAAATCAGGGCAACGCTCATCGTATCTAGCCATGAATGCGATGGTGTTGAATAGTTATGGCACATAGTAGAGACTAGGGACGTAATTGTTCAAAAGTTCCATAATTTTGAATTGGTGTGGTCGAAACGAAATGCTTGCCGAATGATTGGATTGTCTTTTGTTACTAGAATCAAGTTTTTGTCGCCTTTTTACTTTGGTATCAAATTGAGTGCAAAGCAATAAGAGAAATAGATGAAAGTGATACCCATCGTTACTAGTCCTAAATTACCGTATTTTGAGAAAATGGTACAATTAAAAGGTATTAGGAAGTTACAACTGAAGAAAAAAAGTATGTGTAAATATATACAAGAGCCAGTCTTTTAATTCAACATGATCTAGAAGTGAATTCTCGATCACCAAGTATCATCGACCCCTTTGACCAAATGATCCGATTTTTCTTCTTATTCTTATATAAGACACCTTTTTAATGTTAAAGAAGTTTGTTTTTGACTGACCTTCTAAAAAAACGTGACTCTTGTAAACAATACTCATTAATTAATTGTGCCAGATGGCAAAATAAATATTGTTTCGATTATTTCTATGACAAATACCATTCTGGTTCATTTAAGAAATTATAATTCAATAAATGAACAAATATCTAATCTTTGTGAACCAGAATACCTACCGTAAATTGTTTAGTAAAAAGTCATTATAATTTATCACTATGAAAGTTGTATTATTCTTTAATGTGATGATGCGAATTAACAGCTATTTTATGATGTATCTTCGTTTATTACTCTTATTGCTGCCCAATTACCCAATTTGGCACTGAAACGAATTGAAAATACTCCTTTATACACGATTTCAGTTCTTTTTCAAATATATATTTTGGACATTAGTTGTTACAATTGTTACAGTTTGTCTGTAACACATAAAAAAGACACAGCTAATGTCCGTAATATATATTTGAAAACGAAAAACAAATTGAAATCGTGCATAAAGGACTATTGTCTATTCTTTTCGAAAATTATATTATCCTTGCCATTACTGAAAACATTGTAATTTATATTAAAACTAATTCATAGTACGATAAATTGTCAGAAACGAAAACGATGACAGTAAAATACATACATAGTCATACCATAAGTTCTGACACAAGACTTCAACAATGAAATTTTGAAACTTAAATATTCTAGAACTAGTGGCAGCAACGATTTTTAGATTCCACCAATGAATTAGGATCCACACATAGAATAAAGTTCAATTTTCTCCAAGCATTAAAAGGGAATGTACCATAAAGAAAAATCGGATCACAATCATTGCGTTGCACAAGTACAATCACTCTACAAGTGACATTTTTCAATTGCTCGAGCAACTTAATTTTAACGAATCATGAAACGATACAATGGGGTCAGCTCAGCAGATGACCGAACAGGATCCGGTCGACCACGTTCTGTACGGACAACAGCCGCCATAATTACATTAAAGGACCGATTTCACAGAAATCCGATTCGACAAAAAAAAATATTGGCTCAGCATATGAAGATAAGCATGTCAAAAACTATATCCGAAGACCTTACGTTGAAAGCTCATCGTAGAAGGACCAGCCAACTTTCGACATCTACTTTAAAAAACATACGACTGCAAAGATCAAAAATGCTTCTGCGACGATACTCTAGCAAGAAACACAGGGACATCCTTTTCACTGATGAGAAAATTTTCACCATCGAGGAAAAAATAAATAGACAAAATAATAGAGTTTATGCACATAGCAGCAAAAAATGGAAGAAGCAATTTGGCTAGAAGTGTCTTATCTTGGTGCAACAGAGATTAGTTTTTGTGGAAACGTTGTCAAAACTGGTGCCAAAGCTTATCAAGCCACCATCCTGAAAAAAAGCGCAATGAAGCCTCTCATTGCAAAAATGTTCAACCATCAGCGCTGGGTCTTCCAAAAGGATTCAGCTTCTGCTAATCAAGCCACATTCACTTAGGCATGGTTCAAAACCAATGTTCCGGAATTTATTGATCATGAAGATTGGCCGTCAGGAAGCTCGGACCTAAACCCACTGGATTATAAAATATGTAGCGTTTTCGAGGAGAACGTCTGGTTGTCCCGCCACAGGAATTTAGAACGCTTGGAGCAAGCTTTGATAAACGCTGTGACGAATTTAAGCTTAGAAACCATCAATAAATTCAATAGATGATTGGCCTCTCATTTGAGGGCTTATGTTTAGGTTGCGGGCGGCCACTTTGAATAATTTATAGTTGTAAGCTTCTAGTATTAGTTAAGAAATTAATTTATATAAAAACATTGACGGACGGATGGATACGGATCTATTCATTTTTCTAATATCCTTTGTTATATTTATATCAGAACTTATGAAATGACTGGGTATGATTGAAAGTAAGGCTATAAAAATTTGAAAATATATATCAAAACTTACCAATTCACCCATAATAACTCCCAAAAGCACAAATGATGAAATTGAGGCCACACGTTTTGTGATCGCCACGAATTTTTATACCAAATTTGTGCTTCGTCTAAATTACCCTTCATAAATTCTAATCGTGCCTTGAAGAATAAGAACCATACACCCTCTGGGTATTGTTCCAATTGTTTGTTAAGTATTTCATTACAAAATTCTAAATCGCCTTCTTGATGGCTTAATACGTAACAGACGATTAAATGATAGCCTAAAAGCGTCATTACACATAGAACTTGTCGAATTCCATTTATTCGGGAGCCGGTTATGAGATCTTGCATGCCAATTTGCTAGAAAATAACCATACAGCCTACTAATAAAATAAGCTAAAATAGCACATACCTTATTCCCTGAAAAACCTATGAATTCTAATAGCTTAATCACACGCGCTGGTAGCAACGATATCATTAAATTAAATGCACCCATTCCCATGCGTACCCCACTTTCAAAATGCGCTTTCGAGCTCGGCGACTTCCAGGTACGTTGAGTTAAAATAGCAGCACATTCCCTATATGAAAATATGATTAGAAATTAAGTAAACATATATATATATATTCAGGATCACTTACTTATAACTATTAAAGCACTGTCTTATTTTCATACCACCCTTGATTAAACTCGTTAAAGTTTCGTCCTCGATAAATGTTAACATCGCCTTCAAAAGTAAAGCTTCCGCTGAACATAATTCAGCGTGTGCTTCAACTTCTGTTAATTGCTCATAGTTTGGCTGTTCATATAAAAGAAAGGCAAATTTTTAACTAAAATATTCAATTATTACTGTGAAATTATGAAGTACTAAAGAGTGATTAGGTTTCCAGCAAAATAAAATTTGGAGGAATGTTATAACAAGTGTACAAGTATCAAATGCGGATTCTTTTTCTTACAAAACATGTTAAATTCGGAAGAATGATAAAAAGTCCTATATTCAAAGTATGCTATGCATTTTTCCCATCTTTCGGCCAATTTGCGAATACCACGCCAGTAAATATCGTCGCCTTTTGCTGCGAACCATTCATTGAGCCATTTTTTCACATCTTCGTGCGAGCCAAACTTTGCGCGACTTTGCGTTGCCTCTTTCGGTAGTCTGACCTTTTTTCAAGCAGCGAGCGATTCAAATCGGTCAATTGTTGCTGGTAACGTTTGGTATTAACCGTTTCCCCAGGTTTTAATAGCTCATAAAAGACCCCTCTGGTACCACGAAACAAAATTAGGCAGGGTTAAGGCCGTAATGTTGCAAGTGTGAAAACGTAGACGCGGAGTTTTTTTTGTAAACGTTAATGAATAATTCAGTACCACTAACTTAGTGACGCCATAGTGTTCCGTGTAATAACTGTTATAAGTTAAGTGTTCAATTAGCTTGTATTTCAGTTCCAAAAACCACTGACGAATTCATAACGGGTCGTGAACTTACAACAATATTAATAGAGCAATTTGAGCATACAAAAAATAGGTTCTTAACTTTCAGAGCCTTCGGTGGGGTGGACTAACGCCGGGGAAAGTGAACCTTGCATCCCTGATTTCCTGTTTCCATCATGGTTTCAAGTCAGTCATCCGAAACAGGGATGACTCGGCAATAGAAAGAAGTAGGATGCAGGAATCGGCCGACATCTACACTGATGGATCAAAAATGGATGGAAAAGTTGGCTGCGGTGTTTTCTCAGAACAGCTAGGCCTGAAATTATCTTTCCGGCTTCCAGACCTGAAAAAATCTGCGAGATATTTGCTGAATTTTTTATGTAAATATATCCTGATTCCACTCTCCCAACTTCTTTTAATACTCCTATTTGTTTCCCACTTATTCTTGATTTTATCTCCACTGACCCAACTGAAATCCAAGCATTAATTAATTCTTCAGATTCCAGCATAGGCCCCGGGGCAGAAGGGCTTCCTAATATATTCATTAAATCCCTATCCTTCTCATTATGCGTTCCACTTTCTTATATTTTTAATGTCAGTTTATCCGCCGGTATCTTCCCCGATTTGTGGAAGTTGGCTAACATTTTTCCTATACTCAAGTCTGGGTCCAATGCTTCCAATTTTCTTCCAATTTTGTTACTTTCTTGTTTTCCCAAACTCCTTGAACGCATTGTCTACAATAAAATATACTAAGCTCTTAATTGTAGGCTGTCACCCTTCGAACACGAATTCGTCCCAAATCGGTCAACCAACACGAAACTCCTTGAACTTACCCAAACTGTCTCAAAGGCTCTCGAAAGTCGTACCCAAGTGGATGTAAGGCATTTGACACTGTCAACCTGAAAGTTCTACTTCTGAAGCTAGCTCACTTTGGCCTGTTTGGGCCATTGCTTTCCGGGCTTGAATTCTATATCAGTTCGCGTTCATGCCGTGTTAGCTATGTGAAGCACATTCTTCTGTCTTCCATCCAACTTCCGACGTTCCTCAGGGGTCTTGTTACGTTCGCCACGCAACGTAGTCGATCCGAAACCCACAAAGGCGAAATATGGGACTTCCCTGTCCTTGAGACCCCAAACCAACGTGCGGGTAAACGCTGTTTTTTTCGGGAAATGGAATACGCAGATCGCCATTTCGCACAATCAAGCCAATGAATGTATTTAATTGTTAATAATGAATTATAGGGAGTAGGTCAATTTAGGATAGAGGTTTGAATATATGTATATAGACATAAAAATTAGGGCATAGGTCGCTTTAGGTAAGGATTATTGGAATTAATGAAATATAAAGAAGATGTATGTATGGTTAGGAAATTGGATTAGATAGCTAAGTAGGTAATAAGTTTTGTTTATGGGGAGTGTTCCTGACCGTGCGCGCGAAAGCTGCGTAATCACCAACAGCTAAATGCATTTCCGTCAACGTCACAGACCCTGCAGATAAGTTGCCAACAATCACAACAACAAACAACGCTCAACCAATCGCCGCAACAGATCCCAAATCAAGGCTCCGCCCGGTTTACGACACGCCATTGGAGTCCACTATGCGCCTGTGATACCTACAACCATTGGCAATTGAAATTCACCATGATTAGCGACCGCCACGATTATTTCCCCAACACCCCAACCACATGACCCAAGCAGCAGCTGACGTGCATCGACAAGAACCGGTCCGAAAAGCTCAGAAGCTGCGAGGAGGTCAACACACTGAGCTGGGCCGTTGACCGCCTACACACGACAACGGTATTGGGAAATCCGGCCGGTGAAACAGCTGGCGGGGTCTTTCTTTTTTGGTTGTGCGAACTGGTGTGTTGCTGGATCTTTTTTGGGAGTAAATCGCTGAAGCTGGAAGATAAACTTACGCGTTGTGGAAGGAGGAGTGGACGGTGCGTTTTTGGATCTTTGGGAGTAAATCGTTGAAGCTGGAAGATAAACTTACGCGTTGTGGAAGGAGGAGAGAAGACGACGGTCAGTAAGCGGCGCACGTTCGGGTAGTAGCAGATGAAACCGGAGCCGCAGCATTAGGATAAGAAGGAACAAATTGTGAGTAGACAATTAGTAGAGATAGGAAATTTAGCCAGGTTTTGAAGGAAAATAAAATTGTGCCTTGAATTTAATTTAAATTGGTGATTTTGTGAAGTGGCGAGGCGGAAATCGCGTGTCCGGCTTTGTGTTCCTTGTTGCTCCCCTATTCGGTCGGTGGTTTTGGGGTCATCGTGAATCCTATTCCCGTTTCAGGATTCGCGGACAGGGCAGTCCCAGCGCAGAAACGGGTGGCGCCTTTTTTTAAATACATTTTCCCACACCCCTCTTCGCGGGTTCAAGCCGGGTGGGATTGCCCGAACCGTGGCTAGGATCGGCTACGGTGGAAGTGCGGACGTTAGACGAAATCAAGTCGTAACAGTCTATTCTAGGCCCTCTTCTTTTCTTACTCTACATAAATGACCTTCCCTCTGCCGTAGCGTCTCAGTGTCTTGTGTATGCTGATGGTTTAAAAATTTACCGCGTTATTCGCTCAGAAGAGGATTGTATTGCTCTCCAAAGGGATCTAGACGCGTTTTTTTCTTGGAGTGAAACTAATTTTCTTTCGTTGAATGTTCAGAAATGTCACAAAATGTCCTCCTTAAAGCCCAGTCTAATTGATGACATCTACGTATTACATGATATTCTAGTTGGGCCGGTATTTCAAATAAAAGATCTGGGAGGGATTTTCGACCCGAAACTTGAATTTGAGCCTCACATTGTAGCAATAGCCGCACGCGCCTCTCGCGTTTCCGGGTTCATATTAAGACACTCTCATATGTTTGCTGACATTCCTTCCGCCGTCAACCTATGCACTAGCTTATTTAGACCCATCCTTGAATATTGCTCGCAAGTATGGTAACCACACTATCAATATTTGGATTCTATGATTGAATTAGTACAGCAAAAATTCATCCGTTCCCTCGTCTTTAAATTTAAATTTAAATAAATGAATAGCGCCTTTCCGTGCTAAAACTTCCCACTTTGCAATCCCGCAGACTCCTTTCAAAAGAGTGTTTTCTGTTTCGACTTCACCACCATCAATTAAACTCTAACTTCTCTGATTGGTTAGAGTATCGTATTACAAAAACGCCCTTCCAGATATAATGGCATATTTAGCGTTCCATACGCTAGGATTGAAACTTTATTCCATTCACCGAAGTTTCGACTCTTACGAAACCACAAAAGTCTGCAACTCGGTCTGTTTCCGTACTTACTCTACATCTATAAACAGAATGTAAAGCGTATCTTATGTAATTAGCTTTACTTTGTTATATATTTCTTTTCTTTTTTGTTTAATTTGTCTTGTAATTGGGCTATATTAGTCTGTAAGATAAATTCCTAATAAACAAGCCGCGAGGTGCGACCCTTGAGGTCCACACGGTCAACTTCCCAGTAATATCTACATAAACATCAACAACATTAAACACAATAATAATTTTGAAAATACTACTACTTTAAGTAATAACAATGCGAGGTATTCATAGCAGTAACAGAAATGAGTTAATATGAATCAAATCGTCTAGGGGAGGGTCCATTGATTACGTAAGGTTTTTGGTCGTTGAGGACAGATTGAATATTCACGCGGATCAATCGGTGGGGGCCTTTTTGGTCTTGAAAATTTTGTATATGCAGTCAAAAATAGGTTCAATTGCATGTAAAAAGTGAAATGTATTACAAATGATGATGGTTATTGAAATCTTACGATTACTAAAGAATGAATCTACTAAAAACTAAAATTTTTTATTCGATGAAAGCTTTTTAAAGCAAATGATCTTGCAAAGTATTGACTACAAAACATTTTACCATTCAAAGCGTTGATACCGCAAATGCAAATTTGATTGAAATTTTGTTGGTTTTCAAAATTTAAGCAGTTTTTTTAATTAAAAGACTATAAAACTATTAAAAACCTGCTCAAATTATGTGAATATTATAACACTTTGATTGAATTTACAACAATTTTGTTAGAATAAAAGATATAAACTAATATCATTCGTATGAACCCTCTTTACATGAATGATTTTTTATTTTTTATTTAATTTTTTTCATAATCATGGAACAATTTTTTGCTGCTTTCTCTTCAAAAACTGATAAGAATGTATAAATTTTATAAACTGGTATCACTGTGCAGTGCAAATCAAGTAAAAAAATATTTTTTTATGAAAAAAAAACCAAATTTTTCGCATTTTCTTCTATTAAACTAAAAAAATGGCTGAAACTAATTTTTATAATGTTGAAAACTTCACAAAGATGTTAATATACGTCAGCTGATACCATATTGATGCAAATATTATATCTGGTTCGTGAGATCTAGTGAATGATAAAAATGACCTTGAAAATCATGATGACTTTTAATGATTTTTAATTTTTAATTTAATTTTTTACATAATCATGAGAAAAAGTTTTGATGTTGTTTTTATAATCCTTGTTTGGAGTATATAAATTTTACAAAGATTGATTACTTGAACTTGAAAATAAAGTTAAAAATTTATTGTTTTTAAAAAAAAAAACCCAATTTTTTGCACTTTTTTTAAAAAAAATAAAAAACGGCTTCAAGAATTTTTTTAGAAACTTGATAGAATCACAATATTGTTAATACGCGTCGATTGACACCTCAATCATGCAAATCTTACATTGGGTTCGCGAGATATAACGCATGACAGAAATGACCTTCAAACGGGCAAAACAGCAAACCCCCCCGACCGAAGTATACCAAAAACTGATCAGCTCTTAAAATTGCAAAGACGCTTCGATTGACACCTTAACGAAGTCAATACGACTTTGTTTACGTGAGTTATGCTCGTAGAAAAAAGTGTCCACGAACGTACGTACGTACGTACACACACACACACACACACACACATACATCTCCCTTTCTAAAAACACTTTATATATACTCTATAGACCTCAAAACGTAAAGAAATTATGAAAATTTCAATTTCGATTTTCGAGGCGATTACAAGAACTTCCCATATACTGGGAAGTTAATAAATAAATAGTGACATACCGAGAAAATGCGAAGCAGATGCCCTAGCAAGAGCTGGCACTGAGCTTCAAGAGTATACACTCACACCCGAAGTCAGCCAACCTCTGAGATTTAAGCAGCATTACATGGAGGCTGCAAATAGGGCCTGGGTACTGGAAGAAATCTGCAGGACAACCAGGCAAACTTGGCACGCACTGAGCTCCAAACGCACAAAGCAGCTCTTCAACACATGAGTCACGGGGAGCATTGTCTAATTGGCAGACACGCAGAAACATTGGGTGTTCTTTTCAACGATTTCTGCCGAAGTTGCAGATCGGAAGAAGAGAAAGAAACAATTCAATATTTACTGTGCGAATGCCTAGCACTGTCCAGGAAGCGCACGCAAATTTTAGGCGCACCTTTTATAGACAGCCTCACGGAAGTAGTTGATTTAAACATTAGCTGCATAGCCACCTTCATACGAGAATCTTATTGGTTCTCGTCATCCCGTAGCTAGAGTTCTAGTGCCGACACAATCTTCTGTGGTATCACAATGGGTCTAAGTGAGATATCTTTTAATAAAGAGGGCTGCCACTTCCACCAAGCAACCAACTTTTAGAGCCAACTTTTTCTTAAGGGAGTAGGATAAGGTAAGGTATAAGCGTTTTACACGTGCGTTGTAGTTTCATCTCAGTTATCATTGTAATTTTGCTATTATTATTAATAAAATGCTGAAAAAAATTTGCAGAGAAAATAGAAAAAAAAATTTGCTTCTTATTTATTTAGATCCAACAAAAAGAGTAACTCCAAATAAACGTAAGAGTGATGTTAAATTCAGCAACGTGTCTTCGAAAAAAATAAAAGTGGAGACTACTGCAGACGTTAGAGAGGATTTTGATAAACATTATAGAATTATAGGCTTTTTGCTAATGATTTCAACAATTTTTTCTTTAATGAAGTGCGTTGAATATGATGGATATTTTTTTTAAATTATGTAAAACTGAATGTCTTGGGTTCAAGATTCAAGTCTCTTGTGAAAAGTGTAAGCTGCCTCTGTATGTTCCGTCTAGTGAAAAAATTGGACCTGGCAGGTATAATAAATCATCGATTTACATTTGTGATGCGAGTCTTGGGATAAGGATTAGCAAGATGTGATAAATTTTGTGGCCCTATGGATTTGGCAAGTAATGTCGTATCAAAAACAACCTATAGTTTATATGCGCATAACATGTACAGGGTGCACCATTTTTCCTGTCGGTATGTAAACACCTACTAACTTTGAAAAAAACCAAGCGATTTCTATATATGAGGTATTTTTATTCAATTTGGTCATTTGCAATTTATTTTCACTACTTTCTGAATATAACATCGTCTGAATATAACATCAATTAAGTGGCCGCCTTTATTGGCCAAAACAAAATGTGTCCTTTTTGCTGCATTTTCCATTACCAGGCGTTATAGCGATGATTTCGGCACGAATGTTTGCCTTGAGCTCGGTCATGCTCAGAGGCTTGCTGGCGTACACTTTGCTTTTCAAATAGCCCCACAAAAAGAAGTCCGAAGGGGTCAAATCTGGAGATCTGGGTGGCCACTCAATGTCGCCTTTTTTTGACATCAGGCGTCCAGGGAATTTTCAATGCAAAAACTGAATTGTTTGATTTGCAGTGTGGCATGGCGCGTCTTATTGAAATCAGTAACCGTCAAGTCCTTTTCACGCATTCGCGGGCAGACATAATGGACCAACATCTTCCATCAACTGTTTCGTTTTCTCGGAAGAAAAAGGGCCTAATGATGGTTTTGGCGCAAACGCCGGCCCAGTCACTTTTTGGTCATGCAATGGCGTTTCATGGATTTTGTGTGGATTCTGCGTTCCTCAAATGCGGCAATTCTGCTTATTAACGCCGCCAAATAGTATGAAATTGGCCTCGTCGGTCATCAGAATTTTCTTCCAAAAATTAGGTTCAGTGTCCACCATTCGAGCAACTGTTTGGCCGTATTCCAAGCGACGTGGATCGTCTGTCGGCAACATTCATTGTGTTAATTGCACTTTATACGAAAACAAATGCAAATCATCCTTCAAAAATTCGCCGCAGAATTTTTTTTTCCTTGATTTGACGCCAAAATGTTGAGCGCGGCGACGATACGACACTTTTGGGTTCTAGGAAACGCTCACTTTGAACGCTTCAACCAGTCCATTGGAACGTGTTGGTCGTTGATGAACGGCACGACGACGATCTCCCACGTGCTCAACGGAATTCGACACGAAACGACGAATAGTTCTGTCAAACGGTGCCTATTGGCCACGATATTTTCGGCGGTACGCACGTTGAGTTCAAATAACTGAACGACTGTTCTAGATGTCGTCACTAATTTGGCACGTTGTTTCGGTGTGAAGCGATTCATGGTTCAAATTGTGCTGAATTGCCATTTCAAAACCATATCCCATCGAATCAATCGGTTTGGCAAATGTCAACGTTAGTAAGTGTTTACATACCGATACAAAAGATGACGCACCCTGTATTCGATTACAAAAAATTACCTGTTTTTTTTCGAATGACCATACTTTCAAACATTTCTGATTGAAACTGTTCAGGAGCATTATTTGATTGTAGATACGTTTTTATATTGTATATATTGACGCCAAAATTTAAAGCTGATTCGCAAAATAAAAATTGAATAGATATGTCGACTTTCACACAAACATAAATAATAAATACAATGGCACTGAAATCTCATTGCACAACTAGAAATAAACTATTTAGATGGAAAAAATGCACATATATGAAATGTAGGCAACGTCTGAAATGTTCAGTAAAATCGTAATCATTCAACTAGTCGTCTTTATCTCAAAGTTTATTTGTTTGACTCATGCCCTTTATGTACTCAACGATTCAATTTTATTGTTAATTGTACATTCTCATTGAAAGATTGAAATTATTTCCATTATGTTTAATATTTTTCCGTTATTTTTTATATATACATATTTTACAATCAGATCGAATTGAATATTGTGACAAGTAGCTGATTGAAAAGTTGCTAGAGAGTTTTGTGTCATGTATCAATGTAATTCTGATTATCAGCCCAAGGAGTGTATCGAAAAAATGACTTTTATAATTATGTCTCTAAAAGTGGTATTAATTGCTTCATTGAACTATCTTTTTTCTTTTATTATTATATTATATTAATTAAGCTTTATATAAAAATTCAATGAATTTTCAATTCAAGGAAAAAAAATTTCGGTCCTTTCCGTTAACTTCACGCATTAGGTTCCGTACAACGATGTCATCGATCACCTAATATGTGTTTCTCTCTCTTCTCTCTCTCTTTAGTAATTTTGTTTGTTTTCTTTAATGTTTTCTTCATCTTAGCCCAATATCTTTCGATTGGTCGAAGTTCTGGTCAGTTTGGAGGGTTAGCTGCTTTCGGTACCACGGAGATGTTGTTGTCCTCATACTACTTCATTGTTGATCGAGCATAGTGACTTGTCGCTAAATCTGGCCAAAATGCTACAGACGCGTCGTGTTTCTCGATAAATGGTCGCTTCTCTAAACACTCCTCGATGTATACTGCTGCGTTGATGGTACTCTTTTCCCTCCTACCCCGATACAAATTCCACTGATCTGAGACCATGCCAAATCATATATCGCTTGGGAAGTTTGGTGCTATTTTGGTTCTATGTTTTGGGCTAACACCACCCTTTGATCTAGCTGTATAAAAGTCCTGACCAGGCAACTGTGCGAGATCGGCCTTCATGAATGTTTCATCGTCCAAAACAACACAATCAAATTTGATCATGTAATCCTTGTATAGCTTTCGAGCCCGATTTTTCGCTTCTTTCTCCTTTTCCTCGGATCGATCGGGTACTTTTTGGACTTTATATGATCTAAGATTGTAATGCTTCTTAATCTTCTGAATCATTGCGTTTGATGTTTGCACTTTTTGAGCCATATCTCGAATGGATGTGTTAGGTCTTTGCTCAAATTTGTATCGGATGGATCTTTTTTCTACCTGATCCAGACTTTCTAGCAACAGGTAGGCCTTTTTTGTTCGTTAGATTCGTCCGTTTCACTTTTGCAATGGAAGAATTGGTCTCCTTTGCTAGTACAGAATATTTACGAAGGTGATTTTCCAGATATTTGCACACAATTAAACTATGCACTTTTCTTGATTTGATGACATCTTGTCAAGAGCGATCTTACAATACGAATGGATTAGACGTTCTTTTTTGTCGCATTTTATAGCTAATTTTGCATACCTGATGAAGGCTTAAACTTATTCCAAACAGGAGCTATGCAGGAGAAACTAAAGGTACATTTTTTCTGATACAGTCCTTATTTTCAAAAAATTGATAAAACAGAAAGGAAGGAGAAAACCCTGTATGAAATTAGTTGAACAAGCGTATATGATATATGCGACATAAAATTAATATTATACATTAGGTGCGGCGTTTCTCCAACATCAGTACTCCTACCCGGAAGTCAGAGTCTGGAAGGTTGTGAAAAGATTCATCTACGGTCCTCTCATTTTTTCTTATTGGATGCGAAGCGCTTTCCAGAGACAAATTTCTTCAACTTTGGCAACATATGGAAGTCTGAGGGTGCTAAATCAAAAAAAGAGGGGTGGCCGAGAAAATCATACTCCAAATCCCGCAGTTTTTCCATCGCCAACGCACTCTTGTGTGCAGGTGCGTTGTCCTGGTGAAATGTGATCTTCAAGCCAGGCCGCACAAAATCTGTCGGATTCATATTGAATCAGTCCAAAGATTGCTGCGAAAATCGTTTGCGCATTTGCTTTTGTTCGACATTCAGCATTACAACCAAATTCTCGAAGTCCTTTTCAGAATGATACAAAATTTAATTAGAAATCAGTACAAATTGACCGATCTTGTCGTTGGAAAAGAAAGTTAAGATGCAGGTTGTTTTAGCGATCCGAAAGTATAAATAGCAATGTAAGATAATGTAGTCTTAATCACATCGGTTTTAAGCGTAGTTCCAAGTCAAGAAGTACAATATTATATTTTTCAATAAAAAGTATTATTAGAAAGAAACATCTCTTTCTTTTCGCTATTCCGCGTGCAGAAATTGTTCCAATATTTTATTCCAAGTTTTGCAAAAACAAAACATAACTACGGCAGTTGACGTCTTAAGCAAGGAAAGTCCACGCTTAAACGAAAACCCTAAAAAGTTCGCGATTCCGCTAAACACGTTAAGTAAGAAGCAAATAGATCCGATCGCGACGAATAATTGAAACCGGAAAAAAGGCTCCAACGATCGAGCAACCTTCAGTGTAATAATAAAAAATAAATAAAAAAATAACAACCCTAGTGAAGTGAAAATTCATTAGGTACTAAAACACGAACAGGAGGCTGTGCGTCAAGCTTGAGTCGACCTTCAAAACCTTTTCCTGAGGCTGGGGTTAAAGACCTGTTCAATAAAAATGTTAATAAAAGTGCGTGAATATCTGTTGTATCCAGAACGAACCAGGATCACTAATGGCAAAACTTCACTTTCCAAGGGTGTGGTTCCTCTCCGAACTAGAGGAAGCACAACCGACCGAAAAAATCGCATAGCCGAACTAGTACCCAGCAGAAAGAATGTTCGGGGAATGTCGACCAGCAGATGTTTAGTACACGGCCTACGCAGCCAGGAGAACTGTCCCAAGCTAGTGCAAAGGAGGGGCTCCGACCGATACCCAGATCAACATCCCTTCAACAGGATGTTGACGTAAAGGGAGAACGATAACCAGGGACTATCATATATTGATAACCCTAAATTACGGCGATCGAACCGGAGTTTTGTCTTGGGATTCAATCGAAGAGGTTGTGTACGCGCTTCCTAGAAACCTTACCAGGGATATACTGGTGCCAAGGGAGCCGGGGCCTCAAGGGCTTGTCCCTGCCGTCGGTAAGGAACCTGTGGAGGTTGCAACTTGGTGGCTGTGGTTGACACCTATAGCGGGTACAGTCATTTTTAATACAGTTTGGAACCGGTAGCTATTCGGCACTCCTTCTGTATTGTAGTGCATTAGCGTCCTGTTGCGGCAGCAACAGGGATGCCGCTTCCCAAAGAGCAGTAAAGATGCTGCTAGGTCCGATCTGTACTAGGGATAATGAAGGAATCCAAGCTCTGTATAAGATCTGATACTCGAAGAGGCCCGTAGTGTAGAAACATATCTTGTCAGGTAAACACGTCAAACCTAGGAACAATTGTATTAATGGGAAAAATGGTAGAACAGAACGTCCTCGCACCATTTCCACTGGAACTATGTTTCGGGGACTCCTGATATACACTGGCAACAACGAGGAATATCTATTGTGTGCATGGATAGACAAAGCAACGAATATCCTCAACTGAACACAGCCAGGTGACCAACAAATGTACATTTTCCGGCTTATCCTGCACAAGCTGCATGGACCAGCGAGAAATACGATTCAAGAAAAAATCGGGGTAACTGATTTAAGTCATTTAAGCGAAAAAAATAAAGAAATTTGACCTGTTATCACTGTATACGAAAAATGATTTGAATTTTGCTATGCTTGGGAAGGTGAATGTCGCTACTGTGCTAGACTCTGAATATCAGAAATCTATTTATTAAAACAAGGAAAATGTGGCGAAAAATAAATATGCATTAAATAAAATCACAAATGCATTTGTTTCTGTGTCAGTTTTGGATTGCCTTTTAAAAAAGGTCATGACAAAACAGAAAATTTCGGAACTTTTTGAGCGAAAATCGAAATTTTCCTGGCTATGCAGAAATTTTCGTCTAACGAAAATAACTTCAGATAAGAAATCGGGACTCTTGAGGATCTTTGGGTTAAGTTCGTTGAACTTCGAAGAGAGTATGTCTAAAAATATAGTAAAAAACCATATACAGACTGATGTTCTTCATATCGGCAATGTGACTTCTCAAGGCACCTTCAACTGCCTCAATTTATCATTGTTTCTTTAGGAAAAACTCAAATTTAAATCATGTTTAGTTGAAACTATCAAAAAATTATTAAAAAAATATATTATCTATTAGATGTCGATTGTATCTTATAAGCATCTTTATTTTCAACATTTTATACAATTGAATACTCAATTTTTACGCAAAATATCAGGCTTGTATTGCAGAACGTAACACTTTTTAAAGGCTCCAAATACCAGCCAGACATACAAGACGCGTCAATATCTTTGATACGTACAAATAAAATAATCACTTACCCGTTTGAAAGTCTTGCCAATCGTTTCAGTTATTGTGTTTTTTCTTCGATGCCGATTGCAAACATTTAAGCATAGTTTTAATGCCTCCGAGGCTTCAGCAATATGTTGTTGCTCAAATGTCAGTATAGCCTCAAGGAAGGAAAATACACAATTTCCCACGGAATGATACATGCTTGAATTTGCCCATGGTTTCATTAATCCTCGGGCTTCGTCAAATTTATTATTAAAAAAGTAGTTAATTGCTAATTTCGCCTCTAACAGTGCAGTGTCCAGATCCATTGATTGACTACTGAAAATATGAATAAATACCAATCAATAATTTATAACATTTTCAAACAAAAAAGAAAAAGGATCGAAGGTTTAAAGAACATCAATCAAGGTGTTGCAGTTTGATTTTTATATTTGTATGAAAATTTATATGATTAAATAAATACGAATAATAGTAAGACAGCCACTTTTAGTTAGTTTTGCACTGCGTCCGATAGGGACAGGTCGTACCCCTACATGCTCAAAGTGTGGCAGCGTGTATCACTAAATCGGGAAGTTTGTATGGGGAACTGGTTTTCGCTATAGCCGGCCGGCTATTTGCGAGTGTAGAAGCGTGTGTACTATTTGATGGATCGAGAGTTGGGTTTTTGAGAGCGCTGATTGCCTGAACGATGGTTTGAATACGAGGTAAGTGCTTTTGACATGATGACAATACGATTTCAATCAAAAATGAAGGAGCGTCGAAATTTTGTAGTTGGCAACATTAATTAGGGTATCGCATTTGGAATTGTTTATTTGGATGCGAATAATAAACTGGGTATAAGTTGGCCTGAATATGTTAATATATAATATAAGGTCCTCCAATAAGGACTTCGAACTTTGACCGTTGATAGCGGTCATATTATTGAAGCTACTTCTATCAAATTGGCTGTCATTCATTCCGTTTGTTTTGCCAAATCACCATCGACGGATATAGCGTTCAACGACACGTGCAAATGATAAAATTTATAATGACCCCAATTTTTATCGAAAATCATCTTCAGCGATGACACCCATTTCTGGATGAGCAATCCAAGAGCGTCGAACGCATCCGGAAAAAGTCACTGTTTGGTGTGGATTTTGGGCTGGCGGCATCATCGGTCCATTCTTCTTTGAGAACGACGTTGGCCAGGCCATCACCGTCAACGTCGAGCGCTATAGGTCGATGATTACCTACTTCTTTTGGCCTGAATTTGATGATATGGACACCGACAACATGTGATTTGAACAGGATGGCGCTACGTGCCACACAGCTCATGCCACATTGCACATTTTGCATGAGTGATTTGAGGACACGGTCATCTCACGTGGAGGTGTTGTGAACTGGTCACCGAGATCGTGCGATTTGACCCCGTTAAACTTTTTCTTGTGGGGTTTTCTAAAGTCGACTATGGTGAAGTTGCGGGCAACATTAATAATGTGAAGCCTACTGTGCCGGCTGGGTAACAAAGATCTTCTTTCTTTATAACCGAGAAAAGAAAGCGCAGCAAACTGGAGCCAATATAAAGACATAACGGCAATAATTAAAGACGATAGGAGGTCAATTTTGCCATCTTAGACCGAAATGCTGAACCTTATGAGGAAACGGAAAACACAGTTCCACAAACATTTCAATTTGTAGTAGAAACTTAATTTAAGCCACCTCCGACGCACATGAAAGGGACGTGTAACTCTGAACTAGTCACAGAACTCAAGTCGAGCAATGGACAGAATAACTTTTATTTTATAGACTTCAAAAGAGACAAAGATTCAATTGGTTGATGAAGTGAAGCAAATTTGCTCCAAAGGATTCAAGAAGATGACTAAATGGAGAGATCCAGACATGAATCCCGCAGATATTATCCAGAATCAGAAATCTCAAAGATTTGCAACAAAAATGGCAAATGTCTATAATTGAACTCACATCTGAAGCAAGAAAACCATGTTCCTGGGGTTTAACCCTACCTAGTCAGATGGGGTTTAACTCCACGGTTCACGGTTGGACAACGCCATCCCACTAAGAGATGGAAGCACCAGTTCGTCTACTGAGTGCAGGCTCATTGACCTTACCTGAAGTAAGCAAAGTCCCAAATAGTAAAGTTCACTCGATTTACAATGTGAGATATACTTCACCCCGGTCATAATAGAGGAACCTTATAAAAGGGTCTCGCCAGTGCAGTGCCAAAGTAATGGCAAATCAAAACATACTGCAAACTGGCCAACATATATATTATTTCCATAAGGAGATCTACACACTACGGAAAACTGTGAAAAATATAAAAACGACTCAAATAGAAAGCGTGGCAGCAAATGCAACGGCGTTCACAAAGAAAATAATTGAGGATGTCTTACTGGTCTAACGAAACTTACTGGTCGAAAAACCTCGACATGCAAGTGGATCATACAGCCATGTGCATATGTATTAGGTACCCTAAGTATTGTGTACTTTATCGAAATCCGAAAGGAATGTTGATGTTATTCTTTTATGATTGCTTTGGGGGCAGGCTAACCCGAAAACTGGCATCAACAGATCGGACTGCAAAGAATGTTTTATGGTTCCAACACATGTTTCTTATATTTTGGGTGTTTTGCAAGTGATCGTAGTGAAAACATCTATTCTAAACTGCTGCCGTATTTGGAAAGGCGATCTATTTTTCCATCGTAAATGCCCAAAAACATCTGAACTTAATGCAGAAAGGCGGTATAGAATTAAAGTGTTACGGAACAAGGAATTTCGCAAGCGAAAATAGCCCGGCGAGTGGAGTGCTCGCGCCGTGCTGTGTAATATACATTGAATCGCTTCAAGGAGACTGGAACTCACCAGAATAGATCAAGAAAAGGCCGAAAGAGAATAACCACAGAACGCGAGGATCGATTACTCTTTAGACATTGCCTCCAAGCTAGGAAAAAAATCTCTACAGAGCTGGCTGCAATTTTATCAGAGGCAAAAGGAAAGCAACTGGCTGTGTGTACGGAGAGCAGCAGACATCTAGCAGCTGGCGATCGCACTCGCGTAAAACAATCGAATCGTCGCAGCACTGAGGCCTTCAAAGAGGCTAGAACCCTCAGAGAGACGAAAAATTGAAGCTTCAGGAGAAGTACGAGGAAGAAGAAGCACTAATGTATGGCGAAGGTATGGCAGAATAGAAGTACATAGGAGCTTTCACTTTGAAAAATTACTTGAAAACTTTATATGTTAATTTTTCGGAATCGCGTTTTTTGAGCTGGCGGACATGATTTAAAGAAAATAATTGGACCGATCATACTGAGTTTTTAATATGTTGTGAATGATATGTCTAGCTATCGCGTGAACTAGGAGCATGTTGATCGAAAATAAATTTTCCGATTTCCAGCCGATTTTCTAACCTCAAAAACCGATTTTTCTTTGAAATGGCCGCCATTTTATTTTTCGGCGGAAAAAAATTATCCTAGTTCACGCGGTAGCCATTTAAAAAAGGATTGATTTTTGTTTTAATATTTTTCTCTCAGATGTTCCAGACTAGAGAAATAATGTCCGCCATCAATTTTTGGACTTTTTTTTTTGAAAAATTCGGAAAATCCAAAAAGAATTTCAAAACTTCTGAAAATCTTTTTTTTGTATACTTGAAATATTAGTAAATATTTGTGCGAAATTTCAGAACGATATCTTTTTTCCTTTGAAAAAATATCATCGAAAAAACGGGTTTTTTGAAAATCGTAACCTACAAGTCCCCTTAAGCGAAGTTCTAAGAAGATGAACATTTTAGGACATCTGAAATACAAACTATCTTCAATGAAAGAAACCTATCAATATTTCAGTCTTCTCATTAACCCAAATTCTATCCGAAACTATTCCCAACAAAGTCGGGGCTACGATAGTGTCACGGGACAAATACTAAAGGAAGCTACATATCTCTCGCTAAAAATAAAGCCATTCTTTACATTTTCAATGCAACCCTTCACCTAAATGACTACCCAGATAGTTGGAAGCATGCCAGATTGATATTGATATAGTTTTATCCTATCTGCTTAAGTTCTTTCTACGGAACAACAGTTGTTTTAAAAATGATAAAAAGAAAATATATCATTTATACCAAAAGTTAAATATTATGGTTTAAGATTGGAAAGTATATTTACTCTGCTGATATTTTACAATTGAAATCTACCATATTTGACTTTAATTATCTCCATTCATTGTGTTTTTATAGCAATAATCAGTGAGCAAAGTCTGTTAACAATTGTTAATTGTTTATTTACGTCAACAGCTTGAATTTAATCAATCAATGACTTTTCAGGTCACGGAGAAAATCATTTTACTACGTAAAATTTTACAGCGAGCTCATTTGTAACATTTATATACATATATTTTATATATTGTTGAACTGTGGTTAGTTATTGGTTGAAGTTTCATTGCCAAACTCGTAGCTAATGTCGCGAAAAATTGAGCTCTGATTTCAACCTGCAGATAAGTGATATCCATTAAAATGTAGCATTATTACGTGATCTCTAGTTACGGTGTATTTATTTTTCGTATGAGAAAAAACACAAATTTAAATGCAACACGTGACGAGTTTTGACATTTAGCCATGCCTGATTCCTAGCCACAGCTCCAAAGTTACCTTACAGTACAGCGTCGCGTCAATTTTCAGTTATTATTAAAGCTAATGTCTTGCAAATTGAAGGAATGTTCGGTATGTAAAACCTAGCGTTAACATTAAATTTGCGGCTTTCGTATACTAATCTAATGGGGTAAGATCGCCATGTACTGTTCTTTCATCGCTATGCAATGTGGTTTGTCCTTTGCTGCCGTTAGATTGGTCCTATCCATGATTGAGCGAGTAATGGTAGCTATAAGGTCCTATGATGTGATGATAGACAAATTAATATTTATGTAGAAGATTAAGGGAAAACGGCCGGCACAATTTTGATGCTACTGGCTTCCGTTTGTGGTAGTTATTCCGCTCCATTTTATCCCCGATCTGGTGTCCCTCAAGGTTCCATTCTTAGACCTTTACTATTCATTCTCTTCATTAATGATCTTCCTTCTCAATTTGACTCTTCCTGCCTTCTTTATGCTGATGATCTCAAGTTATTTAGAGTGATTAGATCTCTTGACGACTGCAAAGCTCTTCAAAAGGATTTAATCACTCTCTGTTCTTGGTGTGAAGCAAACTCTCTCTTCCTTAATATTTCTAAGTGTCATGCAATGTCCTTTTCCCTTAAGTCTACGCCCACTTCCTTCGATTACTCCATTGACTCCATTATATTGAATGTGGTTGATCAAGTGAAGGGTCTGGGGGTAATCTTTGATGCTAAACTGAAGTTTGATGCTCACATATTCAGTGTTGTTACCAGGGCTTCAAAGCTTTCAGGTTTTGTACTGAGGCATTGCCGGATATTCTCTAATCCTCATTCTGCGGTGCAATTATTTGTGAGCATCGCACGTTCACTACATGAATATTCTTCACAAATTTGGTCACCTCATTATGTCTATTTAATTGCTCTACCTGAATCTGTTCAGCGTAAGTTTACACGCTTTCTCTTTTGTAAATTTAAAATCCGTTATTTGCCTTACAATGAACGTCTTTTGTTTCTTCATATTTCTCCATTGGCTTCTAGAAGGATATATCTTGACCTATGCTTTCTCTATAAGTTGTGTCACGGCTACATTGAAATAGATATATCCAACCTTATTTCGTTGAGGCAACGCTCCAGACCATCTCGTGTTCCGAATATTATTGCCTTACCATTTGCTAGAACTGAAGTTTATTTCAATTCTACATTATTTCGTTTACCACGAACTTATAATAGTCTACAGCTTGGACCTTTTCTTGCATCATTTAAGCGTAACTTAGCAAATGTAATATTTAGTTAATGGATTTATTTCACTTTTTTACTTTATCATCTAATTTCTTCTTGTGATTTTTATTTACTTTGTTTTTTTTCTTATACATTTTGTAATTGGAGTTAAACTCTGTTAAATGTGCTTGAATAAATAAATAAATAAATAAATAAACACTAAATTTACCGATAAAAGACATTTCAGCGCTAGATAGGCACAACCAAGGGAGTCTTTTAGAGTGCCGAGATTAGTAGGTTCCAAGTGAATTCTCATCCGCTATTTATACAAATTCTTAATTTAAACCCCGTAGATGGTCAAACACTTATGACCGTATTAATAATACAAAAATATGTTTTCCACAACAAAAATAGATTATGCACTAATAGATGCAATAACTTATCACCACTCGTAAATTTCCCACATGACTCAAGCAACTATAACAGCCAATATCTATATTAATGCTAGCAGTGCATTGCTCGCTGCAACAAGTGGTGTCGGATAATGAACGTGTGCCGAACTCCACATTAATGTATTAATAACAAACGTTATTGTATGATTTGTTTACGATGTCGCAAGGAAAATTTACGAGGTAATAAGCAATATTTGTCCATTCATGAAGCGATGTATTTATTTGGTGATAAATACATCACTTTAATATTTGCAAGATCGGTTTCTGGTTAGATGTTTTTGAGATACATCACTACTAGCTATTAGTTGCACTGATCGACAGAATTCAAATTTTTCATGTTTCTACAGACAAATGTATACCTAATTCAGACCAATATTAATTTCAAAACCATTATTGTGGCTAAATTGAGTTATAAACATTGTCATTTTTAATATTCAGTACATATCATAAAACGATAGATTAAACAACGAACTACTATTTCCGGTTTCCTCAATATTTGTATTGGTCTATTTTTCGCCTCTTTTTTGCCAGTTCACAAGTAGTCTCTTTCCATCCATGATGGAAATTTTCAAATGGTTCACGTAAACGACATTAATGAATATTAACATCGAATTTATTTATTTATAAAGAATTCACCTTACAGACAAATATTGCCCAATTACAAGACAAAACAAGCCGTAAAGTGCGACCCTTGAGGTCCACACGGTCAACTTCCCAGTAGTATCTAGATAAACATTAAAAATATTAAACACAATAATAATTTTGAAAATACTACATACTACTTTAAATAATAATAATGAAAGGTATTCATAGCAGTAACAGGAATGAGTTAATATTAATGATATCATCTACGGGAGCATCCACTGATTACGTAAGGCTTTTGGTGGATGGGTGATGATGATTGATTACCACAAATGCAAATTTGATTGAAATTTTGATGGTTTTCAAAATTTAAGCCGCTTTTTTTTAATTAAAAGACTGCAAAAACTATTAAAAATCTGCTCAAATTAACCAAACATTTTAAAACTTTGATGGACTAAACAACAAAATCTTTAGAATTAAAGAGATAAGATTTTCTCATTTTTTTCTATTAAATTAAAAAAACCGCTGAAACGGATCTTTATAATGTTAAAATAATCAAAGAGATGTTTCTTGTTATCATGACAAAAAGTTTTGATGACGTTTTTACAAGCACTGCTTGAAATATATAAATTTTATAAAAATTGAATACTGTCTGTCGTAAATCAGGTTAAAAATTTATTGTTTATAAAAAACCCTAATTTTTTGCACTTTGTTTTCTTAAATTAAGAAACGGCTCCAACGATTTTTTTAAAATTTGATAGACAAATGCTAATGCGCGTCGATTGACACCTTAACCATGCAAATCGTATGTTTGGTTCGCGAGATATAACGCATGACATTCGATTGACACCTCAACGAAGTCGATACGACTTTTTTTACGTGAGTTATGCTCGTAGAAAAAAGTGTCCACGAACGTACGTACGTAGACACACACACACACATACATCTCCCTTTCTAAAAACACTTTATATATACTCTATAGACCTCAAAACGTGAAGAAATGTTGAAAATTTCCATTTCGATTTTCGAGGCGATTACAAGAACTTCCCATATACTGGGAAGTTAATAAACAAAATAAGAAAGAAAAGAAATACATAAGGGACCATTCATATATTAGGTAACACTTTAAAGGGGGACGGGGTTGTTTTAAAATGTTAGTATGTGTTATATGGAGGAGGGAAGTTCAAATACTCTAAAAATTGTGTTATGTTATATATAGATGGCCCCTAAAATAGTCAAACTTCTAGAAATGTAGAGAGAGTGAGGCAACGGACCAAGTTGCAGAATATTGTGATTTCGAAAGAGTCGCAACATCGGCAAATGGAATTAAGTCTCAGTTCTAGCATATGGAACTGTAAATATAACGTCAGATCTGGCAGGGGATTCTGAAATACGATACTCTAACCGAACCAGAGAAGTTAGAGTTTAATTGATGGTGGTGAAGCCGAAACAGAATATACTTATCTAAAATGAGTCTGCGGGATTGCAGAGAAGAAGTTTTAGCACGGAAAGGCGCTCTTCATATGAAATACATATCATTTTAAATTTAAAGACGAGGGAACGAGTGAATTTTTGCTGTACTAATTCAATCATAGAATCCAAATATTGATATTGTGGTCCCCATACTTGCAAGCAATATTCAAGGATGGGTCTAAATATGCAATAGATAGGTTGACGATGGAGGGAATGTCAGTAAACATATGAGAGTGTCTTAATACGAACCCGGAGACACGAGACGCGTGTGCGGTTATTGCCAAAAAATCACTCCTAAATCTTTTATTAACTTCCCAGTATATGGGAAGTTCATGTAATCGCCTCGAAAATCGAAATTGAAATTTTCAACTTTTCTTTACGTTTTGAGGTCTATAGAGTATATATAAAGTGTTTTTAGAAAGGGAGATGTATGTGTGTGCGTACGTACGTACGCTCGTGGATAGTTTTTTCTACGAGCATAATCCACGTAAACAAAGTCGTATCGCCTTTGTTGAGGTGTCAATCGAAGCGTCTTTGCAATCTTAAGAGCTGATTAGTTTTCGGGAAACTTCGGTCGAGGGGGTTTGCTGTTTTCACCCCTTGAAAGTCAACCCTGTCATGCGCTATATCTCGCGAACAAAACATACGATTTGCTTTGTCAAGATGTCAATCAACGCGTATTAACATTCGCGTGATTCTATCAAATTTTTAAAAAAATCGTTGGAGCCGTTTTTTAATTTTTTGAAAAAAGTGCTAAAAATTAGAGTTTTTTCAAAAACATCAAATTTTTAACCCGATTTTCAAGAGGCAGTAATCAATGTTTGTATTATTTATATACTTCAAACAGTTTTTGTAAAAAAACCACCAAAATTTTTTTTAATGATTACAAAAAAAATTAAATTAAAAATAAAAAATCATTAAAAGTCATCATGATTTTCATGGTCATTTATGTCATTCATTATATCTCGAGAACCAAATATAATCTTTGCATCATTAAGAAGTCAATCGACGCGTATTAACATTTTAATGATGTTTTTAAATTAAAAAAAAATCTTTAAAGCCATTTTTTTAATTTAATAAAAAAATATTTAAAATTAGTGTTTTTTCATAAAAAAATTAATTAATAATTAATAAAATTAACATCGTAATAATAAATGTTTATAAAACTTATAAACTTTCATCAATTTCTGTAGAGAGACCAGCATGATTTCAAAACAAATTAAATAAAAAATAAAAAAAAATCATTCAAAGTCACCATGTAAAAAGGGTTCATACGAATTATTATACCCTAAATCTCTTATTCTAAAGACATTGTTGTAAAGTCAATCAAAGTTTATTATTATTTGCATAATTTGCGGAGTTTTTTAATAGTCTTCACAGAAGCGTGTTTTAACTTTAATAAAAAAACTGCTTAAATTTTGAAAACCAACACAAATCAAATCAAATTTGCAATTGTGATAGTCAACGTTTTAAATGGTAAAATGTTTTGTAGTCAACACTTTTTGAGATCATATGCTTTGAAAAGTTTTCATCAAATAAAAAATTGTAGTTTTTAGGAGTTTTGTTCTTTAGTATTCGTCAAATTTCTGTTACTTCCGTCATCATTTGTAATACATATATTTTACTTTTTACAATTGCAATTGAACCTATTTTTGACTGCATTATCAATGCTTCTCAAAATCAACAGAAAATAAGAAATAATTATTAGTTTCATTGATGTAAAATCGTGAAAAAATACAAATTCAGTGATTATGCCGAAGTGCTAGTAGTTTTGACCGCAACTATTCAAAATGGCCATCACGCGACAAAATCTCTCCAGTTGTCGTAATAACAAAAACTGCTTTAATTTTTGCTAGCGCTGTTTTGTCCTTCAAGCATCGATATGAAAATAACAAATAACGTAGAAAAGGCTTTGTAACCTGTCCCCCCTCCGATTGATCCACGTGAATACTCAATCAAACCAATCCACGAAAATCTTTACGTAATCGATTGACGCTCGCGTAGATGTTACGATTAATATTAAGTCATTCCAATAACTTTTATGAGAAGTACATTTTTATTATTAAAAGTAGTATTATTTCCATAATTATTATTGTGTTTAATATTTTTAATATTTATGTAAATATTACTGGGAAGTTGTCCGTGTGGACCTCAAGGGTCGAACCGCGCGGCTTGTTTCAAAAACAGTCGCAAGTGGAATGTCGTGTAACGTATAGATGTAATCAATTGGACTGGGCTCAGAGGGAAGGTCAATTATGTAGAGTACGAAAAGAACAGGGCCTAGAATAGACCCACGAGAAACGCCGGAGGTAGGGTGGAAGATAGAAGAATGTGCTCCACATAGACTAACACGGCATAAAGGAGAACTGATTGTAGGACTTAAGCCAGGAGAGTAATGGTCCAAACAGGCCAAAATGAGCTAACTACCGAAGTAGAAAATTTAGGATGACAATAATAAATCGCATTGGCCTTAATAGCAGGAGATATGTAAGACGACCCAAAAGTAAGGAATTCCACCCTCGCTACCCTTCAACTGTTGTTAGGCAGTGGCTCCATCAATATTTGGGGATGTTTCTAGTGGCTTGGTGATGTACCAAGAAAAAGTGCGTCAAGTACGGTTCAGCACGATAACGAACCCAAACATACGACATACAAAGAACTTTCAGGAGGATAACAGCGTCGCCGTTTTATCGAGCATTGTGGGGAAACATAAAACAAACCATAGCAGTAGGAAATTACACTAACATATAGCAATTGCTCGAAGCGGTGAAAGAAGAAGCATGGCATTCATGCATGTGGAGAGATGCAGGAAACTTATAATGATCATGCCGAATCACCTAACTGGTTGTGAGGCAGAAGTATTTCTTGACACGTTTCTGATATGTTTTTGTAATTTATTGTTTTTACTTGGTGTAATGTTTGCTTAAATAAATGAGTTTTAAAATAATTGTCTGTTTCTAATTACGTGTCCGCTCGAAATCTTGGGTTTTCCAACACTTAGACGTTAGGCCATTGCCCTCAATCGCCGTTGAATCAGGTAAAAAACTAACCTAACGGGAATGAGTTACATCGAAGGATTCATTGACAAATTACGTGTTTTTTTTAGTAAGCTACAAGTGTTCCTAATTATTTGTTTGCCGCTGTACATACTTATATTACCGTTGCATCTAGAAAATAGCAGATTTGATACACCCGGGGATGAGTTTTCACGATTTCGGCGAAGGTTTATAAGTAAAAAATCATACTATTACCCTTTCAGAAGTAAAAATTCAGCTATGGGTAGTTAATCTTATTGGAACAAAAACATAGGAAAAGCACACAGCAAAAGACGAAATTTTATATTATTTATATAATTTAAGACTATCTTACCTACATGCTTACATTCTATTGAATGTATAACATAAGCATGACGAAATCTTGTAGCACTTTTCGCTTTGTCCAATGACTCCAACACGCTTGGAAATCGAAGTCTACTTGCAGTGATTGATTAATATTGCCATAAACTAGCAGGCGACCAGCTATGTACATCTATTATATTTTACCAAATATAAATTTGATAGCGCCAAATGGCTACGCGTTTCACATACCTTAAATCCATATCACATGCATCTTGAAACTGGAAAAAGAAAATTAAAGCAGGCAATAAAAAAGAGAAGTTATGAATTACTCAATAATGTGGAAGAACAATGCTTTGTGTAAATGGTTTGTTGATGGTCATGATGACATAATTATTTACTACTTTGTTGCTAAAACTCTGCATGTTTTTTTAAGGACCCATTGAGCATTTTTGGCCATTTTCAACCCCTGTCATTTGGACAATATCCGGCGTTACACCCGGAATGATTTATATCTTAGTTACTTCATACGATACCTCTATTTTATGTCACGAAACACTTTAGACATTCTAGGACCCGATATTTCTTGAATAATATTTTATTCGATATTTCGATTTTACATTTTACTGCATGCACTCCTTAGCAAGCAAAACGTGGACTGAACATTGTAGAAAAGCTTGTAGTAAAATATTCTGATCGTTCCGAAAATACAAGAAAGAAAGGATATTGATAGTGTAAATATTAAGGGGACATGGCACCTTTAAATTTTCAAAAAATCAATTTTTTTTGATAGATTTTCTTAGAATAAACCTTTAAAAACACGATTTTAATAATGTGAAAGTAAAAATCATTAACAAAATTTGTAAGCATATATAGCAGGGCGCGTCCAGATCTTTTTTTTCGATGATTTTGTTCATGTACATCGAGTTTCTTAATAGTAATATATATATATATATATATATATATATATATATATATATATATATATATATATATATTGTCTGATATTCTCACTCATTGCCACTTCAAAGTTCTAATTCTTTTGATCACATCAGTTACTTGTGTTTTCGCTCTTATCCATGTTAATCTTTTTCTGTCTCTCCTTGTGATGCCCAGCATACATCTATCTATTGCTCTTTGGGCAAATTGGAGCTTCCTTATGATGTCTGTTGTTAGAGTCCGTGTTTCACAGCCGTAGGTCATGACTGGCAGGATGCATTGATCGAAGGTTTTCTTTATCAGGCGGCATTTCATTCTTGACTTGAATATTAAGGAGTTCTTCCCGAACGCACTTCATGCTACCTTGATCCTCCTGTCGATTTCTGGTATTAGCGATCCCGAGTTGTCTACTGATTTGCCCAGACACACATACTCATCTACAACTTCCAGTTCGGTGTTGTTAACTGATATCTAACCCTGGTCTCTCGTTATGAACTCATTGTACATAACTTTAGTTTTACTAAGGTTCATTTTAAGGCCTGCTATCTCGCTAGCTACGCTTAGATCTTCGAGCAGCGTCTGTAGCTCATGTTAGTTTTGGGCGATAAAGACTATGTCATCTGCGAATCGTAGGTGATTTAGTCGCTCTCCATCTTTGATTACTCCTTTATTATCCAACTTCAGGTCTCGGAAGATTCCCTCTAAGGTGGCGTTGAACAATCTTGGCAATATCTATCCCCCGGTCTGATCCTTCTTTGCGTGGGAAATTCCGGCGTGTCATCAAACACTTTAACTTTCACTTTAGCGTTCTTGTAGATGTTGGCCAGTGTTTCTATTTGGGTTTCTCAATACCCTGACTTATGAGTGCTCCTAATATTGCTTTGGGGTATATTGAGTCGAAGGCCTTCACAAAGTCGATGTACGCCAGGGCTAGGAGGAGTTCGTATTCCCTTGCTCTGCTCATGACCTCTTTTAATGTGTGGATTTGATCGACAGTGTTAAAGCCACTCCTGAGGCCAGCTTGTTCTCGTGGTTGTTCTACATCCAGGGTGTATTGTGATTGTATTCTATTATTGAGGATCTTGGTGAACATTTTGTAGAACACTGGGAGCAGGCTTATTGGTCCATAGTTTCTAATGTCTTCCCTGCTGCCCTTTTTGTGGATCAGAATTATGTTGGCGCTGTTCCACTGGTCTAGAATTTGCCTGGTTTGGATACAGGTAGTGAATACGTCCGCCAGGACCTTACATGTTCGTCTTTCCGTATGTTTTAGCAGTTCCGTTGTGATTTCATCATTGTCACGTGCTTTATTATTTTTCATTTGCTTAAGCGCCAGTTCCACTTCGCCAATGAGAACTTCTGGTACATCTTCTTCGAGTTCTGCTGGTGTAGTCGTTGTGAATGTGTAGCTTGTTTCGGGGACTTTGTAGAGGTCTTGATAGAAGTCTGTAATAATTTCCAATATTCTTTTTCTATCGGTTATTTTTACGTTTACGTGTTGCATAGCAATCACTTGCCTTCTACCAATCATCAGTGCCATTTTCGTCTTCTTGAGGCTTCTGTTACTCTCGATAGCGTTCTCTGCCAGTTTTTCGTTGTATTTCATAATATCTTCTGATATTCTCTTTCTGATTGTTTTGCAGGTTTCGGTGTATTTATTCTTTTGAATGTTCGAGGATAATTTCATTTCCCTGTGTTTTCTGAGTAGAGTTTTTGTTTCATTTGAGAGTTTGCTCAAACAAGGTACAGATGACCTTATCTTGTGTTTTAGAGGTCTCTTTCTTAGAATCTCTACCTGGCTCATCGTCAACATTACCAGACTTTTAAAAAAAAGCCCAATTCTTAATGAACGTAGCAGAAGTTTTTGTATATCTTGCAGCCTAAGCGAAACTCATTCTTGGTCCTTTTGGATGACTTACCAAGAACACTGCCTCCAACCGCCTTCAATTTATAGCACTCAAGTAACGAAAGGTACTGAACAACAGGACTAAACGTGTAACGCTTATATAGTGGAGGCATTTATTTGCCAAAGTAATTAACTTTACGAGCTAAAACGGATATATGATTAGCGACACGTTTTTGTGAAACACCGTGTACCGTGTTATAAAAACCGCGAGGCTTTCTTCTGCTTATTATATACATTTTGAATACGTAGTAGGCCGTGTTCGATATTCAGAGTCAAAATAATCATAAAATATGCCTAGGAAACAAGGTAGAGCATCGAATTCTCGACAAGTACATAAAAAGAAAACTTTGTGCAGATCGATTTAGTAATGAACATAGCGAAAAGTTTATTAGTATGAGGTTGCTGCAGATGAAATGGCCGATTTAGTAATAATTTTTTAAACAGCTGTAACTTTTTATTAAGACAATTTATTTGATCAAAATAGGTACCAATAGATGCAACACACTTTTCCCAACGAGATACAAGTACATTTATTCCAGTTTTGTAGAAGTCCGAGTTTCTGGTTTGAAGAAACTCCTTGAAGGCATTTTTGACAGCAGCTTCATTATAAAATCGTTTTCCTGTCAAAAAGTGATCCAAATGTTTAAAGAAATGGTAATCTGTTAGTGAGAGGTCTGGTGAATATGGAGGGTGAGGAAGAGTGTCATAATACAACTCGTTTAATTTTTGGACTGTTGTTCGCGATACATGAGGTCGTGCGTTATCATGAAGCGGTGTCACTTCATCCCTGTTGACAAGCTCAAGTCGTTGGACTATCAATTTCTGATGCATTTCATCCAGTTGAGCACAGTATTTCTCAGCATTGATGGTTTCGCCAGGTTGCAGGAACGAATAGTGGATAACTCCAGCTACAGACCACCAAACAGTTACCATTATTTTCTTTGGATGAAGGGTTAGTTTCGGCATGTGTCTTGGCGCTTCATCGGCATCTAGCCATTGGGCCGATCGGCGACGATTATCGTATAAAATCCACTTTTCATTGCAGGTCACAATTCGATGCAACAACCTTTGTTGCGGGAGAGAAGAGAACTTGAAATCTCGATTCAACACGTCATGTTTTGCTCGGTAAGATCATGCGAAACGCATTTGTCAAGCTTTTTCATTTTTCCAAGTTCTCGCGAGTGGCGGCAAACTGTCGCATTGTGAACGCCTAATTTCTCGGCAAGATCCCTTATGATTTGGTGGGGGTCAGACTCCACTAATGCACACAGCTCGTCGTTATCGATCGATGGTCCTCGGTGTCCACGCGGCTCACTTCCAAGGTCTATATATCCGAATCGAAATTTTTTTAACCACTGCCGAGTGGTTCATTCGCTAACTGTATCAGGCCCAAATGCGCTGTTGATATTCCTTGTTGCTTCCGTTGTGTTGTGCTCTTATTTAAATTCGTATAGTAAAAGTAGCCGTTTTTGATTCACTTCCATGTTCACTTTCTCTTTTTGTTTTTACGATCACTATGAAGTGCAAAACAGAAATGACTCCATAAACCAAGGTATCAGTATTGATACTTCAATATGTCATATCATTTGCGCCGCCTTGTGCCAACATAATACACTAAAACTGCAGCCAACTTTATGTCATTGCTAATTCGGTCATTTCATCTGCAGCAACCTAGCAGTGGCGAGGGGTGAAAAATTACTGTGGGTAGGCCGCTTACTATTCGCAAGCCGATAACGCTACCGGCTTTTTAATTTGTTTTCATATCCTATTGAGGAAAACCGGGCTGCCATTCCAACAAACGGGAGTTGAATGCCCACGGCACCTTAAATTATTGATAAATTCGGGACTCGAAAAGCTTTGCTGCAATTCTTACAGATGTTGATCGCTTTGCTGGCTATTATGGAACTATGAGGATGTGTAGAATTAAGAGAATGGAGTATGATTGAATAAACACTGAGATCAAGTGGAACGATTGTGCATGTTTACAGTGATGCATGCAAGTAAATAAACACTTCATTCCCTTATAAAACTGAAGTGTTAGACATTTTTGGAACATATTTGGCAAGGGAAGCCGATGGGAATCGGCTTATATGAACGCCTCGCCACTACAACCTAATAGAATTAGCAATCAGTTATAATCACTATTAAGTGCGATATTGTACGTTTAAAGTTCAATAAGTGTTTTTTGAAAAAAATGGATCGTCGCACCACAATTGAGCAGCGAGAAATGGTGATAAATTATTTCAAGGACGGTCAATCCCAACGAAAAATTGCTCAATTTGTTAATTTGAGTCCCGCGACAGTACAGAGCATCATCGAACGTTTCGTTCGTGAAAATCGGATTCAAAATAAAGGCTGAAGCGCGCCAAACAAGATTTTCAACTCGTCTGACGAACGATATATTGTTCGTAAAATCAAGGCAAACCCAAAGTTAACGGCTCCAAAACTAGTTACGGCGATACAGAAAGGACTAGTTAAGCCATACAGTGCAGAAACTGTCCGCCGCGTCCTCGGAGACCACAACTTCAATAGTGGAGTAGTTAGAAAGAAGCCATTCCTAAACAAAAAAAAACCAGCTGAATCGACTTTCCTTTACTAAAGAGCACGCCAACAAAAACACGGACTTCTGGAACAGCGTCATATTCGCGGACGAGACTAAATTTAATATCTATGACGGTATGTCATACGTGTGGCGGAAACACTGAACTGAGCTCCAAAAAGAAAATCTAAAACCTACAGTGAAACACGGCGGTGGAAGCGTAATGGTTTGGACATGTATGTCGGCAGCCGGGGTTGGAAATTTGGAGTTCATTGATGGTAACATGGACAAAAACATGTAACTCAATGTTTAAAAAAAAACATTTGTTCCAGAGTGCTGCGAATCTTGGAATACCAAACTCATTCCGATTCTACCAAGACAACGACCCTAAGCATAAGTCTGGTATTGTGCAGTCTTGGCTCATTTGGAACTGCCCCCCATTTTATGACCCACCGGCGCAGAGTCCAGATATGAATGTAATCGAGAATTTATGAGCAATTTTGGAAAATAATATTCGTCAACATAGCATTTCTAATAAGGAAAATTTTAAAAAAAGCTATTTTGGAGGAGTGGACAGAAATTACCTCAGCAATTACCCAAATTTGTGAATTCAATGCCAAACAAACTTAAGGATGTAATAATTTTCAACGCCGGTACCTCAGCTTTCTAAAAATGCAATAATTTTATCTAAAATGTAGCCACAATTTGAAAAATATGAACTGCTGCGGCTAGGAGGCGGAAATACCGCAAAATCATCAACCCGTAATGGTCGTTAGGGGTCAATTTGACCCCACGGTAAGTTTACGGTTATATATTTCTAATATAGGCTACTAAAAATCGATCTAATGGCTCCATCTGTCTTTGTTTTGAGTTACTTTAATATGCTAAAGACTTTCCGCAACTCGGTTTATCGTCAGTTGGTTGGCATACTTCGTTTTGTGTGGACTTGTTTTGGGGTCAATTCGACCCCATATAACCATTGAATTGCGAAATTAAAAAAGGTTTGCGCGTTTTCATTCCTTTTTTTGTGTGTTGACTTTCATACTTAAGTGCAAATGCTGAAATAATTTTTTTGGAGTCATAAATTATTAGTTACAACGTGCAAACAGATGGTTTACAATTTACGACCTCGTAATATCAGCACTGCTCTCATTGAAGAGGAAGAAGATTATGAAGCCATTGATGAGGAAGCTTCAAAATTAGAGACCATGCCTCTGAAGAATCCGAAAGTTCGGAAAATTCTACAGATGAAGCATCTGACAATGACATGGCGACGAGCTTGGAGAATGCGTCACTACAGGAGCGTTTGCTTGAATCACGTGCTCAAGGTCGTCCTGAATCTAAGCTGAGGAGAAAAACAGCCTAATTTGGGATTTGAATGTTTCAAACACAAATGAAGGTATCAACAAGAAGGTTACTGCAAACGAATGTTTGGATAAAATTTCTATGCACCTTGTCGAGTCCTTCTTCAAACGACGCTTGATGCAAAAATCACTTCGATCATACTTACGTGCTGGTATAACTTCAATTTTGGGCTTGAACACTGAACTAGTACCAGAACACAGAGTTGAGTTGGCACGCAGTCAAAGATGCACAGTTCGTAAACGATCAAGGAATAAAAAAAACTAAAATGGAGTGTCCTTCATGTCAACGGCCAGTGTGCGATGACCATCGGCTCTAATTATGCACTGAATGTGATAGTCAAGGCTAAATATCCATTTTTTTTATAAAATAACGTAACTTTTTCATTTTTATGTATAAAACATATAAAATATATATTTTTTCTTGTAAAAACGCTGATTTTTTAACTTCTCAGTATATGGGAAGTTCTTGTAATTGCCACGAAAAGCGAAATGGAATTTTCGACTTATCTTTACGTTTTGAGGTTAGAGTATATTTAAATAGTTTTTAGGAAAAGAGATGTATGTGTCTATGTACGTACGTACGTACGTTCGTGGACAGTTTTTTCTACGAGTATAACTCACACAAACTAAGTCGTATCTACTTCGTTAAGGTGTCATTCGAAGCGTCTTTGCAATCATAAGAGCTGATTAGTTTTTGGGAAACTTCGGTCGGGGGGGTTTGTTGTTTTGCCCCTTTGAAGGTCATTTCTGTCATGCGCTATATTTCGCGAACCAAAATTAGGATTTGCTTGATTAGGGTGTCAATCGACGCGTATTAAAATTTTTTTGATTCTATCAAATTTTTAAAAACATCCTTCCAGTCGTTTTTTGATTTATTTAAACAAGTGCAAAAAATTAGGGTTTTTTACAAACAATAAATTTTAACCTGATTTGGAAAAGACAGAGATCAATGTATATAAAATTTGTATATTCCAAACAGTTTTTGTAAGAAAACCAGCAAAACTTTTCTTCATGGTTACGAAAAAAAATACAAATTAAAAATAAAAAAATCATTAAAAGTCATCATGACCATGACGGATCCACACACGCTCCCGGAGTGCATGCCAACTACTGTGCCTGTAAATGACAGGCTCCTACGCTGGGCAATCAGCTCATTTCAACCCTTCAAATCCCCTGGCATGGATAACATTTCACCTATCGAGATCCAGCAGGGTATCAATATAGCACTGCCATGGCTGAACGCCATTTTCAAAGCATGTGTACGGATGGCTTACATTCCACAGCAGTGGAGAGAAGCAAAAATAGTTTTCATACCTAAAGCGGGTAAAACATCCCACTCCTCACCTAAGGATTACAGACCTATCAGTCTCACCTCTTTTCTGCTAAAAACTCTGGAGCGACTGATAGAGATTCATTTGAGAGCTACTCTGAAACCACTCTCTAATGCGCAGCACGCATACACAAAAGGGAGATCGGTTGAAACAGCTCTTCACTCGCTCACCAGCTACATCGAAAAATCGCTAAGCGTCAAAGAATACACGCAAGCAGTTTTTATAGATATCGAAGGGGCTTTTAACAATATCAGCCATACGGCTATTGGTAAAGCACTCGGGGGAAGCAACACCGATGACAACCTGATAGGGTTCATCGGACAACTGCTTAGCAACAGGAACATCAACTCCACGATATGAAACAGCACATTAAGAAGGAGGATTTCCAGAGGCACACCACAAGGTAGAGTGCTATCACCCCTTCTATGGAACCTAGTGGTGAATAAACTCCTGTCAAAAATAGAAACGACTGGCTGCAAAGTCGTAGCTTATGCTGACGATGTTGCAATAGCAATATCGGGCAAATTTGTTAATACGCTATCTGAAACATTAAACTTTGCCCTAGGCATTCTTACCAAGTGGAACAAAGAGTGCGGTCTAAAGAGTGATCCGCAGAAAACGGAATTTGTGCTCTTCACAAGAAGGTACAAAATTCCACGATTTCTCCCACCCAAACTCGATGAGATTAGTCTCAATCCATCTCATCAGGTCAAATATTTAGGTCTAATTCTGGACTCCAAGCTCTCGTGGAAAGCGAACATAGAAGAGCGCGCAAAGCGACATGCGTAATCTACTGCTGCAAAAGAGCTATTGGGAAAAGTGGGGATTGAAACCCAAAATCATATCATGGCTCTATACGGCGATTGTGGAACCAATCCTTCTGTATGGCGTGGTTATTTGGTGGCCAGCAATGGCAAAAACATCAAACGCGAACCTGGTTAACAGGGTCAGGAGGACTGCAGCTATTGCAATCACCGGGGCTATACGCACTACCCCGACAAAAGCATTGTTTATGCTATTAAATTGGCTCCCGACGGAGCTCCTAACGAAACAGCAGGCCAAGTGCTCTGCTATTCGATTGAAAGCTCTAAATCTCTGACGCGATGGGAATATCGGCCACTCCACCATATTAAGGAGGGATGGACCAACGCCAGAGAAAGTAGACCTCACTCCTCCGATTCCCTGCTTCCACCACAGTTTCAAGTCCGTCATCCCTAGCAGAGATGACTGGATCATGGAAGGAAATAGGATACAGGAATCGGTCGACATCTACACTGATGGATCAAAAATGGATGGAAAAGTTGGCTGTGGTGTTTACTCCGAACAGCTAGGTCTGAGGCTATCCTTCCGGCTACCAGATCACTGCAGTGTCTTTCAGGCAGAGGTCATCGCCATACATAAGGCAGTGGACTGGCTGAGAAATCAGAAAATTTCTATAAGAAATCTCAACATTTTCTCCGATAGTCAAGCTGCTATCCAATCATTATCCAACGTGTATACCTCATCCAAAGTTGTAATGGAATGTCGCACACTACTGAACGCGATGTCGCTTCACTGTGAAGTGATTATTTGCTGGGTGCCGGGTCACAGTGATATACCTGGGAACTGCGAAGCTGATGCCCTAGCTAGAGCTGTCACTGAGCTCCAGGATTATACACTAACACCCCAAGTCGGGCATCCGTTGGCCTCCGTCAAGCTAAGTTTCAAGCAGTATTATACAGAGGCTGCAAATAGGGCTTGGCTGCTGGAAGAAACCTGCAGGACAACCAGGCAAACTTGGCACACACTAAGCTCAAAGCGCACCAAGCAGCTCCTCAACACGAGCCGTGAAACATTAAGTTTCATCGTATCCGTACTGACGGGGCATTGTCTCATTGGCAGACACGCAGAAAGACTGGGTGTCCCTTTCCACGATTTCTGCCGCAGCTGCAGATCGGAGGAGGAGGAGGAAACGATCCAACATTTTCTGTCTGAATGCCCAGCACTGTCCAGGAAACGCATGAAAACCTTAGGCTCACCCTTCCTGGACAGCCTCACGGAAGTAGCTGATTTGAACATTAGCTGCGTTGCCGGATTCATACGAGAATCGAAATGGTTCTCGTCACCCAACAGGTTTTAGTGCCGCTCCCTATTAAAATGTGGTATCACAATGGGCCTATCTTGGCCTAAGTGAGCCGCCTTTTGACAAAGGGGGCTGCCACTACAACCAACCAACCAACCATCATGACCTTCAAGGTCATTTATGTCATTCACTATATCTCGCGAACGAAATTTAATATTTGCATCATTAAGGTGTCAATAGACGTGAAGGAAAATGTTTGTGATTTTTTTGTATTTTTAAAAATATCGTTTACGCCGTTTTTTTAATTTAATAAAAAAATGTGGAAAATCAGGGTTTTTTCATAAAAAAAATTTTTTAACGTGATTTGCACATCGCAATAATAAATGTTTATAAAATTTATAAACTTTTGTCAATTTTTGTAGAGAAACCAGCAAAACTTTTTCTCATGATTACAAAAAAAAATAAAAAAAAAAAAAAATAAAAAAAAAATTAAAAAAAATAAAAAAAATCATTCAAAGTCATGTAAAAGGGGTTCATACGAATGATTATACCGTATAACTCTTATTCTAAAGACATTGTTGCAAAGTCAATCAAAGTTTATTCATATTTGCATAATTTGAGCAGATTTTCAAGACTATTGAGCACAGCACCGTGTTTTAATTTTAATGAAAAAACTGCTTCAATTTTGAAAATCAATAAAAATCAAATCAAATTTGTAGTTGTGGTAATCAACGTTTTGAATGGTAAAATGTTTTGTAGTCAACACTTTCCAAGATCAAATGCCTTAAAAAGCTTTCATCACATAAAAAAATGTAATTTTTAGTAGTTTTGTTTTTTAGTGTTCGTAAGATTTCAATGACTTCCTTCATCATTTGTAATATATTTTACTTTTTACATGCAATTTATTCAAAATGACCATCACGCGACAAAATTTTTTCAGTGGGCGTAATAACAAAAACTGCATTCATTTTTGCTAGCGCTCTTTTGTCCTTTAAGCATCGATATGAATATAACAAATAACGTAGAAAAGGCTTTGTAACCTGTCTCCCCTTCGATTGATCCGAGTGAATATTCAGTCAATCCACGGAAATCCTTACGTAATCAATGGACGCTCTCGTAGATGATACGATTAATATTAAGTCATTCCAATAACTGTTATGAGCGGTATATTATTATTTAAACTAGTATTATTTTCATAATTATTATTTTGTTTAATATTTTTAATATTTATGTAAATATTACTGGGAAGTTGACCGTATAAACCTCAACGGTCGCACCTCGCGGCTTGTTCTTTACTTAGCATGTCCAATCTTCCTAATTGCTTTTTCGGTAGCTTCAGAGTTCAAAATAAATATACTTTTCGAAAAATTCAGTGAAACTAAAAGTTTTTTATGAAAATATACTATTTCAATAATAGAATTTCACAGTTTTTTAGCCATATTGCAAAAATTTAGATTTTTATGATTTTTTTGGTAAAATTAATCATATTTTTCCGTTTCATGTTATCACCATTTCAAAATTAAAAAAATGCTTATATAAATAGTTGGATTATAAAAAAAGCACTAAATTAAAGTTTATTTTGATATATGTATATGCCCATATATGGCATAAAATGCAAATGGCAACTATTTATTTTGCATGAAGTCAGTGTGACCCCATATGACCAACACGTTATTATCGTATATGACGATTACGGGTTCAAATAAAAAGCATTGATTGCTTGAAGTGCTTTTTAATTAAAATAAAAAAGCGGTTTCAATGAACTTATGAAAAATTTAATAGAATTACGCGTCGATTGAAACTGTATCGACGTAAACCCAATGTTTAGTTCGCGAGATATGGTCCATGACAGAAATGACCTTGGATGTGTCAACACTAAAAATACCCATTTGAAGTTTCTCAAAATCGAATCAGCACATGTCCTTAATTATTCGATTCGATTGACATGATAATCTAGTCGATACGACTTTTTTCATGGGAGTTATCGTCGTAAAAAAATTTCCACACAGACAGATTTCTTTTCAAATACTCTTTAAATATATTCTAAACACCTTAAAACTTAAAGATCTGTTGAGAATTTGACTTTGAATTTTCGGAACGATTGCAAGAACGCATATATTGCGGGGATTATCAATAGAATTGTATTGCTTCCATTAATTATTCCTAATTTACTCCAGTACAGCTAGTGGTTTACTATCCTACTTATGAATTATTTATTTCAATTTGATTATAACTGCAGATTAATATTCTAAGCGGTTTATGACAACATACATTTTATATATGCTATGTATATGTGTATATGAGCCCATCATTATGCATATGAGCACATGAACGAAGATGAAACCTTATAAAGTGCTACATTTTTTAACTACAAGGTCTATGAAAGTTCGCAATGTCTTTCAAATGCTGGTACTAGTTGTAATCATCGGCAAGAATAAATTCGAAACAAGATTATATAATATACTACGTAAGGTGTTGCTAGCGGAAAAAAACGAAAATATATGTATATATGATAGTGCTTATGAAATAAGTAGTTGAATATTTAATATCTTCTTTTTTTCTGATGGGGACGTAAGGAAAGCATTCCAACAAGTCTGGAATGTTAGCACATTGAGAAAAAACTTTGGATTCTAGAAACATTATAGGATCATTCGTATTACTGGTTACACCATTGATTACACAGCATGTCACCTATTAATGCAACTGGTTTGTCTTTTTATAGATTCATCTCAGGGAGGTTAAGCATCTTTCGCATTTTCTGAGAAAAATGAGGAAATTGCTTTATGTCGCACAATACAATACCCAATCTTAACCCATTGATTTATGGTGACAACAAACGGCTGAACTGCATATTTTTATCAAAGACTTACGCGAACTATCCAATGATGGATTCAATATCAAGAATTGAGACTTGGAAAGATTTAAGTATTTGCTCGATTGCTTCAGCTTCCCTGGTTGGTTGTAGTGGAAGGCCTTTTTATCAAAAGGTGGCTCACTTAAGTCCATTGTGATACCACAAAAGATTTGGACGACAGTAGAACCTCGCTGCGGGATGAAGAGAACCATTTAGATTTTCGTATGAAGCTGGCTAAGCAGCGAATATTTAAATTAGCTACTTCCGTGAGGTTGTCCAGGAAGCGCGAACCTAGGGTTTGCATGCGTTTCCTGTATAGTGCTGGGCATTCGCACAGAAAATGTTGGATCGTTTCCTCTTCTTTTGATCTGCAGCTCCGGCAGAAACCGTTGAAAGGAACACCCAATCTTTCTGCATGTCTGCAAATCAGACAATGCCCCGTCAGTACAGATATGATGAAACTAAATGTTTCAAGGTTTGTGTTGAGGACCTGCTTAGGGCGTTTTGAGCTTAGTGCGTGCCAAGTTTGTCTGGTAGTCCTACAGGTTTCTTCGAGAAGCCAGGCCCTATTTGCAGCCTGCATAAAATGCTTCTTGAGTCCTAGTTTAATGGAGGCTAGAGGATGACCGACTTGATATATCACTTTGCCCCGGTACACACCATAGGATCACACAGTGAAGCGACATCGCGTTCAGTTGTGTGCAACATTCCATTACAATTATTGATGACGTGTATACGTTTGATTGGATAGCAGCTTGACTGTCAGAGAAAATGATGAGATTTCTTATGGAAATTTTCTGGTTTCTCAACCAGTCTACTGCCTAATATATCGTAACTACCTCTGCCAAAAAACACTGCAGCGGTCTGGAAACCGGAAGGATAGTTTCAGGTCTATCTGCTCTGAGAAAACACCATAACCAACTTTTCCAGCCATTTTTGATTCATCAGTGTAAATGTCGACCGATTGCTGTATCTTCTTCTTTCCATAATCCAGTCATCTCTGCTTAGGATGACTGACTTGAAACTATGATAAAAGCAGGGAATCAGGGGCGCAAGGTCTACTTCTCCTGGCGTTGGTCCATCCCTCCGCAGTATGGTGGAGTGGCCAACAATTCCCTCTTGCCAGAGATGCAGTGCTTTTAATCGAATCACATACCACTTGGCCTGCTGTCTCGTAAGGAGCTCCGTCGGGAGCCAATTCAATAGCATAAACAGTCCCTTTGTCGGGGTAGTGCGTAAGACCCCGATGATTGCAATAGCTGCAATCCTTCTGACCCTGTTTAGCAGGTTTACATTGGATGTTTTTGCAATAGCTGGCCCCCAAACAACTGCGCCGTACAGAAGAATTGGTTCCACTTTCGCCGTATAGAGTCATGATACGATTTTGGGTTTCAATCCCCACTTTTTGTCAATGGTTTTTTTGCAGCAGTAGGTTGCGCATGCCGGTTTTGCGTTCTTTCCTCTATGTTTGCTTTCCACGCGAGCTTGGAGTCCGGAATTAGATCTAAATACTTAACTTGATGAGACGGTATGAGGCTTATCTCATCGAGTTTGGGTGGGAGAAATCGTGGAATTTTGTCCTTTTTGTGAAGAGCACAAATTCCATTTTCTGCGGATTAATCTTCAGACCGCACTCTTTGCCCCACTTGGTAAGATTACCCAGGGCAAAGTTAAGTCTTTCAGATAGGGTGTTTACGAATTTAGTCGATATTGCTACTGCAACATCGTCTGCATAGGCTACGACTTTGCAGCCAGTCGCTTCTATTGTTGACAGGAGTTTGTCCACCACTAAGCTCCATAGAAGGGATGATAGCACCAGACCTTGCGGGGTGCCTTTGCACGTCCTCCCTCTTAGGATACTGTTTCCTAGTGTGGAGTTAATGCTCCTGCTGCTTAGCAGTTGTACGATAAACCTAATCAGGTTATCATCAACATTATTTTCTCCGAGTGACTGACCAGTAGCCTTATGGCTGACGTTGTTGAATGCGTCTTCGATATCCAGAAAAACTGCTTGCGTGTATTCTTGTGGCTTAGCGATTTTCGATGTAGCTGGTGAGCGATTGGAGAGCTCCCTTTCGTGTATGCATGATGCACATTGGAGAGTGGTTTCAGAGCAGCTCTCAAATGAAGCTCTATGGTATTTATCTTCAAATTGTTCGAAATTCACTGCCATATGTTGAATTCACAAGTAAATTTGAACCTAGTTCACTTGCTTTGCCCATAGATGTGAGGAGGTTATTTTTAATTAATTAATGATAAAAATGAATGTGACGTGTTTGGTGAATTTCAACCAATTGATATATTTTCTGACTACCCTACACAATTTACGAAGTAACCACTATTTTATGAACACGGCGTGTGGAGTGCCGTGAACTAAGCGTTGAGTCTGGACGCCGTATTAGCCCCCGCAGAGACCGGAGTTCCAGCAGGCGGAAACGCAAGTGGCAAATGGAACGCGTGGAATCGATACAGCCTTTGTTGATGATGTAGTTGGAAGAGGGCTGGAGCGTGCTAATGTAAGCGGGCTTCACACGATCGCGACCGATGCGTCTTTCTGTCCCGTTGATCAATATGGTGATGGTCGTCTCGTCTCGGCTGATGACGGAATGTGGACCGGGATACGGCGATAGCAGGGAATGGTGTATTTTGTCCTCGTAAAGAAATACAGGACTACGCGATGATAGCTCTTGGAACACGAGAAGGTGCCTGAGTGTTGTGACGGAGCGGAGTTGCGTCATCTGTTGAAAAAGTCGTACGACGAAGTTGCTGGCGCCTTTGTGGTTCTTTGGGCCGGAGGTTGGGGCGGTGAATTCCGACGGCAGGCATAAAGGCTCCCTATAAACGAGCTCGACTGGAGAGGCTTATAGGTGTTGCTTTACCGCGCTGCGTAAACCGAGTAACACGATTGGTAACGTGGGGGTGGCAACGTAGAGCGCCCTCCAGCTGGCGGTGAAAATTCTCGACCATCCCGTTGGAGTATGGGTGGTAGCCGCAGGTGCAGCATCTGGTGATGCCGAAAGCTTTGCCTAGGAATCGGAAAAGTTGCGACTCGAATTGTTTGCCTTGGTCGGTTGTGGTGCCAGCAGCCGACGAAGGTGTCCTATGTAAGTGCGGTGTTGCGAACGACGAGAGAGGTCCTGAAGCATGGATTGTATGGGGGCGAACTGGCGCGCTAGGTCGTTCAGGTGTGATGATGTTGGATCGGCATAAGTGACGGCAGCAACGACAGTCGGTGTAGAAGTGGCGACGAGGGTGACTGGTTCACTGATAGTCCAGTAAAATGGTCGGAATTTTGACGTAAACCGTGCATTTTGGATTTTTATTGCAATGTGTGGCCAATTTTATTGTTAGTTAATTAGTTAAGTTTAAGTTTCTGGGGTCGCAGCTCCAATCCCCTGGGCTTTATCTTAAAAACAAAAGAAAGTGGGACACCTCCATATTTCAGAAACCATGGCTCCCACAAGAAAGTTGTGTCGTGGAAATAAATTTATAGCAAGTCGTGCATACACTACTTTTGCGTGGTGTCAATAATAAAAAAGTTACAAGTCAAAAACGACACCCAAAAAGAGGGGATGATCTTTCGAGCATCACAACTTGTTTATTTTTACGTTTAACGCAACATTTTCTAAGACAAGTTTGTCACAAGTCGTTTGCGGTATTGATTGTTTCGATCACTGTTCATTGAAACAAATTCGCGTGAAAAACGCGTTTTAGGCCAAATAATCGGCTTCCGATGGCAAACTCTCGATTGCAAAACTCCATTTATACTACTGACACACTACAGCCGATGCGCATCGTAAGAACTGTATAGATCAGGCTCAATTCATTTTACTATTTACTAAAACATTTGTAGAGTATCGAACAACTGAGGTAACTCGAAGTCAACAAATACAGTTTGCCACAAATTCTGATTTGAAAAATTTAAACCGACGCTATGGAAATTTGCTCGGACGTAGTTCGGAAAATGTGCGGTGCTTCGTATAAAACTTCCGGCGTCGGTTAGAGTTTTTCTGATTAGAATTTCTAACAATGGGCTTAGATGATTCAGTGTTGGTGCAGAATGTCAATTTATAGTTTCTTGAGTAAAAGTGTGAAGTAACTTTTGTTGCGAGTAATGTGCTGACATGGTGACACTCAAGATGGGTTTGAAAACATCCAAACAAAATTTGAGACCAACCTCTTCATCCTCCGTATCGGTTACATTCGAGGAGCCGGAGTGCTTGGACGGAGAAGCTGATGGACGTCTTCCGGACGATGTCGTTTGTGACACTGCACCGGCGGCTGCAGTCAGAAGCACGGACGGCGACGAAGGACGCGACGACGACTTGGTCAGGTTAAGATGATGCTTTTTAGATGACATTTTGTCCCGCCGCTTTCACTTAGTTGCCACGTAGCCCCCAAAAACTACCGACAGAACTACACTTTCCGATTTATGGGCTTCCCGAAACTTTCGAAACTAACGACACAACTCGACGTGTAACTGCTGTTAGCTACAGTGTGCGATTAAAATGAAATGCAGCAGCACGAAAACTAAACCGCAAGTGATAACGAAAAGAAAGGAAACCCTACAGAGAAAGCGTCTCAGCAAATAATCGATTAGAACACAACCCCCGGGGATCAAATCATGACAGACAGCGAAACGAAATCTCGCGGCACCGACACCAAATCACTGGAATCCATCTTAAAATACTCTATGAATTTTATACGAGTGTTTTCTTCACGCACCACTTACTAGGGTAATTGACCGCGCTTCAAATAAATAGTCATCCGCAAAGGTCGACCGAACCTCAACACAGGCGCATCAACACTCCCATGCCATCCCATTCCCAGATAGATCACAAGCTATTTCACGCTTGCCACTCGAAAACTAGTTGGAAATGTTTCATAAGTACTTCATTTCAGGTAGGAACTCCTACTAAACAACACCAGATCCATCAAATCCACACGAAATGGATGCATAAGGAATAGCTGTCAAAATTGACATTACACCCACAGTGTATACACAATATACAGTGAGGAATCGAAGCCACAGTCTATTTAATGACAGCAGATAAACTTTCCTAATAAAAGTTACTACAGTAGAAATCGCTTATAACGTCCTTGAAGGGAACGTAACTTACTCGCCTTTGTAACCGATAGACTTTATATCTGAAAAACTCAATGAGCAAATGGGAAGAAAAATAAACACACCGAACGTATCATTAACGATATTACATATATTGAATGTTTATTAAATATACATATGTACATGTTATGTAATTAAATTAAAAATTAATGGATGAACAAATATGATAAATGATAATATACATGTTATTTTTATGGTGTTATTTTTGTAAAATAATCTTTAATTGGTTTTTGTGTTTTATGGGTGTTTCAGTAATTGTTACTGTTTTCTAACATAAAAATATTTGATTTTGTTGTTTCATCCGTTACTTCGGTTATCGAAATAAATGTAGACACTGTTTTTAAAGCAGCGCAAGGTATTCTTTTTTCTACCTCGGCACTCTCGTTATCTTCTTCTGGATCAGATTCAACCACTGAACTTCCTGTAAAAAAAGTTCAGAATACATAATGGGAATAAATATTAATACATAAATCCATGAACAGGCATACCTGCAGTTACCATCGCCCTAGCCACAATTTCCTTATCTGTTTCAGGGCTCGTCGTGTAGACCTCGTTATCAATGTCCTCAAATTCAGCAAGTGTATTTGCAGGATACTCTAAATCGAGCTGTCCAGCCCATTTGGCAAAAGATTCTGCGCTTTCTGTGTTTTCCAATTGTGACTGGTCTCTTCGCCTACCGGCATGTTTAAAGCAATTCGCAATTGCTTGTGATGAAATTTCAGTCCAGGCCTTGTCCAACATTAAAATCGCATCTAATATGTTAAGCTTTGTTTCAGCAGTATTAAGCTCGTTATCGTGTATTAATTTCAAAACAATTTGTTTTCTGTAATTTGTTTTTAGCAGTTTAATTATTCCTTGATCTATCGGCTGTAAAATAGCTGTAGTGTTTGGGGGCAAAAACACTACCTTTATGAAATTTAGAGCTACATGACCATGAGCGGTACAATTGTCAACAAAAAGTAAAATTCCTTTGTTGCTTAACCTTAGTTCATTGTCCCAATCCGTTATCCAAGCTGTAAATAGCTCTCCCGGCATCCATGCTTTTTTATTATCTTTGTATTTTACTGGTAAGCTTTTGAGATTCTTAACACACCGAGGCTTTGCATACTTGCCAATCACCAAAAGGTTTCGTTTTTCCGTCCCAATCATGTTTGCTGCAACCATTACAGTAATCCTCTCTTTGGATAATTTTCCGCCGTTGCACTTTTCCGCTTTGAACTGCATCGTTCGATCTGGCATCAGTTTAAAAAAAAAGACCTGTTTCGTCTGCATTAAATATTTCGTCGTGTGTGTAGCCATTTATTATTTCTGGGAATACTGTTTTTATCCACACGTCAGGTACGTCCTTTGGAATGGACTCTGAGACACCGCAAATTTTTCGGAAGACGATATTATGTCTTTTTCAGAAACGCACGTGGGCTGCCTTAGTAACCGATACAATTTGTTTTAGGGGTCAGAATATAAGCGATATTTCGTTCTAAACGATTACGTTGAAATCGATAGATTTTTGCATTGTTTGAATAGCAGGCGCAAACAACTGCGTATTAATTTATTTGATTTTCCAACAATTCCATATAAACCGAGCCTGTTGATTAAAGTTTCATGTGTAACTGTGTCGAAGGCTTTCTTTAAGTCCACGAAAACTGCTGCAAGGTAGTGGCCCTTATCCAAGTACTCATTTACAAATCTATTTCCATCAGGAATAGCATCTGTTGTGCCTTTGCCCGACTGGAATCCGTACTGGTTTCTATCCAAGATTTCGTTTTGCAATGAGAATTCTTTGATACGAGAATCTGCAATTTTTTCGAGGATTTTACTCATGGAATTCAAGAGTGGGATTGGTCTATAATTGTTTGGGTCAGTTTCATTACCCCCTTTAATAATCGATGCTACTGCAGAGATTTTTTGAGTATTCCAGGAATCTTCTCTGCTTAATAAATTTATTTATTAATTTTAGGAGAATATCAGCAATATTTTCTTTGATTAATTGGAGGTCATCAACGGAGATACCATCAGGAATCAATAGTTTCAATTATTTCCTTTTTATTGGTTGTTCTTTAATGATGATTTAGCTTGAGCATTTTCTCTAATTTTTTTGGTATTTTTAACAATTGTATGCACAGTCGTTTGCTTTACTTTCATTGCTAATCTAATGTCGGTTATTTTTCACCAGCGTCTATCCGTCTCAAAACTTCTATTTTTTTTCAATGTTACTGATGACGTATGACTCACTTCAAATACACGTTATATATTCACTTACACCAATAAAAAACAACCGTCTTATTTAAAATCCTAGGACGGATTGATTCTTTGTTGCGAGCTATCCTTTTCCAATTTTTCTTATTTAAACATCATATTTAGGGGTTTCCTGTTTTAAGTGAACAGGCCAGTTTAAAGTGTATAACATGTTTGCCAAAGATATCTTAAATGCGGAGCAAAATTGTCGTTATTCGAGTTTCGTGGTAGGAATTGTACAGCGACTTAAGAGTGAAACGATTTAGATCGAAACGTCGTAAACCGGGGTACGCTTGTCCTTGCAACAGTAAATATTGTATTATATTGAACTTCTCATAACACAGCTTCTGCTTAATTACCGCCAGCTCATTATGGACGAAATTGAGCTCATTATCAGCTATAGTGTGTCAATAGTATTATTTATTTGGCTTCCTCGAAGCTATGTCATGTTTTTATTGTCTTTTTCCAGACTAGTAGTTTTCCGTTTCTTCGGTATTGGCGCCAACAACGGTGGCAGCCTTTCACGTTGGGTTGGTCGAATTGTGTAGCAGAAATGCAGCAATTTGGTCTTGCTGTGCCTTGCAGTTTGATGAAGTGAGAAAGCAACTGTACTACATCTCTAAGTCGATTACAGCACAAAGGTGTTCACTAGCGATAATTATTACATATTTCCACTATACGAGCATAGCGACCTTCACTGAATATTGCTGAGTGCCTCTACTAGACCAAGGAAATATTGAAGATACGACTCGCTACCCGATTTGTAGAACTGTTAGCACGTACTCAAACCAAAATAAAATATACTGGGAAATTTACAAACGATTTTTTCAAAAATTAAGTTTAGTCGAAATTTAATAAATTCATATAAGAAACTTGCAAGAATATTCAATTATTAGTGTCCGACCGATGGACAGTTTTTGGTCGAAGCCGATTGTTTGACGCTTGTTATAACCTTCGGCCGAAGCCGAAAGTTCAAGCATACTTTCAAATCGTAGAAGACGGCCTAAATAGTATTCAGAACATTACCAATTCTTCAGTTTCATTTAGTTTTATGCGTAATGTAATTGAAAATAATTGTAAATATAAATATAAAATATATGATTCTCGTGACAAAGATACAATTTCAAAAAACTGTTTAAATATAAGAGGTTGTACGCAAGAAATGTGCTCACATAATACTGAACTTCGTGTAACTGATAGTAAATTTTAAAGGCAGTAATAAAATGATAATAAACAGCGCATAAGTTAACTATTAATCTATAAAACACGAACGAAAATAGTTTAGAGAGGCTCAATGTAAAAATAAAGCATAGCTCAAGTTTTACTGTGTTTTATATAATGTAAAGTGCTTTCGTGAATATGCATTTATTTATTTAGATATTACAATGAACAGATAAAATCCATTTTTTAATTAGTATATAAAAATTTATATTAGAAAGTTGAAAGACTCGCTATTAATGTCCGTTTAAAAGATGAAAAAGAAGAGGACCAAGTTGAAGTGATTCATGGTGCCGCTTCATTCTATGTAAAGGTGAGTTAAAATTTACAGCTAATCCGGCGATGGCCGGGTGAAAAAAGTTGGAATTCCTGGTGTTGCGGCAAGGAACACGCACGGTTATGTCTGCGACGGCAGGACACAAGATACGGCCGGTAAATATCTTGAAAAGGAAGCATTGATTCAGTAAAATTCTCCGGTGGAAGAGTGCAGGAAGATTTAGCATTCTTAGCCTATCAGGATACTACGAGTACGGCAAATTGAATTTAAAAAGCAGACACCGGGTAAATTTTCTTTGGACAGACTCGAGCAACACTCGATCGCAAGCATGGTAAGGCGACCATACAACCGAAGCGTTTTCGAAAATATTTCTGCCTAAAGCTTGATATAGAATTAAGGAACTATCAATAGAAGACAAGTGTTGGGAAGTTTGGAGAACAAAACCAGACATGCGGGATGCACGATTAACTATATCCGAATAATGAATATTAAAGCGAAGTCTTTCATCGAAAGGAACTCCAAGGTCTTTGATAGTGTTTACTCTTATCAATGCTTTGTTATTAATATGATAGATAGTATTTAAAGATATTTTTCTCAGGGAATAACACATCATGAAGCATTTATTAACATTAAGCGTTAGACCATTATCAGAACACCAGTCATTCAAGATGTCAATGCTAGCTTGTAGATTGAGGCAGTCATTGTAGTTTTTTATAGAAGAAAATAGTTTAAGATCGTCAGCGTATAAGAGACATTCACAAGAAAAACGAAAGGGCAAATCATTTATGAAAAAGAGAAAGAGAACCGGTCCTAGTATGGAGCCTTGAGGAACATCTGAATTGGGAGAAAATGGAGATGAAGTACAGCCATTGAAAACTACACGGCAGCTTCGATCTGTGAGATAAGAGAATATCCAATCTAATAGAAAGTCTGGAAAGCCAAGCTTATCTAATTTACTCAGCAGGACATTATGAGGCACAGTATTAAATGCTTTGGAGAAATCAGTGTAAATGGCATGGACGTCTAGTTTAGCCTCGAAAGACTTTGCAACGAAATTCGTGAACCATGCTGCTCTTTTGCAATCAGATGCCCAAAATTATAGAGGATGAAACTATGAATATGTTTTTCCAGCAGTTTGGAGCAAGTCGAGAGTAGGGAAATTGGTCGGTAGTTAGCTGCTATATTAGTGGGGCCATCTTTGTGGATTGGGACAAGCAAAGGATCTTTCCAGTAGTATAGAAATATGCATTCAGTGATGCTTTTATTAAAGATTATACTGAGTGGGAGGCTAATAACACCCTTAGTTTGACGTAGAAAAAGGGTAGGAAGACCATCTGGACCAGATTCTACATTAGGGTCTAGAGTTTTGATAAGTGAGTCAACTAGATGTGTTGAAGTTAGGGGCGGTGAGATGACAGAGGGGGTATTGTGGCTAAGTCTTGCGTTGGAATTAGCAGGCAGTTTAGTTGAAGAGAAAATGGACTGGAATTGTTGTGCAAGTAGGTTACAGCAGGTTTGGGAAAGGTTGGCATGGGAAGTGCCAAGATACATGGAGGCCGAAGGGGTTGAGCGAGAGCCACGAAGACGAGCCTGATTTATTTTAACTTTCGTCAACTTACTTGTTTATATTGAGCTAAGTCATATTGGGTATTATTTCGTTTATACCTAAGTCGGTAAGATTCTTGTAGACGAAGCAAACGATGAATTTCAGTAGTGAACCAGATTGGGCCAACAGAAGGAGTAGGAGAAGATACAGGAACGTATTGAGGTAAAGTTATCTTAAGGATGCTGTAAAATCGTTCAATAGCAGTATCGCAGGATAGATGCAATAGTTCACGCTCCCAGTCAATATTTCCTAGTGCCATGATAAGGTCTGGATAGTTCGCTTTATGGAAATTAAATTTAGGAGCTTTGAATAATTAAGTGACTTTCCTAGTAGGAATATCGATGTCAACTTCTAAGGGAGGCTGATGGGTATCAACTTTAACGTATACGTTTGCTAATTCAACTTTATTTTTTAAGATGCCGCCGTTTGAAAAAGACTAATTCTAGAAAAATAGTTTGTAACTGGTCTCGCTGATTAAATTTTTAAAATATTCATAAGAAAATTAAAATTAATCTGTATGGTTCTTATATCTTCGTTTCATTTTGTTGTTATTCGTATCAATACATAGAGCGATACCAAAGCTTCAAGACTCGATAGTTCGATTATCGAAAAAAATAACGATATATTCGTTTTAACTTTCCAGTAAATAGGAAGTTCTTGAAATCGCCCCGGAAATTGAAATTGAAATTTTCAGCATATCTTTACGTTCAAAGGTCTTCAGAGTATATTTAAAGTGTTTTTAGAAAAAAGTTTGTATGTGTGTGTACGCACGTATGTTCGTGGAGAGTTTTTTCTACAAGCGTGACTTACGTAGACGAAGGCGTATCGACTTCGTTGTGGCGTCAATTGAAGCGTTTTCGCAATTAGAAAGCTTGCGTTGAAAGGTCAGTTGCTGTATAGATTTCTATCTAAACAAAAATAAAAGTTTTTCAGGATTTGAAAATATATTCATATGGTATTTTTTCAAAGTTATAGCACTTTTGATAAGAATATATGTCTTTGTAGCTGTTAAATTTCACCGTCATTCTCAGATTGTGTTTACTTTATTTGCTTACCGGCCAATTACCATGTAAAGATTTGCACTCGTACAAAGTTTCGTAATAATGGAAATTTATTTCCGAAAACCGTATTCTGTGCTATAATTATTAATATAATTGATGGTACTCATAATCGTCCATTTGAGTAGCTCATACGCAATACAATGGAAAGATTCAATTCAATAAATTATACGTGGATACGTATTGAGCAAAATGCATCCAACACGAGCTTATACAGTGCGTACCGAGGCAGCTAACACTGCTGTAGAGGTTAGTGTGAACAATCTTATCGATTCGACGACGTTCTCAGCAAATCTGTCCGTCCACTATATGGAAAATTTTGAGGAAAAGAACTTGGACTAAAACCCTATAAGATTTAATCAGTGCAGCAATTAGAGCCATTGGACCATCGTGTGCGCCGTACGTTCGGTGAATGGACTGAGAATGAGTTGAAAGTTATAGTTATATTTTTACCGTCAAATCATTTTCAGCAATGAGGCTCGTTTCCGGCTTAATGGGTTCGTAAATTGGCGAAACTGCCTTTTTTGGTGTAAGGATAATCATCAAGGTATTTTAGAAGCAAATCTGAAAACGAAACCAACTTTACCATTAATGGAGATCGCTACCGACAAATGATTTGTTATTTATTGATTCGCAACATCAATGTCAATCGGCTGAGAGACATATTGTTCCAACAGGATGGCGCAACATGCCATACACTGCGTGAAACCATGAATTTATTGGGCCGAACCTTTGGTGAACGAATTATCTCAAGAAATGGGCCTGTGAACCGGCCGCCCAGATCATGTGGTTTGATTCGGTTGGACTAATTTTTGTAAAAGTGGGTCAAGTCGTCAAGTCACTTTAAATGCGTAAAGATAATGTGTTAAATTTTTGGGTTCATTTATTGCAAGAGTTCGTATGACTTCAGTTACTAATTCTTCACTCTTATCTAAGATTTTATATGTTTCATATATTATTTGACATCGAACTTTTACTGCGATGTGATACGTTGTTTTAAGACCAGCTTCAAAATAGGAATTGATCATTAGTGTTCGAAGGTAAAATGGTGTAAGAGTACAGATACAATGGTAGCCAATACATTTTAAAATCATATGCTTTAAAAAGCTTTCATCAAATAAAAAACCGTGACTTTTGATAGTTTATCAGTTAAGTTTTTATGGGCTCGCCAGATTTCAATTACTTCTTTCCTCATCTTTAGTAATATTTTATATTTTCGAACAAATAATTAAACCGCGATTGTTTGCTGCCGATAAAATGTTTTTTTTTCAAGATCGACTGCCAAATCTGAAAGTCTTTTTAATAATACATGTTTAAATAATACAGATTCAATGTCTATGCAGCACACACGGATATTCCGTTCGCAACTATCCAAACTAGTTCAGTTGGCGTAGAAACAAAAACTGCTTTTAATAAACATGAAATTTCGCCAACATTTTCGCTATCACCCTCTTGTCTTGCACATTGATTTCCTTTTTGCTTTCTGCTAAAATAGCTGTCTGCTGAACCCAGCTGATATGAGATATCATCAGGACTGGAACGTCTGAAACAAGGAATCCGAATGACATGTTGAAATATAGCTGATTGACTATAGCCCGTAATAGAATTAAACATTTTGGACGAAAAAAAACAAAATGATGGACTTTTTAATTTTTTGACTTCGTTTTTGCAAAAAAAATTGTCTAATAAAATAGTTAAAAATTTATAAAAAAATTCTGAACCAAGTAGAAGCTAGACATGTGTTAAAAACTCAATAAAAATTTCAGCTCGATCGGTAATACATATTTTTCAAAATCGTGTTAACAAGGTCGAAAAACATTGTTTCGAGAAAAACATGTTTAAAGCTGAAACACATGCATACGAGTATATATATATATATATATATATATATATATATATATATATATATATTTCTCGGCTTTGCTGACCAAAATAAAATTTTGAACACTATTTCTACATAGTTATAGTATCTTAAAATCCTGTATTTCGAAAATCGATGTTGTGATAAAATAGACCCGGGGGCAGTCTTAAATCAATGGACACTCCCTAAGAAAATAAGATTAATATTAACTGATTCCACTTTGCAACGAGTTCTCAACAGTATTATTATTATTTAAAGTATTTTTATTTGCATTATTATCATTGTATTTAATATTTTTAATATTAGTTGTCTGTGAGGACCTCAAGGGTCATACCTTGCGGCTTGTTCTTGTTAACTTCCCAGTATGTGGGAAGTTCTTGTAATCGCCTCGAAAATCGAAATTGAAATTTTCAACATTTCTTTACGTTTTGAGGTCTATAGAGTATATATTAAGTGTATTTAGAAAGGGAGATGTATGTATGTACGTACGTATGTATATAAGTTCGTGGACAGTTTTTTTCTACGACCATAGCTCACGTAAACAAAATCCTATCGACTTCGTTAAGGTGTCAATCGAAGCGCCTTTGCAATTTTAAGAGCTGCTTAGTGTTTAGGACACTTCGGTCAAGGGGGGGGGGGTTGTTGTTGTTTCGCCCCTTTGAAGGTCATTTCTGTCATGCGTTTCTGTCGCGAACCAAACATACGCTTTGCATCGTTTAGGTGCCATTCGACGCGTATTAACATTTATGTGACTCTATCGAATTTTGAAAAAAATGTTGGAGCCGTTTTTTAATTTAAGGAAAAAAAGTGGAAAAAATTGGGGTTCTTTTCATAAACAATAAATTTTTAACCTGCTTTACGAGACCCAGTAATCAATGTTTATAAAATTTATATACTCCAAACAGTGTTTGTAAAAACTTCATCAAACCTTTTTGTCATGATTACAAAAAATATTAAATAAAAAATAATAAATGATTAACAGTCATTATGACCTTCAAGGCCATTTTTGTCATTCACTATATCTCACGAAATAGATATAATATTTCCATAATTAAGGTGTCAATGGACGTATATTAACATTTTTGTGATGTGTTTAACATTATAAAAAAATTGTTTCTGCCGTTTTGTAATTTAATAAAAGAAAATGCGAAAAATTAGGATTCTTTTCATAAAAAATATTTTTTTTGCCTGATTTGCACAGCACAGTAATACCAGTTTATAAAATTTAAACATTCTTATCAGTTTTTGAAGAGAAACCAGCAAAATTTTCTTTTATGATTATGAAAAAACCTAAAATAAAAATAAAAAATCATTCAGAGTAACCATTTAAAGAGGGTTCATACGAATGATATTACTCAATATCTTTTATTCTAAAAACGTTGTTGTAAATTCAATCAAAGTGTTATAATATTCGCATAGTTTGAGCAGATTTTTAATAGTTTTAAGAGTGTTTTAATTTTAATAAAAAAAACTGAAAATGACAAATAACGTAGAAAAGGCCCCCACCGATTGATCCGCGTGAATATTCAATCAAATCCACCAAAAACCTTATGTAATCAATGGACACTCCCGTAGATGATATGATTAAAATTAATTCATGACAATTACTGTTATGAGTACTATCATTATTATTATTCAAAGTAATATTATTTTCAAATTTATTATTTTGGTTAAATTTTTTTAATGTTTATGTAGATATTACTGGGAAGTTGACCGTGTGGACCTCAAGGGTCGCACCTCGCGGCTTGTTTTAATTTATATGCTTCTAGACATAAGTATTGATAGATCTTGGGTCCATTTAAAAAATATATTTAAGGCAACTAAATTCATTTTTGTTTATTTGTGGCATCCAATTTGACCCTTTTCCTATTCGTCAGCTAATCTACTATAACGAAATTCACACTATTGTTACCATAATATGGAGACTTGGCATTCATGTCCATTTGTCGTACATACGGCGTTCGTACGCAAGAATCTGCAGACATAATTACCCTGCATTTTGAGGGGTAAGAAACTGTTTTCATATTCGTCCCTGTCCCTGGAAAATTTCATTTCGCTTAGGGTACAATAACGAAGATCAACCAATACAATGTATTCAAAAGCGGGTTTTGCATATAACCCTAGATTGAGGCCATTTAATTTACATGTGTCGCCTTCGAACAGAGTAGTACCTTATGTAAGTAGCTGCGGATGGTGATTTTTGTGGCAGTCGTTTTTACATAATATAAATTCTGAACCTGAATTTTTTTTTAGTTGATTTGCATAAAGAAATTCATTTTGAAACTGGAATTTCAATACATAATTGGGAGTATCCAAAAAACATTTGTTTGAGAATATGTGTACGAATTTTGATTTTGTTTCACTCTTTCAATAATAATAATGTAAAAGAGGCATGATGCTGCCTTAATAAATTTTCATAAAGATATGAGCAATAAGTATTGCGAGTATGTGTATTGCTGAAAAATAGTCACACAAAATGTTAACCTTCATGAAATCTGGATAAACAATTTGTATATTACCTATGTACAAATTTTATAGTAAATCACGTATTTTTATCAGATCGAATATCGACACCACTAAAGCAGGCCAAACAATAGTTTTATTGTGAACAGCTATAATTCAAATTATATCGACTTCCCTCTTACTTGTGTCCGAAAAGGGCTTTATAACTTTTCGAAGTTGAAAAAGAAATTTCCAGTCAAATGCACACTAAATTGTGCATAGCATAAATAAGAGACAGTAGTCTTTTTTGCAGTTGCTGCTACTTCCAGCTGCGCTCGAACTAAAATTCAGTACAACGATGCTGCACCTCTCTACATATTGTTGCCCTTACATTGAAATAAGGGAAGGAATCCAGTATATGTAGTTGCCGGTAAGGGTGATGACGCTGATGCGTGCGTTTAGTAATCGTAGCCAAGGTTCATCCAACCCTATACCTTAACAAGACCACAGTGACGACGCTGAAGTCCCCTTGAGCTCTGGGTAAATGACAGTTAATTGATGAAGATTTCTATTGGCGACATGACAGGCTGTAAATTGGTTTGAAGATGATATTTATGTTCCGCTACGCTGAAAGGGCGTTGTTTGGAATTCCTTAGTAACTTTTCGACCACCATTGATTATGTGTTGCCCAAAAGTGTTAATGAACATTCAATTAATTCGTCAAGTTTTTGAAAATTTATATATATACATATGTATATGTACATATATATATATATATATATATATATATATATATATATATGTATACATATATATATATATATATACATATATATATATATATATATATATATATATATATATATATGTGTATATGTATATGTATTTACAGGGTGTCCAGAAATTGCCGCACAGGCTCCTCACCACGTGATTTTTTTGGACAATTTTAGGTAGAAAATTTTATAAATTTTTTTCTCGACTTCTTAGCCTTTTCGCTGCCACAGGCGTTTTAAAATTTTGAAAAAAATGCCGTTCTTAAATTAGTAAAAACGCAATATCTTCACAGTTATGAAAAATAAAACACTCAAACAAACAAGAAAACGCAGATAATAGTTTTTTGCGACTATTTGAAGCTATTTTGTGAATATGAAGTGAGCATCTTGCGACAGCGACAGTTCTCGAAAGTCGAAGAAATGTTTTTTTCTATACGAAAATTTTGCATTTTTCCTTATTTTCCTTTAATTTTCACGTTCATAATGCAAAATCTTTTTTCAAAAATTAAATCTCTGTTGTGTTATTGTTAAAAAGTTAAAACTTCATTTTACTCTAATTTATCAAACTTTCATTGTAAAAGGACTATAAATGCAAACAGTTTTTACCAAAAAATTGCGTCTAAAATAAAATTTGCGTTCTGAATTGAAGTATTCGGCTGTCCCCACACGAAAGTGCTTTCAATCACAATCTTTTGAATGAACAATAAAACAAATATGTATTTGAAATGTTTTTATTAAAATTATTTACAGCATATGTTCAAAGTGGCTTCCTTCCATTGTCAAGCAAGACCTGCTTCTCTTTTTTAAGCTCCGTATCGAACTTGACAACATCTCGCTTGTGATTTCAGCGGCGGCATTGGTAATTTTCGAAGAAAGTTGTTCCATGGTGTCAGGAGCCTTCTTGTAAACAATTTCTTTTAAATGTCCCCACAGAAAATAATCTAACGGGTTTAAATCCGGAGATCTTGCAGGCCACCGCACGGGACCAAAACGCCCTAGCCAGCGATCCTGGAATTCTTGGTGCAGCAAAGTTGTAACTTCTCCGAAATTATGTGGAAACCACATCATGTTGAAACCACATCCTCCTTCTACTTGAAAGGGTAGGTTCTCCAATAATGTTGGTAATACATTCTCCAAAAAATGTTTGTAGCCTTGGCCAGTTAAGCGGTTCTGGAGAATATATGGCCCTATAAGTTGATCTCCAATAATACCTGCCCAAACGTTAAGTCTTCATCGAACTTGGTGATGTCCTTCACGTAGCATATACGGATTGGCTTCGCTCCACCAATGGGAGTTGTGGCAGTTGAATATTCCTTCCTGGGTAAAGAGGCATTCGTCCGTAAACAATATTTTTCATCAAAGTTCGGGCTTCGTAGAATTTTTCTCTGTAGCCATTCACAAAAATCCACTCGCTTTGCGTAATCCTCTGTACGTAATTTTTGCACCTTCGAAAAGTGGTAAGGGCGTAAATTTAAACTACGCAAAATGATTTGCACTGTTGACTTTCTAAGCCCCAATTCTCTTGCTATTCCCCTTGTGCTGCAAGTTGGGTCTTGCACAACGAAATTGAATACGGCTTCTTCGACGGCAGGTGTTCTTGAAGACCTAGGTCGGCCCACGTCCGATCGCGCACCTTGAGCAAGTCTCCCTGTTTCTCTTCCCCGAATTTCAAGCCTCCGGAAGACGTTGGCACCTGGATGTCGTCTGTTAGGGAATCGTCTTCTATACTCGAAGGATGCACGCTGACTATTTGTTTCACATGCTCCAAGCACAAGAATCATGTCGAAGTATTCATTGGCTGAGTACTCCATTTCTGATCTTTAGTAGCCAATCAATAAAAACTGTTAAATAACTTTACAAAAAGGTATTTGTCTCGTAAAATACTGCTTTCTACTTGTTATCATTGTATGACGACCAAGCGTTGCCCCATCCTAATTTATGGATGTGAATTTTCTAGCCCATAAGTGTTGACTGATTATATCCGAATGTAAATGCTTTCAAATCAATTAAAAACTAATTTTCAAAGGTTTTATGACTGCTTATAATCAGCTCAAGCACTAATTAATCCCAAACACCGTTTACCAGAGTTGTCTGTGAAGGTTCTACCTGCTCGGTTTTTGTTAGTAGGCATATTAGGCACATTTTTGTTTTAGAGTTTGCAGGCGTGTAACTATTAGAAATTGGCAAATAAGGATAAAATGATGTTTTAACTTTTTAACAATAACACAACAAAGATTTAATTTTTGAAAAAATATTTTGCATTATGCACGTGAAAATTAAAGGGAAATAAGGAAAAATGCAAAATTTTCGTATAGAAAAAAACATTTCTTCGATTTTCGAGAACTGTCGCTCCCAAGATGCTCACTTCATATTCACAAAATAGCTTCAAATACTCGCGGAAAACTATAATCCGCGTTTTATTGTTTGTTTGAGTGTTTTATCTTTCGTAACTGTGAAGATATTGCGTTTTTACTAATTTAAGAACGGCATTTTTTCTTCAAAATTTTAAAATGCCTGTGGCAGCTAAAGGGTTTAGAAATCGAAAAAATTTCATAATATTTTCTGCTTAAAATTGTCCAAAAAATCACGTGGTGAGGAGCCTGTTTGGCAATTTCTGGACACCCTGCATATATATATATGTATATATTATCAAGCGGTATATAATATATATATAGTCCCCAGCCAAATTATTAGGCGCACCTGAATTTTTTGAAGTTATCAGATTATAATTCTTATTAACACTAAGCACTTTGGTTCTTTCATTAATTTTTCGTTGAATATCAATTTTTCCATTTAATTAAATAAAAAAGTGCAACCATGAATTGAAAAATAACACGTATTTTGAAAAAAAAAATATTATTTTCATAAGTATGCACAAAAAGAAAACAAGCTGCGAGGTGCGACCCTATAGGTGCACACGGTCAATTTCCCAGTAATAACTACATACATATTAAAAATATTAAACACAAAAATATTTTTGAAAATAACACTACTTTAAATAATAATAACTAGCAGAACCCAGCACTCGAAATTCGAGTGGAATGATGATTTTATTATAATTGACTCTAGAAATTCGATCGAATAATCATCAATCTCAGTTAGAACCCTTATTTTCACGCTTCCACAAATTAAAGTTAAATTCAAAATTTTTTTTCCAACATTTGCTTAAAAACGTGTATTTAACTATTAAACCAGATGTACATTTCGTCTGGCACACCCAGACTTCTTCAGTGTATAACAAATTCCATAAGTTCTGTGTTTCTATTTTAATCCCTAACATACTCTACTTGTCTCTATAGTTTTCCTTATGTCTAACTCATTGACTTTGCTTACCTGTTTTATTACTTTAAGGTTTTCTATTTCTATCTTATGATTAGTGTCTAACATATGTTTTGCTACCGATGATCGTACAGTATTAATCCTTCCCCTTCTGGCTAATGCTGCCTCTTTCATGTGTTCCTCGAATCTCGTGATCGCAAACCTCTTTGTCTGCCCAATGTAGATATGCTGGCAATTCCCGCGCGTAATCTGGTATATGCCACTTTTTTCTCCTCCTTCCAGTTTGTCTTTTTCCGTCGATATGCTATTTTTTAGTTGAATACCGCTCTTTGGTACCACTTCGATGTTGTATTTTTTTAAACATGCATTTCAAGTCCCTGTGCATTTTGGAAAAAGGTTTTTGAATTTAACTTAAATCATCAATCAATATAATAAAACGGCAAGCTAAATTTGTTTTTCTATTGTGATTAAATAATGTTTATGAATTTTAATAACGTTTAAAAATCATTATTCAATTATTGGCGCTTCAAATCGTTTCAAACGTATAACAATGCTAAGCGTTTTGCGCATGTCATCATTCGATTTTCACATTCTTGAGATCTACCAAACCGGTTTGTGTAAATAATGTTAAGAAAATCAAACATCGTTTTTAAATCTTGAAAGTTTTCTTCAACTGAAAACGCTTTTTCGTGGAATGTTAGACGACCTTCAGCAAAACAAACTAAAAAAATATGACCAAATAGTGATGAAATGTGCGCATCCATTTACATAATGAACGGCGACGCTAAAAACAATACAACCGAATGGTCCATAGAGAGAAAGCTATCACACAACACCGAACCAGTGAACGGTCAAAAACAATACACATGAACGGTGTAAAGCTGTAAAGTGAGAATGAAAATATTTCTAAATGTGGTGAAATTTAATGATTTAATTAGCTTCCAGAAAAGAAACTAATCCACTTGGAACAGTCCTAGATACGAACCTGGGACGCCCGCGGCAAAGCACCACCGCATAGAAGATAGCGGTTTCTATTTTGGTAGCGAAGGTTAGTATACCATTCGTATTTATCGCTGTGTAAACGTTCAACGTTGTGTATGTATTAGTAAGAAAATCTATTTTCTATTTTTTTTCTATATTTTCCAAACAGATTTTCAAAAAAAAATACAATTGTGCACATCTACAGGATATTCTCTTTCCATTGATGTATTTTTTATGAAAATCGGTCCAGAAACAACTGCTAAAATGGTACCACAAAATTCATGTTAGCCGTTTAATTATATAGATGAATGATAATAATTAATAATTAAAATGAGTTAATATCAATCATATCAACTTCTGGAGCGTCTATTGATTACGTAAGGCTTTTGGTGTATGGGGACAGATTGATTTGATTGAATATTCACGCGAATCAATCGTAGGGGGCAGGCTACAAGCCTTTTTTACGTTATTTGCTATTTTTGTATTGATGCTCTACGGACAAAAGAGCGCTAGCAAAAATGAATGCAGTTGTGAATAGTTGCGGTCAAAATTGTCAGCACTTCGTCATAATCACTGAATTTGAATTCTCTTCACGATTTTACATCAATGAGACTAACATTTTTTTCTTATTTTCTGTGGGTCTTGAGTAACATTGAACATAAAACAGAGGACTGCAATTCTAACACCCAAAAATGTGCAAATTGCTTAAAAACCGGCAAAGTGTTAAACATATGCCATAGAGCCGATTCCACTAAATGCCTAGAATACATAAGGCGACTTACATTATCAAGGAGAAATATAAATTACAACAAGATCTAAGATGAATAGTACACTTAACATACTATATGCAAATCTTCGATGCTTATGTCAAAAAATAGAAGATATTGAAATTTACGTGGAGGATCACAAGGAAGTTGATGTCATGTTATTCTGCGAAATATTGCTGTACGATTCAGAGATTAATTACTACCAAATTAATGGATACAAAGCTGTTTTCTGCTGCAGAAATGATAACAGAGGCGGTGAAACCGCAATTTATGTTAAAAATGGTCTGCAATATAAAGTAAAATATAAAAACATAAATTTTTCGACAACAATAATCGAGATACAAACAGACAAACAAATTCTAATTATAGAAACCTTTCACAAATCTTCGGAGACTTTTTCGACATTCATTGAACATATAGATGACTTATACTCTAGGCACAAATCACTTATAACAGTAGCAGATATCAACATTAATCTACCAGACGATGATACACAATACAGAACATACATGGATACTCTTACAGCCAATAATTCTGAAGTATTTAACACAAAAACACCGACGAGGTTCATCTCAGGTACAATCGTAGGCCATATAACTACAAATAGCCAGACGATTAAACGCAGCACCAACTACATTTTTGAAGACTTGCCACGGTTAGACTAGACTACATAACACGTTTAACAATTAAAACACATACAATGACCAAAGTAAAACAAAGTTTGAAATACATAACTTACCTCAGAAAAGACAAATTCATTGGCCGGGATAATACAAGAAGCTAAAGATTCTGCCACGTTTACTAAATCCATCAGGACAAGGAATGTAACGTGGATTAATGAAAAAGTTATTACTGCCTCATAGAAAAAACATAAAGCATATAAACTGTTAATTAAGGATCCATACAGTCCTACAAAACAAAAATAATATAAAATGGTAAAAAACGAATGTAATAAAATAATAAAAGAAGTGAAGCAACACTATTACACCATAAAGCTTGAGAAAAGCTCAAAAAAACATAGCCAAATCTGGAATCTAGTTGACGGTGTTCTAAGGAAAGGCGAAAAAAGTAAGATACACAATATCGAAAAACTATCTTTCTCCAAAAAGATGATCACTGAACCGAAGGAAATCGCCAACTGCCTTAATCACCATTTCTCTAAAATAGGTCATGAAATAGTAACGAAAGTGCCTATGATACGAACATCATCATCTCGAAAAACATCCCCAATCCCTTCTTTTCATTTAAGAACCACCAATAAAAAAGAAATAATTGAAACTATTAATTCTCTACGAAACCAAACTGTACCAGGTCCTGATGGTATCTCCGTTGATAACCTCGAATTAATCAAAGAAAATATTGCTGATACTTTCGCGAAATTAATAAATAAATGTATTAGGCAGGGAAGATTCCCGGAATACTTAAAAATCTCTGCAGTTATACCGATTTTCAAAGGAGGTGATGAAACTGACCCAAACAATTACAGAACAATCTCACTCTTGAATTTCTTATGTAAAATCCTCGAAAAAATTGTAGATTCTCGAATCAAAGAATTCTTATTGCAAAACGAAATCTTGGATAGAAACAAGTACGGATTCCAGGCAGGGAAAGGCACAACAGATACCATTCCTGATGTAATTAGATTTGTAAATGAATATTGGATAAGGGCCACTACGTTGCAGCAGTTTTCGTGGACGTAAAGAAAGCCCTCGACACAGTTACACATGAAACTTTAATCAACAAACAGGCTCGGTGAATATGGAATTGTTCGAAAAGCAAATAAATTTATACGCAGTTATCTGACGGGTAGATTTCAAAATACACTAATGGGAGGTGTCAAAAGCAAAACTGCTAAAATTAGCAAAGGTGTTCCGCAGGGCTCGATCCTAGGACCAACGCTATTTCTTCTTTATATCAACTCCATAAAAAAAGCAGACCTTGTTGCGAAAGTGGTTATGTACGCAGATGACACTGTGCTCGTATACTCAGGTAAAACTAGTCTCGAAATTGAACAAAAAGTAAATACTGATCTGGACAAGTATTGGTATTGGCTTCTTCAAAGTAGATTGGCAATAAATGCGGGAAAGACAAAATATATTATTTTCAAACAAAAGAACAAGACTGACATACAACACGTAAAAATGAATGACACAAGCCTCCAGAGAGTAGAACAAATAAAATATTTAGGACTTCTAATGGACGAGAAACTAACATGGACTCCACACATAAATGATTTAAGGAAAAAACTGGCTGTCTTCATTGGTCTTCTACGTCGCTTCTACTTCTTTTCAAACAAACAAAAAATACAAATTATGTATGCGCATCTCCTTTACAAAATTTCCTACGGCATCTTGAATTGGAGCCAAACCTCTAAAGGTAACCTCATGATCATCTCCAGATTAGTAACCAAGGCGTGTAAGATCATTTACAATCTCCATATGTCAACTCCAACGAATAAAATATCTCCTTCAGGACCAACTTTCGAAGTAAGTTACAAGTACAATCAGCTCCACTAAAGTCAAAACCAAACATGTAATCAACAGGAAATAATTCATAAACGTATAGTCTGAACTATTAATCTAACTAAAAGGACACTAAAACTTACAGATTTGGTACTATCCCTTATACCGATTCTTATCGTCTGGCAAGTACTTTGTCTTAAAATTTTAATTACGGAGAATTAGTAAATTTTGATGGAGAGAGTGATTGAAGGAAACGGAGGTGGTTTAAGTCAGTAGAAATTCGGCATGCCGAGAAGCAGGAGCTGATCGGTATCTTTTGAAGATTTCCACCTCGCAACGTTGAAAAAAAGAAGGTTCAATTGCATGTAAAAAGTAAAATGTATGTATTACAAATGATGGAGGAAATAATTGAAATCTTACGAACACTAAAGAATAAATCTACTAAAAATTACAATTTTTTATTTGATGAATGATTTTTAAAGCATTTGATCTTGCAAAGTATTGACTAAAAAACATTTTACCATTCAAAGCGTTGATTACCACACATGCAAATTGGATTGAATTTTTTTTTGGTTTTGAAAATTTAAGCAGTTTCCTTATTTAAGTTAAAACACTGTGAAAACTATTCAACATCTGCTCGAATTATGCAAATATTATAAAACTTTGATTGAATTTACAACAAAGTGTTTAGAATAAAAGATATAAGGTAATATAATTCGTATGAACCCTTTTTACATGGTAACTTTGAATCAGTTTTTTATTTTCAATCCTTTTTTTTTTAGATTCATGGCAAAAACTTTGCTGGTTTCTCTTCAAAAACTGATAGAAATGTATAAATTTTATAAACACTTATTACTGAGCCGTGCTAATCAGGTTAAAAATTTATCTTTTATGAAATTTTTTTTAGCATTTTCTTTTATTAAATTAAAAAGCAGCTCAAACATTTTTTTTAATAAAGTCAAACACATCACAAAAATGTCAATACACGTCGATTGACACCTTAATCGTGCAAATATTTTATCTGGTTCGTGAGACATAGTGAATGATAAAAATAACCTTGAAAATCATGATGACTTTTAATGATTTTTTTATTTTTTATTTAATTTTGTATGCAATCATGAGAAAAAGTTTCGCTTATTTTTTACAAAAATTGTTTGGAGTATATAAATTTTTTAAACATTGATTACTGTGTTTGGCAAATCAGGTTAAAAATTTATTGATATTGAAAAAAACCCTATTTTTTGTATTTTTTCAAATAAATTAAAAAACGACTATAGCGATTCTTTTAAAAATTTGATAGAATCACACAAATGTTAATACGCGTCGATTGACATCTCTATCATGCAAATCGCATGACAGAAATGATCTTCAAAAGGTCAAAACGACAACCCCCCTCCCCGCCAAGCAAAGTTTCCTAAATACAAATTAGCTCTTATGATTGCAATGACGCTTCGACTGCTCCCTCAACGAAGTTAATACGACTTTGTTTACGTGATTTATGCTCGTAGAAAAACTGCCTACGAAAGCACGTACGTACGTACATACACACACACGCATACATACTCCCTTCTAAAAACACTTGTTATATACTCTATAGACCTTAAAACGTAAAGAAATGTTGTAAATTTCAATTTCGATTTTCGAGGCGATTACAAGAACTTCTCATATATTTGAAAGTTAATAACAAACGTCCATTGAAAAACACTAAATTAACATTAAAATTTAATTTTCACTTGAATTCATGCGTCTAAGCTTTGCTTATCGAAATTAAACTGCAACGTATCGCGCAATCAGAGTCAGACAGTCATTTGAGATAAGAATGTTGTCGAACTACCGTTAATTCAACAATATATTATGTGACTAATGACAGATTAAATAAATGTATAGTTACAGTCAGCGCCATAATTATGCGCCCAGATTTTTTTAAAACCCAAAGTGCGCCTAATAATTTGGCCATATATATATATATATATATATATATATATATATTTATATATATATATATATATATATATATATATATATATATATTTGGCCATATTTATTTGCCACTTATGTAAACCTTAACAGCTTTAAGTTATTTTACATTCAAGTGAAATAAAAACACCAATTTGTGAAAATGGTAATCTTGATTAAAATAAATCAATATTTTGTCGAAAATTCAATGCGCATATACAATGCTGAATGCCGCAGCTCTGAAGCATCAAAGGAAACTAGAACTCAACGTGGAGCAGCTCGTCTTGAGTAAAATGTTATCTTTGATGAAGCTGAAAGAATACGTCATGGTGCTGGCATCGAAGATTAGCTTTAGGTATGATTAATTAGCATTTTTTCATTAAAAAAACTTTAAAAGCGTTTTTTTTCAAAACAATTTTTTTTATACGATGTTGTAGTTTTTAGAGGAATAACTGAACCAAACTTCACCAATTTTTTATCACATATTTTACACATAATGGGCTATCGAATCTTACAACTAGAAGTTATCAAAATATCAATTTTTCGGTATCAAATTACGCTAAAAGCATAATTTTTTCCCCAATTTTCGTCAAGCATGCCCCTTTTTGGAATTTTTGAATGAAAATTTATAATTATGTGTCGAATGATGTCCATTGTCATAGCAATTATGAAGCCGTTTGATTTTTCTGTTTCAAATAAGCCAGTTCCACAAAATCATCAACACCACAAATACGTGTATTTTCAAGACATTCTTTTTGAAGCCGCTTTTTGTAGAAAATTATTTTACACAAAATGTCGGCATTCTTCTAGCCATATAAATATGCATATTATACGGTGACAATGATGCTGAAGCGAGTCTGAAACAAAAAATCCGAAAAAGGTTTCATTTGAAAAGCCAGTCAGGCTATCGTTTGAACCAAAATTATCAAGTTATATACAATAATAACACTGCATTTTTATCACGTAAAATAGCTAAGCTATAATAAATTGGCAACTCTTTCATTAACTTATTCGTGCGGTTTTTAGAGCAGGATATTATCTTTTTAGGTTGCACTTTCGTTTTTTCCTGATTTTTTTCTCCTTCAGCTTTATTTTTTGTCTTTTTTCTTTTGGGTCAGAGCTTTTTCACCGTCCGCAGCGCGTTTATATCGCCTTTTTTCACATGTAACACACACTCTAACTTTTTCACAGTGAACTCTTCACCGTAGTGATGAACATCGAGCAACATTTTGAACGTTTTGAAGTCACCGTCTCCGATGGCATGTTAAATAGTTCTTTAAATCGAAAAAAAGATCCGTAACACTATCAACCTCCATTTTGCCGGCACTGTTTTCGTGGTTTTTATCTTTATGGTTATCATACCAAACATTATACTATACTATCATACCAAACATTATACCCAAACATTATACACTGTATTTGTTTTTCCTTTTCAACGCGTACCAACCATTGCAATAACTTGTACGCGCAGCAACATCCAAAACTTTCCCGCTATATATTCGCATCAAAGAAACGATGCCAACGAAAGAAGTGAAGCCTTTTTTTGACCATGACTCATCGCCGGAAACGAATAAAATATTTTCCGATTTTCTATTTCTGACGTTCAAGCGCTTCTCTTCATCGATAGCTCGTCACGAAGATACACCAAAAGCACTTTTTGTTGTGACGGTAATGTGTTCTACTATTTTATAATAAGTTTTGTAATTAAAAATATTTCCCAAAGATATCGAATCACGAAACAAATATATGCCTTGTAGTTAAATTCCCAGCAGTCCCTTTTCAAAAACAAATTTACGGTTTACTTCGTAACCTGTTCCGATCGTAGGACAGGAATTTATGTTTTTATCGCCACATTTAACACAGTATACACATAATTTAAGAAGTCTTCCTATGGCCGCCATTTTTTGTAATATTTTATGTTTCATAAACACACTTACAAAATTTCAAAACAATACTTTATTCTTTCTATTGAAAAAAACTTTTTTTTTTTAATTTTTATGTAGGAAGGTCTCGTTGTCCGTATTGACTGAATGATACGTTACCATTACAAATTTTACACTTCACGTATTGTTGTTATGGTAAAAAAAACTGAACAAATATTTAAAATGCAAATATTGATAAGTTTTCACACTTTACATCAAATGAACTATCTTCTAAATGTTTAAGTTTTTCGACCGATTTGTTAGTTTAATCAGTGATAACTTCCCTACAAAATTTCACTATTTTGGTAAATATGCATGTGTCGGCTTACTTTTGGGTTCTTTTTGATTCGTTTTTATTGACAAAAATAACGAAACGCACAATATAAGGGATAATTTTATTCGAAAATTCAAAACTAATCTTCAAAATATCGAGTAGACAAAATTATGGATCTTTCTAAAATTTCAATGCTATATTTTTGAGAATATTTACTATCGAAATAAGTGAATAAAAAATCGATTTTTGACATGTATAACGCCTTTACCCCCGTAAGAACAGCATTTATTCTTTTTGGTAAGCTTGACACCAAGCGTAGACATTCTTGAAGAGTAATGGCCTGCCACTCCTGAATTAAAACATTTTTTTTGCGATCTAAGGCTCGATAGAGTGCTCCCTAATTCAGTAATCCCTAAATATTTAATTTTTATAATTCACGTTAAAAATATGGAAAATTTGATAAAAAGAAACAAATTTACTTGAAAACTATTTACGCGCGTTTTTTAAAGAAATCGAAATTAGCAATTTATTGATCTCCGTAATAGATAAACTCGAAGCGCGATGTTCTTGCCCACATTGAAAAAAACTTTCAGAGCCTGGCGAGCTAGTTGGCGCATATACGGGGAGCTATTTTTTTTATTATCTAAGATAAATTACAAATAGGACTAAATATTCCCATAAATAGTAATCTGAAAAATTGGTTGTGCACCAGAATAAAGCGCAAAACAATTAGGCTTCTCTTTACACCATTTCTAGTTCTTTTTGGAAAAACTGTGTGAAAGCTACTCCATTCTGATAATAAACTATTGATCTCAAAAATAAATTACTTGAAATGAAGGTTCTAGCTCTAGCGTTTAAAGGTAAAAAATCTAAATAAAAATAAACATTCGGTAAGTATTGTATCTTTTTTTATATTATAATGTGTTATTTGTTTGATTCTATTTACGAAAAATGTTTTTTAGACTTCGAACAGCGTCTTACCGAAAATGAAGGATTCTCTTCTGGAAACAAAAAAAAAACGGCTTGGATCGAATTAATATCACTAGTCGTAAAGCGAAGGCTAAAAAAAATTAAAATTAATATTGAAGAATTTTATGTCAGTAATAGTGCAAAAGACCTTTCAAAGGGAGATATCTTAACGGTTCTGTGATATATCAGCACGACAAGTTTTGTAAAACAAGCATTTTTAAAATTCTATACCAGACATTTTGCAGATAACATCCTTGGTATTGTGTTACTCACAAAATTACCAATCGCTGAGATGGTTAAAGTTTTGTTTAAGGGTTTTTTTCGGTTACAATTTTTGGTAAAAATCAGAACAGCACGCAGAGATGCTAGTCAGGAGCTGTATGAAAAAGAGGAAGAAATTTTGTATGGCCCAGGCATAGCAGAGTAAAGGTATATAACGTTTAAAAAACATCGTAAAATAATTAAATGTTTTTTTTAAGCTGGCGGACACGATTTATAAAAACATTCTCAACCGATCACGATGATTTTTTAATATTTTGTTGAACACATGTATGGCTATAGTTGGAAGTGGAATCATTATGATCAGTATCAAATTTTTCGATTTCACTCAATTTTCCACCCTCAAAAATCGAAAAAAATGGCCGCCGTTTTGTTATTTTTTAATGAAGAAAAAATCATCCCGGTATGCACTTAAACAAGAATTAATTTGGCGTTTTTTCCAGATGTTCTAGTCACCTGAAATAACGTGCGCCATTTTTTTTTTAAAAAACTGTTATGGGCGAAAAAAACAATAAAAAAATTTAAAAAAATATTTTTGTATACTCAAAGTATCAATTAACATATGTACACAATTTCAAAATGATACCTTTTTTATATTGAAAAAATATTCGGAGTTTTTTTATTTGACCACTGGAAGACCATTTCTGTCGTGCACTTTAAGCTGTCATTCGAAGCGTATTGACATTTTTGTGATTCTATTAATTTTTCAAAAAAAATGTTGAAGCTGTTTTTTAATTTATTAAAAATTGAGCAAAAAATGATTGCCTTTTTCATAAAAAATAAATTTTTAACCTGATTTGCACAACACAATAATCAATGTTCATAAAATATATATAATTTTGCAGGTGTTTCTACAAAAACTGTTTAGTTTTTGTAAAAACACCTGCAAAATTTTTTGATGGTGACAAAATGAATTAAATTAAAAATAAAGTCACCATGACTTTCAAGGACATTCCTGTCATGCGCTACATCTCGCGAACCAAACGTAAAATTTCCATCATAAAGGTATAAATCGATGCGTATTATCTTTTGTATGATTCATTGGAATTTATAAAAAAAATGTCGGAGCCGTTTTTGAATTGAATAAAAAAATGGCAAAAATTAAGGCGTCTTTTCCTAAAAAACAAATCTTTAAACTGTTTTGTAGTCAATACTTTGCAAGATCATATGCTTTAAAAAGTTGTAATTTTTAGTAGTTTAGAATATTGAATCACTCCCCCTCCCCTCCAAATCCTTACGTAATCAACGGAAGCTACCGTAGATGAAACGATTAATGTTAGCTCATTCCAATTACTGTTATGAGTACCTCTCATTATTATTATTTAAAGTAGAATTATTTTTGTGTTTAATATTTTTAATATTTATGTAGACATTACTGGGAAGTTAACCGTGTGGTCGCACCTTGCGGATTGTTTTTGTTTAACTTAGAAATGAAAATTAAGAGCGTGGCGCTCGTACTTTTCTTATCATGCACGAAAACAAATTTAGCGTTCCTATATTTGCTTTCCAGCACTAGTGTTGATATTTACATATATGTATATATACAAACGTTTTAAATTAAAAATTTCTACACAGATATAAAAGCCATGAAGTGGTTTTTGGACAGAGTTTTATTTTCGAATCAATCCAATGTAAGCTAATATTTACTTTATAATTTTTTTTTTTGCAAAATATGGTTTGTATGAGTCGGAAACTTATAAACTGTTTATAAATCTTTTTACCACTGAACCGGGCCGGAGTTTTGAGCAAAAAGTAAGTTACTATTAAATTATTATTTAAAAAAAAAGAGTTTATTTTCTTTAGCAAATCATATTCAGGTGACGTATCAGATATTGGTTTTCTTCTTCGAAATGTCCTCTGAAAACAGTTCATTGGATTGCTATGAAACTTTTTACATACAATTAGTATAATATTCAAATAGTTCAATCAGTTGTCGGTTTGCCGGGCCGAATGATTCGTTGCAACAAAAAAGCGGTCCAAAATTCCATTTTTGAAAGCCATAATACAAAATGTGTACGAGTGTATTATGTCTGGTGAAATTTCACAGGCATTATGTTTTACAAAGCTTTTCTTTTATGAATCACTGCAAAAATGTAGAAAAGAAAAAAAAATATTTAGGGTAGCATATTCTACATGAATGGGCACGCATAATAGAAATTTGTATGCGCGAAGGATAATAGCCTCTCGATGCAGTACTGTTGTAACGACCATTTAGGTACTTCTTAGAGGCTTCGGGTTGAGGTTGAGTCAATGTAATAGCCGGCGGGAAGGTAACCTCTGGAGTCGTCGTACAAAAGGTACAAATCCGTGAACATCGATTATTGATGACGACAACAACGACGACTGATTTAATAGTTTTCAGTGCAAGTCAAGTGAAAATTTTCCGCGTTAGAAATTCGCCCTTTTTCGGTTCATAATATGCATTCGGCACCGTATGTCAATGCGAATCCAATTCGGGCTTTCATCATTATTATTATCAAGGTCCACATTGAAATTAATATATGTACATGTCTAGGTAGGGGAGACTTGGTTATGTCCGTACTGGATAGTAATGTTAAGTAATATCTCGGCAAGAGTGAAGGCCTAACGAATTTATTGTTGTTGTGGTACTTAACACACTCTCGTGTCATCAAGCCACCAGAACATTTAACACTGTACACTATTGCCTTTTTTTAACTACAAATTGAGTGCTTTTAAGGTCCGTTATGTTTGAATTTTTTTAATGATTTAGAGAGGCAGTAAAAAGTGTTTCCAGAAAACTATGGAAATAGGGCCGTCCATGCCTTGAATGATTAGCAAGTCTTAATTGTTTTTCAAACCTTGATGGCCTATTCGGTGACCAATGAATGCTTTTATTAACTTCCCAGTATATGGAAAGTTCTTGTAATCGCCTCGAAAATCGAAATTGAAATTTTCAACATTTCTTCACGTTTTGAGGTCTCTAGAGTATATATAAAGTGTTTTTAGAAAAGGAGATGTATGTGTATGTGTACGTACGTACGTACGCACGTTCGTGGACACTTTAATTTTTTTAATTTTTTTTTAATTTAAGAAAAAAAGTGCAAAAAATGACGTTTTTTCAATAAACAATAAATTTTTACCCTGATTTACGGAAGACAGTATTCAATTTTTATAAAATTTATATACTTTACGCAGTGCTTGTCAAAACAACATCAAAACTTTTTCTCATGATAACAAGAAACATTAAATTAAAAAAAAACATTAACAGTCATCATGATCTTCAAGGTCATTTCTTCCATTCACTATATCTCACAAACCAGATATAATATTTGCATCGTTAAGGAGTCAATCGACGTGTTTTAAAATATTTTTGATTATTTTAACATTATAAAAATCCGTTTCAGTGTTTTTTTTAATTTAATAGAAGAAAATGCGAAAACTTAGGGTTTTTTTCATAAAAAATATTTTTTTTCACCTGATTTGTACAACACAATAATAAATGTTAATAAAATTTATACATTCCTATCAGTTTTGAAGAGAAACCAGCAAAACTTTTTTCATGATTCTGAAAAAAATTCAATTAAAAATAAAAAATTATTCAAAGTTACCATATGAAAAGGGTTCTTCCGATTGATATTACCTTATATCTTTTATTCTAAAGACTTTGTTGTAAAGTCAATCAAAGTTTTAAAATGTTTGGATAATTTGAGCAGATTTTTAATAGTTTTTGCAGTCTTTTAATTTAAAAAAGCGGATTAAATTTTGAAAACCATCAAAATTTCCATCAAATTTGCATTTGTGGTAATCAATCATCATCACCCATCCACCACAAGCCTTACGTAATCAGTGGATGCTCCCGTAGATGATATCATTAATATTAACTCATTCCTGTTACTGCTATGAATACCTCTCATTATTATTATTTAAAGTAGTATTATTTTCAAAATTATTATTGTGTTTAATATTTTTAATGTTTATCTAGATATTACTGGGAAGATGACCGTGTGGACCTCAAGGGTCGCACTTCGCGTCTTGTTTATTTGACAGTTTTTAGCACTATGTTATTTGCTATCCGTAGTTTTCGTTTAGTGAAGACACTGAACAAAATAGTGCAAACACATCAGAATTTCAAGATGATATGTGTATTCAATATAAAACATTTGAAAATCGGACCGGTATTTTTGAACTATCTACTTTTCGTTGGCTGCTGGTATCGTTGGTCTCCACTTCTCCTGCTACAATTTTAGTCCAGTCAAATGCTAGTTCAACTGTGCATTTTGGGCTGGCAAGCAGATTACAGATTTTAACAGTGAGCTTAAGTTCAGTTTTCTGGGATCGCATGACCAATCCGCTGGGTATCATCTTGATAAGAAGAAAAAGGGAGACATCACCAAATCTCGAAAATCATTGCTCATATAACAAGCTCTATACAACAAACTTGTGAAGAATGGAATTAGCAGAAATTTGTGCATACATTATTTTCACGTGATATCAATAATGGAAAAGTAACAAGTTGAAAACGACACTCGAAATGGAGTGATCATCTTTCGAACGCCACAATTTCTTTGATATCACTTCCCAACAAACATTTTAGTCTTGGAAAAAGAAGCAATATTCTTATAAAGCTCGTATTACAGCTTCGAATAAGAAATATTAAGTATAAAATGATTATTAAGGTTATTTCTAAGAGTAGAGGCTTATAATGTCTTCTAATTTAGTAATTTTAAGACTTATATTGCGAAACACGTTTGGAATCTATTTTAAAACAATTTTTTCTGAAGCAGTTTTTAGTGTTGTTTGTTTTCTTCGCGGTACTTTGGCGGAAGCTATTAAGTCCTGAAGTGGGAAAAGTCACGGGAAAAACGCATTTTTGGCCAAATAATCGGCTTTTCATGGCAAACCCCCTAGTGTAATACTCACGCCGCATTTTTGAAGGCAGGCAGATTATTTCACAATGTGTAGTAGGTCTCACTATGAAGTTAAGTTGAAGTTTCTGGAATTGCGGCTCTGGGCGCCATTTTGAAAGGAAGAAAAACAGGACATTTTCGTATCTCGGAAACCGTGACTCCCATTCAAAAGCTGAGTACAAAAAACTTGTATAAAATTAAATTTGCAGCAACTTGTGCATACATTGCTTTCATGTAGTATCAATAATAAAAAAAATACAAGCCAAAAACGACACCCGAAAAGAGTCATCTTTCGAGCAACACAGCTTTCGTTTTCCGTTTTACCGCGACAAACATCCAGTGGTTATTTTAAGACAATATTGTTACAAACTGTTTGCGGCATTGTTTGTTTTAATCACTTTACACTGGCAGAAGTTATTGCGATCCGGAAGAGGGTAAAACGGAATGAAGTATCCCTCTTAGATACGGGAAACATCAACCATTGGTGCTGAAAGCGGTGGAAATCTTATTGTCAAGATATAAACCCAATTATTAAAATTTATTGAAAAATTATTATGCTGCAATACTTTTCTCATCAATTAGCTTTTAATTTCTGTTTTATGTACTAGCTAAGGAGGAACAAATAGTTGTACCTTACTCATTTGATTCCATTTCTCATGAATGGTTAGATTGTTTCATTTCTTCATGTTGTAGCATTTGGCAGGCAGTTGGGGATGCAAATTCAGTTATCGTTAGTTCAACTCTTGAATCTACTTCCCTTTTTGATTCCGCCATAATTGTCGCTGAGGACATAGACATTTTTGTTTTATTTTCTGCGCTTGGACGAAACAATTCCAACGTCTTCTTTTGAAAACCACAAAAACGGCAGTCACCTCACAAAATATATAATACCTTGTTGCGTGCCCCCACTATCACACTTCACTTTCAGCCGATCATCCTCCATGTGCCCCGCCAATTCGGACGCCACATGAAAGCTGATTGTCGAGAGGGGGCCCCGTCCCATTTACTACCGGAACGTAACTCGTCGCGTCCGTCTACCACAACAACCTTTTTCCAACTCTCCCACATACATCTCACTCCCGTCTCGAGTCTGATCATTTTTCTCGTCTTTTATGCCCATATATGGTAATCAGTAAATTTGTCCAATCAGATCCTCGCTCGATCACCTGAACTCACCACGACTAGAACAAAGAAAAACGCGTTTCTCACCTCTCGAATAAGACAGTGCGAGTGGTGGATTAGTAATTCAGATTTTAGTACTGCCAAGGCGATTATTTGACAGTGTAACGATGCAATTTAAATTGAATAACGTTTTGGTAGAAAATAAAAAAAAAGTGTAATAAAATGATCCTCAACAACCTCAAGCCTAGTGCGTTCGAAGTATGAAGGAAGAAATGAATGAAGCACTGCACTAGAAAAGGACCGCGCAGTACTTACAGCAATTGGTGAACGTTTTTTAATTGCTTTCTACGGAAGTGGTAAATTTGATGAATCTGTTGACGATTTTCGCAACAAGCGATTCACAACATCAATGGCAAAGAATAAATTAAATCTTTCTTCGCTTCCACCCACACGCAATTGCACACTCTTCAAACACTCATAAAACATCAAGTACAAGAATGAAGTATACAACGATCCATGTTCCTGGGGTTGAAAAAGAAAGTCGTTTTTGACCTATAACTTTTATATCATTGATACCACGTGACTAAGTCCTATAATCGCCACAAGAATTTATATTGAAATTTCCAACGTCCCTAAGTTTTAAGTTACTAGAACTTAGAAATTACTAACTTATGCTAAAGTTACTCAACACCATAGCATTCATGGCTAGCCATGTTGGGCGCCACCCTGGTTGATTGCTTTTTGCCGAGTTGGCTATGAGACACGAAGAGGACGCAGAATTGATTGATAGGTACAAGGATGATCCTACCGTTAACTATGATATTGCTTCGATGAAAACTGTTTTTAATTATCCAACCGTTCAACAATGAGTGGTTAGTATAATTTACATATCTAAATGAACGAACAATTTGCTGATTTCTAAAAATAAATGTTTTTGCAGGTGAACATTGCTTATTTACCTTAAACTAATTACATCCACAATTCTTTTTTCTCAAAAACGGGGGGAGAAGGGTGTTGCGGTCTAATATTTTAAGGATCGAATATTCTTGATGTCTTCTACTTATGTGCCAAATTTCATCCAAATCCGAGACGACGAGATCGGAGCCTCTCCTTGTTAGTGCGTTTTATTTGTCAACATATTTCACCGGACAATTCACCACAATTAAACCGAAAAATCGGAAAAAAAATTTGGCGTGCAAAGAACGGTTGAAAAAGGGAATTTTTTCAAACTTTTGCTCAATGCTCCACAATTTTGTTTTATTCAATTTTTCATAAACGGTGGTGAATTGTCACGAAAGAGACAGTAATCTTTAAACCTTTTTTTGAGTTTTCTGTTTCAGACTTGCAATGGTGATGCGATGAGGTACTTGGGTCAACTTTGGCGCCCTCTATAATTATATAATAGCTATATAATGAGAAATTCAAAAGACTCTCAAAAGATAAATGTATTGTAACAAAAAATTTGCATGTTTATATTTCATGAAGGAGTTGAAAAAAAAATTCATTAAAATTTGCTATTTCTTGGCCTTTATACCTTCAAGTCTTTAGAGTAGATCTAAATTATTTGAAAGAAGTAGTGTATGTATATATATATATACGTTCTTCCGAGTATGGTCATTTTTTCTACGAGCATTACTCACGTAATAAAAAGACTTTACTGAGGTCACAATTGATACGCATTTGCAATTTTCCCAGCTGATTAGATTTTGGGAAATTTCGGTCGTTTTTTTGACTCCTCCAAGCTCATTTCTGGCATGCATCATATTTTACGAACCCAACGTTCGATTTACGTCAACAAGGTGTCAATCGAAGCGTATAAGCATCGATAAGATCCTATCAAATTTTGAAAAAACGGAGTACATTTTTTAAATTGATAAAAAAATGTGCAAAATCAGGTTTTAATTTTAAAAAAAATAAGTTTTCATCTAAGTTGCGCTACATGTAATCAATGTTTATAAAATTAATACACTATAAACAATTTTACTAAGAACCACCATAAGTTTTTTTTCATAATTACAAAAGACTGTAGTACAAATAAAAACCTATTAACAGTCATTATGAATAACGGTTTGATACGGATAATATTACCTAATTTCTCTTATTCTAAAGACCTGATTGTCTTGTCAAACAAAACGTTTTAAGATTAGTGTGATTTGAGCAAATTATCAATAATTTTGGATCAACCAACTTTTATTTTATTGAAAAAATGATAAAATTTAAAAAAAAAGAGATTGAAATGTTGAAATTTTGAAACTAAATTCCACTTAATTTATGAAACTTATCAGAAAATAGTTTATTACATCTCCGTATAAAATATAACCATTATCCATCAGTGGCGAGGCGTTCATATAAGCCGATTCCCATCGGCTTCCCTTTCCAAATATGTTCCAAAAATGTCTAACACTTCAGTTTTATAAGGATATGAAGTGTTTATTTACTTGCATGCATCACTGTAAACATGCACAATCGTTCCACTTGATCTCAGTGTTTATTCCATCATACTCCATTCTCATCATTCTACACATCCTCATAGTTCCATAATAGCCAGCAAAGCGATCAACGTTGCAGCAAAGCTTTCCGAGTCTCGAATTCATCAATAATTGAAGGTGCCGTGGGCATTCAACTCCCGTTTGTTGGAATGACAGCTCGGTTTTCCTCAATAAGATATGGAAACAAATCAAAAAGCCGGTAGTGTTCCCGGCTTGCGAATCAGCTGTGAAAATTGATGCTAGAAAATCATTGGCTTACCCACAGTAATTTTTCACCCCTCGCCACTGTTATCCATAGGATTTACAGAATTATAAGCATGTGCCTGTTAATTGCTAGCGGAAAGAAACTGCAACATCAAACTAAGCAAACACGAAATTAAAAACATATTTATGTAATTTCTGGTGTAAAACAATACAATTGCCTGCAGTATGATGTTGTTTGTACATCTCATCACCACAAGTGGATATTACTACCTTTCTACTAACACTCTAGTTTCAAAATAATTTGTCACATCAACTCTAAGCTATTTATGTTTGTTGGCATCATTGAAGATAGAACCAAGAAACCGTAACAGCCGATGATACCACATAAGCGAAGTTGAAGCAGTTTTACTACATATTTTCACCTGAATCTAACAAACCCACATAAATTATTCTGGTGTCATATAGAATACTAAATAATACATGCAAAGCTCTTCATGGATGCTATAACTGGTGGGAATTAAATGTCAAATACGCCCACGCAATGACGCAACAGCAGCCAATCAAAAACCAAGCTGACCATTGACATGTGTTGAAGACGGCGCCTAGCACCTAAACGTCAAAACGCAATCAGCGATGCTCATGCCACCTATGGTCGGCGCAACACTGAAATGAAGTGGGTTCACTAAACTTCGTTGAATTTCAATCTAGTTAGAGCTTTAATTAGTTTTTATCATGTTGACGTTATCAATCATTGACTATTTCATTTTCACCGAGTTTAATTTATTTTCTGCACTACAAAATTTTGCAAAAGAATAAAGCGTAAAGATTGTCTAACTCTATTATTTAATGTAAAAGCGTGCTTATTGTGCATGTAAATGTGGACAATTTATACGTGATACATATTTATATATTTCATCATTATGCAAAGTTACTTCCTGAAAAAGCATTATCTTCCGCTTACCTATACAAAACTCCAAAGTTCATTACTCGTAACTTAACAGGGATGTGAATTTAGGATGTGTTCATATGTTGGTCTAAACTTGAATTCATAGACTTGATTGTGGTAAACAGTTTATCATGAGTTGAGAGAAATTTGAAAAGTTTCTCGAGACTTTGGATAAAGTGTTCCTCGTGTCAGATATAGATTCAGTATAAACGATAGCTAGCCTTTTGTGACTGTGTTGTTTTTAGTTTAAAGTTTCTTACAGAAAGGAAGTATAATGGTGAAAGTTTTTGGCATGTTTTGTTGGTTTTGAGTTCACCATTTATGTTTTCATCTAGCAAATACTTCCTATTGTACATAAATTACTTACTGGATTCAAATTTATTTATTTATTTATTGGCCAGTAAAATTTTACATGTAGAATTACAAAATTCTTACAAGTAAAACCTCCATGATTTACGTCCTATGCATTTGATATTTATGTTTTGTTTTTAATACACATTTTTAAATTATTTAATAGCAGATCCATAGCTTCATTTGGATCAGTAACTTGATAAACTAGAGACCAATTAATATAGATAGCATTAATAATAATCCATTATGATCTATTCAACTCGAAAATTTCTAAATATCATTATCTTGGATAACAGTTTTTTTCAGTTTTACCATTAGAGTGTAATGATCAGCAAGTGAGTTTTATAGAGTAAAAGACTTAATATTGTTTTTTTCGAGTTTAAAGAAAATATTGTCAATACAAGTTCCATCGTTAAATTGAAACTCAATATTTATGTAAAACTTTCCAGAGAGAAATCTTAAATTATTTTTTGTAAGAAAGAATTCGAATATTGAAGTACATTAAACACTGAAAAAATCATTTTGCATGCGTGCTGCATTTGATAAAAGAAATATCCAAATCAATATGAGTTTCTGTGAATAGAGCCTGCCACGCTACTAGCATCTCAATTGCATTCTTCTATTTCCCAATGATTGATAGATAAGTGTCATTGACATTAAATTATGTTAAAATACATAAATAACTATATGATTAAATTTTTTTTTTAACAAGATAAGCATGCTTTTTCAATAAATTCAAAAGTGTATAATAATTGAAGTATTTCGCTATCTGTAACTAAATGTTTTTTGTATTTTTCGGTCCTGAAACCTCCTCCCTCTTATGAAAAATTCTGACTATGAGGCTGGCTAAAACTATTAAAAAGATAGAATTGATTCTTTTCCAGTCCATATTTATTGTTGAAATAAAAGGGAAAAGTTAATAGGTCAGTTTTTACTACCTATGGAATTGTCTTAAAACGTATTTCCAAAAAGAATTTGCAATAACAACAATCACTCAATCAATTTATTTATTTATTTATTTCGCCAAAGCAAGGCAATCACAGTCAACATATAAAAATATAAATATATAAAATATACATTACAACAATATACTTAACCCTAAAATACGCGCTACATTCAACGTTAATTTATACTGTTGTATGCACGTCACAATTAAGGGATGGATAATGGAAGTGCTTTAGAAATGCTGGATTTAAATTTGAACTTGGAGATGGTAGGGTTGTAGTGTTTGCTCAAAGTGTTAAAGATTTTACAGCACCTATTAACTGGTTCATTATCTGCATACCTAGTAAGATGCTGATATTCTGCTAGTAAACGTGTATTACGCGTACTTCTTACAGGCACATTAAGCTTTATTTTATTCGTCAAATACTCCACTTTAATGTGGCCCCTAATCACGTCAAAGGCGGAACAAGAGGACAACACTGTTCTTCTGGATTTAAGAGTAGACAAATTCAGAAGCTCCAATCTAACTTCATAAGGAGGCAAGATTTGATAGTCATCAGGGCTATAAAGGTCTCTGAGAGCAAACAACAAGAATTGTTTTTGGACAGATTCTATTCTCGTATCATGAACTCCGAAATGTGGGTTCCATACATTGCAGGCATATTCAAGTATTGGGCGAACCAGCGAGGTAAATAATGATTTAGTTACCCACAGATTGTTAAACTCATTGGCTCGTCTTTCAATAAAGCCAAGCTGTTTATGAGCTTTGGAGAGAATAGTATCGTAGTAGTAAATTGAAGCATAGTTTCTTGTCTAGGACAACTCCAAGGTCAACAATGTTTTCTTTCATATCCAATACCGTATTGTTGAGAACGTATGCATTGTTCAATATTGTGGTTTTTGGGAAAAAGTCATTACAAAACATTTCCCAACGTTTAGATGTAGTTTGTTAACATCACACCATTGTTGGAGGGAAGTTAGTTTTGATTGGAGGAAAACAGTATCAGATTGAGACTTAGTGGTGTGATATATCTTCAGATCGTCAGCGTAAAGAAGATGTGATACGTCCGAGAGTTTTTCAGATAAATCTGATATAAAAACATTAAAAAGAAGAGGGCCGAGGTGACTGCCTTGAGGTACACCAGAGTGTACGAGAATCGGCTTGGACAAATATCCCTGAAATTTAACTAATTGGCCTCGGTCTCTTAAGTAGGAACTGAGCCAGTTGAGCACAGAGCCGGTGATTCCTATTTTCTGCAATTTGGAAATAAGTGTGGAGTGATCAACCCGGTCAAATGCTTTACTAAAATCTGTGTAGATTGCGTCAATTTGGAAACCCATCTCCATTTTACATAGGAGATCAGAAACTAAAACCATGAGATTGGTTGTAGTTGATCGGCCCTTGCGGAAACCATGTTGTTGTTCATTTAGAAGAGGCTCAATACTAGCTGAGAGTTTATGGCAAACGATTTGTTCAAATAGTTTAGGGATTATAGATAGAATGGCAATACCTCTATAGTTCAGGACAGAACGCTTGTCACCACTCTTAAAGATAGGAATTATATGGGAAGATTTCCAATAAGTTGGGAAACTCCCATTTGTCAAAGATTTATTAAAAAGAAAGTGAAGAGATACTACAAGCTGGTCCATACACTGTACCACAAAAAATGGAGAAAGTAAATCTGGGCCAGGACTCTTTTTAACGTCAAGGTTGTTAATAGCTTGAGCAACATCTTCCCTTGAGAGATACATGTCCATAAGCAGTACCACTGGATTAACTTTAGAGGACTCCGTGTCTACCGAAATCTTTGGCGGTGAAAAAACTTCTTGAAAATAGTCAGCGAAAAGATCACAGATAACTTTCGGAGATGAAGAAACGGTATTATTTTTGGTCATTGACCTTGGATAGCCCGATGATTTCCTCTTGAGATTAACAAAATCAAAGAACTTCTTAGGGTCTCTGATTATGTTTTCACCAGTTAAATTCACGTAGCGTTCATAGGCCTCGCGGTATTTGATTTTGTAATCTTCTGACAAATCAGAATATCTATTTTTTAAATTCTCGCTAGCATTGTTGTTAGGCTTTAGTAATTTATAGACTTTGTTTCTCCCATTCCTTAATGCGCGAAGATTGCTGTCCAGCCAGGGCTCAGATAACTTTTTCTTTTTCTTTTTCTTAATTTTAGGTACGTACCTTTCAACGGCGTCAAGAATTATTATATTATATAATGTAATTGTCTTGTCTTTACTCTTTAGCACTGGTTTATCGTAGAAGTAGAATATGCGAGGGTGGGGTGAAAAGTTTTCGGTCTGACCCAGAGATGGTGCCAGCAGGTCTAATTTTTTTGCTGGTATTCTATTACACTATCTGTGACTTGTTCAGATAGTATAAGTTTGATAGCCTAATGAAAAAGTCTTCTCGAGTGCTTACGTGGAAATGGAAAAATCTGAAAAAACTGCAGTGATGCTTATACATAATTGAATACCACTTCCAACCAAAGACTAAATGGATTCAAGCCTGGAAAACTCTTCTTCATCATATTCAACGGTGAAACAGTGGGTTTGTGAATTTAAAAAAGGTCGCACGAGCACTGATGACGCACTACGTTCAGGACGCCCCGTTGAGGTCACAGCTACCGAAATGAAAGAAAAAATTCATAAAATCTTGGTAGAGGACGGTAGCATAGTCTTGGTATGTATACACTAGTCGTTAAACTTAGAGTAAAAAGTGGACTATCAACTCTGAACGCCGGGTCGTTCCGAGGAACTACCGCGACCATATGATTTGTGTTTTTTGTGTACATAGCCGTTGTAGTACAGTCAAATGGGAGTTTGACCGTGCATTTTGGGTAGGCAGAACTTTTTTTAATGCAATGCGTGGGCAATGGTATAGATAGCTTAAGTTCAAGTTTCTGGGGTCGCAGCTCTTGTCCTTTGGGCTCCATCTTCAAAACAAAAGAAGTTGGGGCACCCTCATATCTCCGAAACCATGGCTCGCACAAAAAGTTGTATATGGCATACTTGCGTAAAATAGAATGTTTAGCAAGTCGTTTATACATCACTTTTACGTTGGATCAATAATAAAAAAGTTACAATCCAAAAACCGCACACAAAAAGGGGGGACATCTTTCGGGCGCCACAACTTTTTTAATTTCACGTTTAACGCGAAACACGTTGGGATACTATTCCAAGATAATTTTGTCACAAATCGTTTACGGTATCGCAATCATTGCACATTAACGGGAGTTATTCCATCCCAAAGGGGAGAAAGTCACGTGAAAAACCCGTTTTCAGGCCAAATAATCGGCTTTTGATGGCAAACCCCCGTTACGAAACTCGCGGAGCATTTTGGTAGGCAAGTAAATTTTTATTGCAATGTGTGGTATGCCTTACTGGCAGCTTAAATCCAAGTTTCTGGGGTCGCAGCCCCAATCCATCTCGAAAACAAACAAAAAGTGGGGCACCCCTATATCTCCGGAGCCATGTCCCTCACAAGAAAGCTGTGTATGGGAAACTTGCGTAGAATTAAATTTTTAGCAAGTCTTCCATACACCACTTTCACGTGGCATCAATAATTAAACAGTTATAGGCCTGAAACGACATCCAAAAAGAGGGGGCACCTTTCGAGCGCCACAAACCCATTGTTTTCACTTTAACCCCAAAACACATAGAGAATCACTTTAAGGCAATTTTATCACCAAACGTTTGCGGTATTGTGTTGTTTCGATCACTGCACTGCGCGTGCAATTTGGTGAAGTAAATCGTTTGAAAACATCCAACAAAGAAAACTATTATCTGGACTAGGCATCTATTGCAGTTTCTGAGTGAATAAAATGAAAGTAAAGGCAAATTTTTACTTGCATTCAATATCAAACATTTATGTACTTGGTTTATGCAAGTGCGTACACTTGGGTCTATTAATATCTTCCAGTGCCCTTCGTGACAGTTGCGTAATGTGGCAGACAAGACAAAATTAAATAAGCACATACAGTCGAAATTGTATATAGTGACATCGGATATAATGACGTATTGCATATAGTGACCAAAAATTAACGTACTGTTTGGCTAGCTACAAATATAGTTGAAACTACTACCGCTTATAATAACATCGCATAAGATGACATATCGGTTAATGTGACACACTTTTTCGAGGAAAATATCGTTTATAGTAACTAGAGCTGATAAACGCTACGGGTCTAGTGGTTTTGTTTATCTTTCCAAGGTTTTCATTTGTTTTCAAGCCAAACAGTAGTGAAAGGTGTCGTTAACAAGAATTTCTTGCGTGTTGTAAAAGCCTTATCCAAAACGGATTTTTAATGGCGTCACGTAAACACTTCACCATTGAGGGAAAGGCCCATATTATTTGGTGGTTAGAAAACAGCGAAACTAATAAGGACATTGCCAGAGAACTAAATGTTGTTCCACAATATCTGAGATATGGAAAAATCGAGAAAAAATTAAAGAAAAATTTGAATCAACCAGCATCAAATTAAAGGGAATTCGGCCGAATCATCACCAGGACATTGACGAAGCGCTGCTTAAATGGTTCACCCTTCAGCGGACAAACAATGTTCCGCTAAGTGGACCGATACTGCAAACAAAAGCTAATTTTTTCGCTCAAAAATTTGGAAAAGTGAAACATATTACATCATCATGGATACAACGTTTTCGCCAGCGACACAATATTACGTGTGGTAAAGTTAGTGGGTAAGCTGCTGGTGCTCCTCTAGGTGTGTCTCAAGACTGGCTGGAAAATGTATGGCCAAAATTACGTGAAGGATCCTCAGATGAGCAGATATTTAACGCCGATCAAACCGGTCTCTTTTATAAATTGACACCCGACAAAACAATGCGATTTAAGGGAGAAAAGTGTTCAGGTGCAAAGTTGTCTAAAGATCGATTAACTGTGCTAGTAGCAGCAAATATGACTGGCTCAAAAAAAGGTAAGCTACTAGTTATAGGAAAGAGTGCTAGGCCACGACGTTTCCAAAACATTAAGTCACTTCCAGTAATTTACGAAAATAATAAAAAAAACTTGGATGACAGTAGAAATTTTTACTTTATGGCTTCGAAGATGGGATAATCAATTAAAAGTGGAAAGTGATAAAATTTTATTATTAGTTGACAACTGTCTTGCGCACCCACATGTAAACAATCTCACTTGTATCAAATTAGTCTTTATGCCTCCAAATACGACCTCTGTTTTACAGCCCATGGACCAGGGTGTAATAAGGTCTTTGAAAGTCAACTATCGGAAACGTCTAATATTGCAAATAATTCAAGATATTGAAGAAGGAAAAACAACAAATATTAAAGTCCTTGATGCAATAACAATGCATCACAGGGCATGGGATCAAGTTTCTTCCTTGGCAATTAAAAATTGTTTCCGAGATGTGGGACTTCCAGGTGAAACTGAGATCCCATTCGAACTTCAAGAGGAGTCACTTCAACAGTGGGGAAGCCGTTTGGAAACCCAGGAGTTGATGCAGGAAAAATTGGATGAATACGAAAGAAATTGACCAACAGTTGGAAACCTATGAAACCCCAGATGACAACTGCATAATAGCATCGATTGGAAATGAGGCAAACAATGAAGAAGATAATCCTGAGGGAAATATCCAGGATGATATAAACCCACCTACATTGTTGCAAGTTTGTCAATCAATGAACACACTCTGCAAATTTTTGAACGTGTCAGACAATGTTACTGATCAAAATAAGTTAATTATTTTCCAGCTCGACAATTCATTGCACAAACTTTACTACGAATCAAAGTGTAAAAAACAGACAAAAATCACAGATTTTTTCAAGCAATAAAACTATTTTATGAAGACTTTTCCTGTGTAAAAGTGTCGAATTTAATTTTTTTTTTGAAAACCTTAAATAAAAACTGTAATCCCAACACTTTATGTACATACATATGTACATTTATGCATTAATAAACACATGGCGGGCGACGAATATCATGTGAGAATGATATTTTCATACAAATTTCCGTGGCTCTTGCCGCCGCCGATTCATTTTGGCATTTGAGTGCTGGTTGAGTAACAAATTCGTTGTATGCCAGTACTGAGCCAGTACTGCGCCAGTACTGGGCCAATGCTGCTTGTAGATCTTGGCCCAGTACTGGCATACAACGTCCGTCCGTAGTTATCATCCAGCACTGATATGTTTCTGGGCCAGCACTGGCGAACGAGACGTAGCCAGCGTAATGTGGCGCTCAGCCAGCAATGGCTTAGCACTGGGCCAGTTGTGCGACCGTGATCGGGTGGGTGCCGCGTTTCCTGATGTTCTATCAAAAATTGCGCCAAAAAACTGTTTCTACCGCGAATTTTCTACAAGTAAAATTCCAGCGAATTTTCGTGTGGATTCGTAACTGTGGATGAAACTTAGGTTCACCATTACACTCCTGAAATCAACCAACTAAACAAAGGACTCGACCAGGTTAAGCATCCACAAAGAAGACAAAAACTTTTTTTCGGCGAATAAGGTAAGGGCGACTGTTTTTGGGACGTGAAAGGAATTATTTTCATTAATTATCTTCAGAAGGGTAAAACTATCACTGGTGAATACTAAGTTTACTAGCCTCAAAAATCGTTCAGAGAGTAAAAATTTGAGAACAAAGAGGAAGTTTTCAATGCTTTAAATGCGTCTTTTCAGGAGCTTGACGAATCGCACCATAGACCTGGGCGGATCTGTTAAAACCGACTACATTTGGCTGCTGAGAAGGGGCACACTGATTTTTGCAGAAAAAATGTGGAATAACTCGTATAATAATAATTGTCTTATCCTCCCTCTCAAAAAGTCGGGAACACTAATAAAAAAATCGAAATGTTTAAAAATTATAAAAAAATTGATTTTTTCCAACTTTTCTCACGCATCACTTTAAAACGATTCATTTTAAAGCAAAGTTGCAACAAAATAAAAGCTGCGTAGTTAAATTTTCTATAAGATATGATTGTTTTAAATGTTTAAAACATTATACCTTTGCCGCAAAATAAGAATAAATAAATAAAAATAAAGAAAAATATTTTATTCCATTTAGAATGCATTTAAGACCTTCATAGTTCGCCTAGAATTTTTTTATAATATTATAAAACAAGATACGAATTTGCATCACAATCGTTTAGGTGGATTGCGCACAATAATTTGGCAATCTAGATTTATTTAAAAAACTTAAAAAATTTGAAATCTTCCGAGTTAGAAACTAAACCATATAGAAGTTTGAAATTTTTAAAATATAAAAGAGTATTTCACCTATCTAATGCACTTTACAAAATGAAAATTTGATCATTAGACCGGTTTCAGGAATTTTTGCCACAGCCAACTGTAAACAGATCCGCCCTGGTTTACTATAAAAATGGTATCATTGCATAAGAGCACCGTTACGAAAAATGTATACGTCTTCATGGAGATTATGTTGAAAAATAAAATAAAAAATACTCGCAAGATATTTTTTTATCAGGTCGGAAACTTGTCACTCTACCCTGGTATTGATTTTGATTGTGTTGCAAATTAAAACATGATTTCCAAATTTTCTGTAGCCTACAAACCAAATCCGTCTGGTCCAATTTCCATTTCGAATTATTTTAGTTACTTATTGTAGTAGATTTCATGCACAATGGTGAAATTCGCAACAACTTTTAAAATTGATGGGAAAGTAATCCTTTTTGCTGAAATTTAAAACATTATTTTTGTGTTTCTAATTATGCAATCCATTAAAATTTGTGCTTCTGCTTTAAAAAAATGTTACGGAAGACAAATATTGTTTGTTTTAAAAGCGATTCAAAGTTAAACCAATAGCATAACATCGTTAAGAAATAAAAACATACGTGATATCTTTTTCACTCATTACCTTTTCATGATTCCACGTGAACGTCTACTACCTAAGTTAAGTGGCGTAATGCTCTGCACAATTAGTTCCTAATTGCTTTTACCGCCGTCACGCATTGACAACTCGATTTGTTCACTTCATCCAGTTCCAGCTAACCAAGTGGTGCTTCTACTTATCCCCCTTTGTTTGTTCAACTCCCTTCTTTCATATATCCGTTTGAATCCATTTGTGTTCATCCGATGAAACCTACACTTATGGAAGAGGACCTCTTCAGTAAAGAGTTGATTAATAGGTACTCAACGTGTTAACCTAGTGATTTTTGCAATAATATTGTTGATAGTTAGCCTCGTATTATTGTTGGTTTTCTTGTGGAGTCAATTTCGACAGGATATGTGTTTGGTACGTGTCAGCTAAGACATTATTTGATGAGTGCGTTCTTTATATAGTATAGCACAGGAAAGTCTCGAATCTGATATGATATGATTTCCTAAACTGTTGAAAAAAATGTATTTTCTTTATAAAAATGAATTCGAACATTTTATTTAAACTATTTATTTTGCAGGATTTTGTTAATATCTTCAATTTTCTCATTTTTAACTTCCCAGTATATAGAAAGTTCTTGTTATCGCTCCAAAAATTCAAACTGAAATTTTCAAAACATTTTTACGTAAGCTCGTGACAGTTTGAGGTCTCCTATTTTATACAGTAAGCCATTTTAAGGGATGCTAATTTACTCTATTGTATTTTTATTTGTGAAAAACTGTTGTGTTTCGTCGTGGTATTATATTGCCTACCTTGGCATTTTCCGGATGCTAAGGGGTTTAAAATGGAGTCCAAGGGGTCTAAAAGGGGAAAAAAGGAGGCTGATGGGGCTAAGGGGAGTCTAAGGGGGCTTTAATCGGACGAAAGTGTCCTTTAAATGATTTGCAATTTTTCAACTGCTTTGAGTCTCAGAGTGTAGATTACTTAGATGATATTTTCGAAGGAATTGGCCAGTATGAAATCAAATTGCTGCTGATGCATTTAGTTAAACAAAAGAAGAGCACACCGTTCCATGACTTAAATAACAAAATTTCAATTCACAGATATGGAACATTAAATATATTTTATAAGCAAAGCTTTTTAAACCTTAAAAGCTAAGAGAAACAACTAAATTAAAGCGCTAGTCGAACTTGGTGTTTAAAAATGTACAATGGTTTTGGTGCCGCCATGACTAAAGTAGTTTTCTTATTTGTTAGTTAGTTAGATTCTAACTGTATATAATATTTTTTAATTCTACGTGTAGTTTTTGTGATATAGCATATACCGAAATAATACGGATTTTATTAATTTTTAATATTGTTTATTTTATTCTACACAAGCAAAACTTCTTTTTCGAGACTTTTTCGCATGGATGTCTTTGAAACATTCTCTGGTAATGCTCCAGCAGTAATCTGCCATCATGTGTTCATCCCATCGACCTTGATACCTGTCTACCTGATGAAATCGCTCTCCTTGCTCTTCGCTATAAGAGCCAAAATTTTCGGAAAATCTGTCCAGATGGTTATGAAGATAGTGGACTTCGATACTCATATTACACCCAAGCTTTTTAAAATTCTAATTCTTGGTAATTTACTGACTTATGATTCCCTAAAAAGTTTTTCGCAACACTGACGAAAGATATCCAGGCCGCCGCTTCTAAATCATTCATTGATTGCATAAAATTGTTATCCTTCATTAAAAGTCTTATCTGAGGTCCATCAAAAATACCAGCTTTCAATTTTTCAGTACTCGAACCCGGTAATTTTTTTGCTATATAAGTAAAACAAGAGCCAGTTTTCACCAATTCCTTAACGAATTGTTTCATTGATCCTAATTTGATAAGCAATGTTGGCAAAATTATTTTTTCTCTGGGAACCAAAGGGGGGTTTATAACGTTTTGTGTCCCAATTGTTGAGATTTTCCTAACAGGTCAATCTTTTTTCATCCAGTGGTCATGTTTCGCTCTGATGTCCCATAAACAAATGAAGCATGGAAACTTCGTGTACCCGCTTTGTTGTCCTAATAGAAAATTTACCATTTTTAAATCCACGCATATTAACCACTGATGAAAGCGGTATTTCATTTTATCTAAAACGAGAGACGCATTTTGATACTCCTCTTTTAATTTCGTGGAATGAGCGATCGGGACAGCGCCATGTTTATTACCATTATTTAATAAAACACACTTTAAACCTCGTTTCGAGCTGTCGATAAAAAGTCTCTATTCATCAGGTTGGTAGCTGACGAGACCCATTTTAGTTAAAATACCACCAATATCGTTACAAAAAACAATATCGTTTTCAGAATTAAAAAAACTGAAGAAATTCTTTTTCTCGATTGCGATAAAATGTGATATTCGTACCTGTAGAAAGAAAATTTCTTTCTTTAAGTCTGGATGCCAATAGTTCTGATCGTTCTTTTGAAAGGTCTAAATCTCGTACCAGATCATTCAACGCATCTTGACTGAAAAGTAAAGGCTCCGACGATCGCAATGGCGTCTCAAAAACAACAATAACAAGAGCAAAAACCATCAATAAATAAATTCAGCAAAAACAGTTTTACATTGTATATAGTTCTTTAATCAACATCAACAACAAAAGCAATTTCTTTTATCTAGACGTTTTATTTGTATAAATATTCAGCATGTCGATTTTTTGTTGAGCAAACGAGTATATTCATTCAGTTTCATTCGTTTTGGGTATTTCTTTAATGAATTTATTACAAACAGAGAGTACTGCAAGCGAATTGAGACGACTTTGGTCCATGGTGCTCGAACTTTTGATATTTTTTAGGGTATTGAAGCATCTTTCCGACTCTGCGGTAGTAACCGGCGTTGTTAAAACTATTTCTATTAACTTACTTGTTTTTTGGAAAGACGAACAAAGGTTTTTATCTTTAAAAAAACTGTAAAGCTAAACAATGGGAGACATATTTTGAAACTATTAATTAAATTTTCTACCGAATTCATATTTTGAAAATACCGAAATTTTTTACTAAAATTGAAATTCAAACTTCTAGCAAGTTTTAACACATGCAAGGAAAATCTTGTTATTCGTTTATTTAATCAAAATCATAAATACCATAACCTGAAGAACTCTTTTCTGAAATAAACATTAAGCACTACAAAACTTTAAAAAATACCAAACACTACGAAGGCACACTAAGTACTAATACAATGCACTACACTGATGAGACTACTTTTGCATTAACAGTCATCACCTTCGACCCGTCGTAAAAAAATGTTGGTCATGCCTGCTCAAAAGTATCATCCAGACGATGCCAAGACTAAACGTTGTCGAAGCACAGAACGGGCTGCATATGATTAGCCCGTCCACGATGTATACACATGTTATGTCAAACACGCACAATTCCGCCGCTTCAGCATAGAATTCACGCTGCTATTCAAATCGAAATACTCTTTTTCGGGGCAAAATCCATGTAGCCCCTTCCTTGTACTAAAGGTGGAAAATTGTCAAAGAGAAAATAAGTTTGAATTTTACTCTCAGCTTTTACTCGGTGCAGGTACAACGAAGCGAATCGAAGAGAAAAACAAATTGCTCTACAGTGCCTGGCAAGAAGACTATGTGAAAGTAAACTACAAAATGGGCGAAAAAAATGCTACATTATATTTTGAAATGAAATTAAATTATGAAAACTATATTGAAATCTATAATGATATTTTATTACATTTGCACTAATATAGGCTCATCAATAAGTGGTGGGGCTGAGCCCCACTAGCCCCAAAGGTAGAACCGCCACTGGCCAATAGTATCCATTTCTGTATCCAATATATCTGGCAGATTTCTAAAGTTAGGAAATAGTGTATCTGTTTAGTGGGGTACAGGCCTTTTAGCGGACTCCAGGTCAGGGTAGGTCATTTTTTCCGATTAACACCATGTAATTTGACGGTACAAAAATAACAATCATTGTAGTGATTTTTAGGTTCCTTCCAAATCATGGGTACATCAAACTTTAAATGGCTTCGTTTTCCATTTACCCATTGCCTTAAATGCTCACTCCACAATTTGCAAACCGTATTATGAATCCATGGCTTGATAAGGTCCGTAATATGTATCTTAAAGTGAGCAAAGTACGCATTTTTCACATAGTCGGATAAAGTTTTTCGACACTTTTTCACTACATATGGCACCAAAAAAATGAAGAGATTTACGCATGGCATTCATTTTTAATTTCTTTAGTGAAAATAAGTTGAATTGTAACTTCTTCAAAACTTTTTAGTTATCATGTTGAAACACTACAAAGTTTCAAAAACAATCATTGAATATCATTCAAAAATGCTTACCCCAATGAAAATTTTCTGCCAAATCGTAATATAATTAACAAATCATGCTAGGGTAAACAAAATTGTGGGTTCTTTACCAATTTACAGTACTACGAGTTATAAAACGAACAAAAATTTGTAAAATTTTAAGTTCAAAGCATTAACATGCGTTTTCTGTCGGGTATGCAGAAAGGAATTTTGAGCCTCCTGGAAAATATAGCATCACAAAAGACGCTGAAGTTCCTCATCTTGAATATTATTCAAAGCTGTTCACAGAATGTTTCAGAAAATATGTTAATAACGACAATAAAAAAACTCAAAGTGAGTTAGCAATATCAAGCACATCTGTAATTTTGCATAAGTATAACCAACAATACTGCAAAGTTTCTAATGATAAAACATATATTCAAGCAACATGATATTTTGTATCAAATAAATATAAAACAATTGGATCCAGTGCACTTTTTCAAGTGCAATAAAATCAAAGAAAGTTTTGAATTAATTTTGGAAGAATTTTAATATTTTTACGATAAGTAACTTGTAAAAATTTGTAAATTCCGAGGCATTCGACACATTTGTTATTTCCGTGTGTGTGTCTCAATTAAATTCTATTTACATTAATGTTTATTAAAACAAATTTTTTCTTTGAATAAAATATGGTGAAATGAAACTTTGCTCATCATTGTATTTACATGGTGTTAATGGTTTCTCAAAATGTTGTGTGGCTGGGTTTACTTTTGGAATGTTTCTTTTCATTTGATGTATCTAAGTGTAATGCACTATAGGCGGTGACTTAGTTTTTTTTTCTTACCCCTTTCGAAAAGGAGCCGAAACACCACAATGAAATATTTATTTTCTGTCTATGTGGATTCTTTTGAGAACACCACGTCCAATCTCTTTTCTATCCAAACGGATTACATTTATTCACTAGCACTGATACATTTTTTATCTAAATAGTTTATATTTTATGCATCAAGATAAATGTCTTTTTGTTGATATAGTGTTTGGAATAATCCTATTTCGGATATTGATAACTTATCAGAATGGGGTTAAACCAGTTTGCCACTCTGAAGAGGTACCTAGTTAGCATTAAAATTGTTTAATCGATGGCACCATCATCGAGTTTGAAAATAAAAACTGTCCATTATTTAACTTGCATTATGGTAACACTATTTAAAGGCTTTTGACATTGAATGTGCAGAAATAGGGTATTCCCCGAATTAAACAAATCGTGAAGTGTTGAATTCACATCAAATAAGTTTACAGTACAGTTTAGTTAGTTGTTGGAATTTTGTGGGAGTGAGTAATATTTGTGTTATCAAACATTATATACCTCTACAAAAAAGTAAGTATAATACAAGCTATGAAAAATATTGTTGCTTTAAACATATTGGTAATATGCATTATTTGGGAAAATGGGAAAAGGTAAAAAAATACCAACAAGCATTCGAAAACTAATTTTAAAACTATGTATGTACACTTAGCAGAAAAAGTCTGCGTACAAAAACTAAAATTTTGTTCCCTACATAAAAAATCAAGAAATAAATAAATTTTTTAATGAACATGTATTTTTCATTGAAACAATAATTCGTTTTATCAGTATTAACATCAAGTGTGTAGCTATAAGCTTATTATAAAAATTATAAAAATTAAAAAACAAAAGAAGGAAAGCTTTATGATAACGAAAAAGTCTGCGTACAAAAATATTTACTTGATTGCAAATTGATGTCAAAACTTATTCAATCTTAATTAATAGCTGGTAGGATATCCTCTTCTTTTTATAACTTCCATAAGCCGTTTTTGCATTGAATTAACAAGTTTAGCAGTCTCATCACTGCTGATTTTCTCCTATTCTTCGGCGATAACTTCTTTCAAATTTTGCGAGGAGGTTATGGTGTATTCCCGGATTTTCCGCTCCAACAAATCCCACAAATGTTCGATGGGATTTAAGTCATGGGATTGTGGAGGCGTTTGAAGCTGATTGGGCACATTATAAATCAGCCAGAGTTCAAATACTTCCACCGTATGTTAGGGGTCGTTGTCCTGCTGGAATAAAAAATTATTCTGGAGTCCCAATTTTTCGGCACTTTTCTTCAAATTGCGCTTTAAAACGTTCATATAGTCTATTTTATTCATTATAGACTCAATGAACTCCATTCTGCCCACTCCATTGCAAGCCATACACCCCCACACCGTAACTCCACCACCACCATGCTTGACAGTTGGGTATAAATTCTCATTGTTGAAAGCTGTTCCCGGCTTTCGCCAAACAATCTTCCGCCCTTTGATGCCAAAAATGCAGAACTTACTTTCGTCCGAAAAAATCACCTGCTTCCAAAACGCTGGCGGCTTGTTCACGTATTCCTTTGCAAATGCTAGTCGCTTACATCTGTTCACTCTGGATACAAGTGGCTTCTTGCGTGCAACACTGCCGTGGTAGTCATATTTTTTCAATATTTTGCGAACAGTATCGACGCAAACATATTTGTGAAACTTTTGCGCAATATCATTTTGCAGTGTCGATGCAGTTACACGAGGATTAGGTTTCTCAGATTGGATAATACTGCGTATTTCTCTTGTTGATAGCTTTGGTGGCCGTCCTGATCTGGGCTTTGATGCTAATACTCCTGTTTCTTTGTAGTTGTTAACAACTCTTTGGATGGAAGAATGTGTTCTTTCGACGATTTGGCCTATTTCGCGATATGTTTTCCTTTTTCGCCATAGGCCAACTATTATTTTTCGCTCGCTGGTATTAATCTCGCTTCTTTTGGTTGCCATGATGAAACTAACAACTTTTAATACGCGACACCACCTTTTCAGCACGCTTGCTTGAACACAATGCGCTATTGAAACTTCAAAGTAGTAAACAAAGCAAAGGTTTGGTGTCAAAACATCGGGAATTCCCCTTTTTATATTTTGTACGCAGACTTTTTCTGCCATACTCAGCGTTCATTTTTCAGGAATTTAATTTTTATAATTATTGGGTTAAACTTATATTCATGAAGTGTATCTATCAAGATACTGAAAACAATATTGTTTAAATAAAAAAATAGATATAAATAAAAAAACAACTTTTGTATTTGGTTTTTCATAACAAAAGAAAATTTTTACTTCATGTACGCAGACTTTTTCTGCTAAGTGTATATATATGGAGAGAAAAATCGCTACGCGAGATAGGAGCAATAGTTGGTAGAACGCACAGCAGTGTTCATACTGTAATAAAAAAATACGGAAATAACGAAACGCTGTTTATAAAGACACGCAAAGGTCGTCCTAATATATTTTCTTCACAAGAACAGCGGCTTATTACAAATATTGTGAAGAAAATTCCAACAACTTCTGCACCAAAGATTATCCAACAAATGTTTGATTCGACAGGAAAGTGTTCTAATTCTCAAACAATAAGAAATATCCTCCACTATGCTGGTTTTAATGGTCGATCACCTCAGCGAAAACCATTCATATCCATTCATTCATGAATAGGAAAAAGCGTGTAGATTTTTGTCAGAAGTCATGTAAACAAGAATAATGAGTTTTGGAACAATGTAGTCTTCTCCGATGAAAGCAAATTTATTATTTTTTGGAAGCGATGGACACGGAATCGGTAACTTACAATATATTGAGACAACTATGAATAAATACGAATATTTAAGCATTTTACAAAATAATTTAATGAAAAGTGCAACCAAAATTTCGATGTAAATACATTTATGTTTCAGCAAGACAACGACCCGAAACATACATCGAAAATTGTAAAAGAATGGTGCATTTACAGGGTTCCAAACCAATTAAATTCACATTCACAATCACCGGATCTGAATCCAATAGAGAATCTGTGGGATTTGTTGGATCGTCTTATTTGCAAGCATGTGATAACCCCCCGCCAATCTTTTAAAGATGCTCTGAAAAGTGAG